>CM046812.1:20144748-20548874 GCA_025617385.1 Murraya koenigii
TCAAAAATTATAGTAATTAATACAAAATGATTTTGATAAAGGATTTTGTACATATTGTTATTTAACAGATTGAAAATGAGTATGGAAATATTATGGGACCCTATAAAGAAGCTGGTAAATCATACATCAATTGGTGCGCACAAATGGCTACATCCCAAAATATTGGTGTCCCATGGATTATGTGTCAGCAGAGATCCATGGATAGTGACGCTCCACAACCAATGGTATTTATTTTATTTTTATTATTTATTTATGCTTCATTGTGTGATTTTAAATTATTATTATTATGCAGATAAATACATGCAATGGGTTTTATTGCGATGAGTTTGTTCCAAATAATCCAAAGAGCCCCAAAATGTGGACCGAAAATTGGACCGGGTGGTTCAAGAAATGGGGCGATAAAGACCCTCATAGGACTCCACAAGACGTGAGCTTTGCCGTTGCACGATTCTTTCAAGCTGGTGGGGTCTTACAAAATTATTACATGGTGACATCTCAATAATCAACTCTATTGTCTCTTTTAATTTGCTTAATTATTATTATTAATTATTTCATTATATATTTCACTTCATAACTCCTTTTCATTTTTTATTTAAAAAAAAAAAATACTAATTCTAGTATCATGGAGGCACCAACTTCGGCCGGGATGCTGGAGGTCCATTTATTATAACTTCTTATGATTATGATGCTCCACTCGATGAATATGGTAATTCAATGTAAAGAAATATTTTGATAGCATAAATTGACAGAAAGTTGACAGATCAATGATTTTATTCACTTAACTGAAAAAAATGATAAATCAATATCGATATATCACTATTTCTATCATTGTTCTGTTAGTGTTCTGTCTCCTTAATTTTTGTTTACTTGTTTTCTTTGTTTATTATTATTTTTAATATAACTTGAATCCAATGCTGACCTTTAAAACAATACACATTCAGGGAATTTAAATCAGCCGAAATGGGGACATTTGAAGCAACTCCATGAAGCAATCAAGCTTGGGGAGAAGCTTCTCACTAGTGGCAATGTGACAACTAAACAATTCGGTAATGGGGTCAATGTAAGTAGCAATTAATTAAATTAAAATTTTAATTAGCCAATTAAATGGTTGATTAGATCCATAAACAAAAGTAATGTGTGATGCAAAATTGATGTCTTTGTATTTGAATTTCCTCAGCTGACCACATATAGCAACACCAGCAGCGGAGAGAGATTCTGTTTCTTGAGCAATGCAAACACTTCACAAGATGCCATTGTTGATTTGCAACAAGATGGAAAGTATTTTCTGCCTGCTTGGTCTGTTAGCATTCTTCATGGCTGCAACAAGGAAGTTTATAACACTGCAAAGGTTATTAATATCATAACTCTTGATCACTAGCTCTAAAAAGTACTGTGGTATTGTGTTGGTTATTTTATAAATGTTCATCATTTACAGGTTAATACTGAGACCACTGTGATGGTAAAGAAACCAATTGAATTGGGCACAAAACTCTCTTGGATGTGGGCACAAGAGACCATAAGAGACACTCTCCATGGAAAGGGTAGTTTTAATGCAACGAAGCTTATTGAACAAAAAGAAGCTACTTCTGATGCTAGTGACTACTTGTGGTACATGACTAGGTAATCTCCTCACCTTAATTATATTCTTAATAAAAGACATATGCATTTTATAAAGTGCGAACTGACCCCCTTTATAGTGCAGTAAAAGGGTAAGTCTACGTTTGAAAAACACTCTTTTTTTAATTGTCATTTACTTTGCTTCCATTAGTAATTAACTATGCGTGGTTACTTATTTTTAATTTTAACAATTTGGAATAGTATTGAGAACATGGGAACATCATCACATAATGCAACCTTGTACGTGAAGTCATCAGGCCAAGTTCTTCACGCTTATGTCAATTTGAAGCACATAGGTAACATTTTTTCTTATTAACATTTATAACAGTTTTGAGTTTTTTTTTACTGTTTCAATTTTCATTTTAACTGTGATGAAACAACAGGGCCTCAATTTGGATATGATTTTGAGTTCAAGCAACCTGTTATCTTGAGGCCTGGGATAAACTTTTTAACTCTACTCAGTGCCACAGTTGGACTGCAGGTAATATATTAATTATAAATGTCTTTTAATTAGTGATCAGATTAAGCAAGCATAATCAAGAAAAATTATTAAATTAAATTTGCACGTATGGCAGAACTATGGTGAATTTTTTGATTTGGGACCGGAGGGCTTAGCAGGGGGTCCAGTTCTGTTAAATGTCGATGGGATGGCTTCCATCAATTTATCATCAAACGTTTGGAATTATAAGGTACTTGATGAAATTAAAGCACAGATATATCGAATTTAAAAATTAAAAAATTATGTTGATTTGATTAATTAAGTTTTCTGTTGTATGATTCTTTGCTTTAAAGGTAGGGCTGAATAGTGAAGCAAAACGGCTTTATGATCCAAATTCACCCTATGCACATATTTGGAGGACATCAAAGAAACTCCCAACTGGGAAACCAATGAAGTGGTATAAGGTATTTGCACTGAGCCTCTGACTCTTATATGAGTTGGAGTTCGTGTTATTTTTATCTTTTAGCATCGTTCACATTTTAAAATCACGACGACAGACATCTGCATTAGGGATTAACTATTGTGGTTGTGCTCAGACTAGTTTCAAGATTCCTCCGGGAACAAGCCCAGTGGTGGTGGACTTGCAAGGCATGGGCAAGGGGCACGCGTGGGCGAACGGCAACAGCCTAGGGCGGTACTGGCCCTCGCAAATTGCTGACACCAACGGATGTAGCAACAGGTGTGATTACCGCGGAGAATATAAACCTGAGAAATGTGTTACAAACTGTGGCAGCCCTTCTCAAAGATGGTATAATTTCAATCATTTTTGCAACAAAGTAAATGACAGATGCATTAGTTCTGATTAATTTCTCAATGCATGATACTAAAAATCTGACCACTGTACATGTGTTATTAATTAGGTACCATGTCCCAAGATCATTCCTCAACAATGGCACAAACATATTGATTTTATTCGAGGAAATGGGGGGAAACCCTTCTCATGTATCTTTCCAGACTGTTGTTGCAGCAGCAGGGTAATGCTTTGCAGAATTGTTATAATAATGGATAAAGTAAATGGGAACAAAGGTTTCAAATTGCGCTATTGTCAAACAACTTTCAATTCCAAGTAGCAATTAGACAATTTTGTTGGGTTTTATAAATAAGGATTCAATGAGCATGAGCATCTACCAGCCATATACAAGTATAAGGATTCAATGAGGCTGGCTAATTAAGCATGCAGTGCCAAGAAATTCATCAAATACTTGTAACAGCTTCCAGTCATATCAAAATCAACAAGGCCAATTTAGCTGGTAAAGGATGATGGATGTAGTGTCGTTTCAAATTCAACAAGGCTCACTTGAAATGCAAACAATTTTTTTTCCTAAGTATTTCTGTCCATACTCTCTTATGAAATGGTTATCACAAAAATACCAACATTGGCGTATTTGAGGACAATGATATGAATGGTTTGATAATTATTTTTTTAGGTGTTTTGCATTTAATTAATCATCAACGATAATTTTAACATGTAATAGATAAGCCATTAACGTTTTGGCGTAGTGGCGGGTTTGTTCTCTCAATTTTGTGGAGGGCAAAAGTTTTTGTCTTCGTGGAACTAACATTGCCCTATTATAAATATTATTAAGAGCAAATTGTCAAGTTAATTTCGACAGACCTCTAGGTTATAGTATAAGTGTGTGTATTTAAATTCAATAAATCTTAAATTGTAATATATGTATATCGTAACCAATTAAAGAAAAAATAATATATAAAGGATATCAAACAAAATAAACATTTTAATCGGTTTTTCGATAAATTGGTGAAAAAGATTGTCATTTCGGTTCCATATTCCTAATTACCAGCCTATACTCACGCGGGCTTCGGCCTGGTCTGTCCAAATAAGGGCTGGGATTTTCAGAGCCTGAGCATAGGCCTTCCCGGCCCATTTACTAACCTAGGCTGAAATGTTGTTAGGACCCAACATCAGTTTTACATGAAATAGGGGCCCAATATAATTGCTTAGTGGAAAATGCTGCCCATTTTAAATTGATTAGTATCAAAATACTTTACCTCTCGAAATACCAGCATGTGGACTTTCAATTGCCATGCGAGACTTCAATGCCTAGTAATTCGAATGTATGTAACCTGTGCTCACAATACATCGACTGATGAACGCTTAACTAAATATAAAATAATTATAATATATAAATTCGATACAAAATTACTTAAGCCATAAAATTATATGTAATCTTATTAATGTGATTTTTTAGTATATATGTACGAATGCTAGGTGAGCTAGCCTAAATATTTCATCATTTTTGTTAAATGTTATACAATTCTAAATGGGACAAATGTCTCTCTTGTTTTTTCACCCATACAAGTTCTGACTAAGGAGTCCTTTTATTACCATTCTAACATTTCTTTCAGTTTTTCTTAAAAAAAAACATACATTTAAGCATTTACGGGTCTATTTATTTATAGAATTAGGGGAATCAGAATTCAAGATAGAAATAATTGATAGTATTTATTTATTAAAATAGAAAGAAAATAAGAATAAATCAATCACATATTTTTTAGATTAAGGAATAGAAACTTGATTCTCATGAGGGCTTGGGAATCAAATTTATATTCTCTGAACTCCCCAACTTTTTCCTTAGAAAATTTTTATAATCTCGAAATTGTTCTTAATTACGTTTTGTCATTTTTGTATTTTTGCGCCTGCAGATGTTTTGTAATAGTTGTAAAAAGATCATTCATTCTTTATTATTAGTAATATCATGATAATAAAAGTGGGGTTATTTACACTCTAAATATTACTTTGAACATTATATTATTTTGTACACTTTTTAAATTTTAAAAATATATTTACTTAAACTATTTAAATTACTTAACTTTATTTACTTAAAACACTAGTAAAAATATTCAGCACACTATTTTTAACAGATTTAACGTATACTTACAATAATATAATTAAATCAAGTTATAAATAAATTATTTAACATAATTGTAGTTATTAATTTTTTGTTTATTTATGTTAAATATTAAATTTTGCACCCAAAATGACTTGCAATAAGAGCATAGTAATAGAAAATATTCCATAAATATTACAAAAAAAAAGTTCTTATACCATACTTTTATTTTATTTTATTTTTTAAAGTAAAAGTATTACACATATTATATAGTTAAATTTTTTTCTCAAAATCAATATCCTCTCATTATTCATCTAGATATTAATTAAGATGCTGAAAATAAAAATTTTATGGTTTAAGGTATGAAAATTATAAATTGAATAATGAGTATGCTATATAAGTATTCAAAATAATTATAAAATATTGACTTATAATAAATTATTCTTAATAATAATGCACGTTATAAGTATTTTTATAATTTATACTTCTAAAAAAAAAATTAGATTGGTCAATAATAATAATAGGCCCTCAATAAAAGTATGTGTTTGGCTGTTTGCCCTCAAAAAGTCTGTAATTTTGCTGATTAATTATAGATACAGTGCCCTCAAAAAAGTCCTCGTCTCCATGATATCTCCTTCAAACCCAAATCAAGAGCCTAGGTAAGTAGTTATATGATTAGTCTCAAAATTCGAATTGAAACTTTAGTTGTTCAGCTTAGAATTCTAATTTTTAGTGGACAATTTAAGATTATGTTTAGAATTGAGATTGAATAACTGTAAATTTAGTATTAAAGTATTTGGTAAACACTAATTGTTTAAACTTGAAAGTTATATTGATATGATTTTTCATTTGAATGATAAAAAATTTATTACATCTTTAATAATTTTATTAAAATTATTATTTAAAAATTATATTTATTATATACTATTAATTTTTATTTTATAGTTATTATTTTTTTTCCAACAGATAGTTGTAACTTAAATGCTACAATACATCAATCTCAAACATAACCTAAGCAATTTTTTTAGTTTTGAAGTATTGTTAAAAACAAAAGGAACTAAAATCTTCTTAATAATATTTATGTCTTTATTTATCTACAATTAAATTGAGTGAATTCAATGGATGAAAAATTAAACCACGGTTTTGAGTTAAAATTTTAAGGAAGCTCAACTTACTATTAACTTTATATATATATATATATATATATATATATATATATTATTTAGCGTTATTGAGGCAATAACAATTTTCATTGGACTATATGTTGTGTTGTTAGACAACAGACAAGTATAAAAAGTAAATAAAAAGAAAAAAGTATGTATTTTGATACCATTAAAAAGCCCAACAATATTAGTGGAGATTATATCAGAAGAGCTAGGGATTTTTGAATGGAGCTCAAATCATGCGTGTACCGTAAATGGAGGTTTTTACTTGCAGTGTACAAGTGTTTCTCCTCGTTCTTGAATAAGATTTTATTAATTAATTCAATCGATTATTGTAACGAATCTCTGTACTGTAATCATTATAATATGTGCAGTTGATTTGTTTAATGAAATATTATATTTTTCTGTCAAAAAAAAAATGAATACACCAAAGTAATAATAATAGATGATATGGATACTAACAAAATCAACAAAAGCACACAATTTGAATTTTCAATTTTGGATAGATACAAAGATTTTGTGGAAGAGTAAAATAATATCCGGAGCGATTTGGTCCTTTTTGCGTTAAAAAAAATATTCTATTAAGTCAATTTTAGTGGAAAAAAGTTAGTCAAAGTGACAAAAAAAAAAAAAAAGGTGCAGGAATATATATGGAGAATTTAATTGATTGATTTTTAAATTACTAACTTATTTGAATATTTGAGAAAATAACAAGGACTTAACTGTAAATTACCATATTAAATATGTGGTTTTTGGTTGTTACACGCGCAGGCCATAAAATGGAGAGTGACTGGTACTGTGAGTGACAAAGTCTCAAAGCAGAAGAAGAAGAAGCAGTAGCCGGTCACTGTGATTGATGGTGGTAGCAAATTGATGCATTTAATTGAAATATTATTATTGCTCTATTCTATCTTTTACTATCTCTTATCTTGTACTGTCAGTTTTAATATTGTTTTTGTTCAGGTGGCTCAGGTTGTGATGATAATAAAAGGGTTGTTCAGGAGATACGAGAGATGGAATCCAGTGCATCCAACCTCAGGTGCATTCTGGGGAATGGGTATTGGGATTGGTTGTGGTGTTGGTTGGGGTCCTGGTTTCGGCCCTGATGTAATCGGCTATGTGGGTGCTGGCTGTGGTGTTGGTTTTAGTGTTGGCATCACTTTTGCGGGTTTTGGCATTGGCCTTCCTGCTAATTTCCTCTTTCAACTTCCTTACCAAGGTACAATTTTCTCTTCTTTGATTTATACATTTTAGTCCTCCTCATGTTGTTGGATTGATGGTATGGATATAGCCGTTGTGCTTCTGCCTTCTGGTTAACTTTGAATGCGTGACAACTAAAATGTTTGCGACTGTACTATAGTTTAAGGGTTCCTTAGTAATACAGTTTTTTTTTTTTTTAAATGAACTTTATTATTATTAAGCTATTAAAGCTGCAAGGAGTGGTGAATTGGAGATTGCCCTGTCAAATGCTAGAAGTTTTTCTGGTGATGGCTGGAAGAATATTGCGCCTTGTGTTTCTGGCTTCCAAAGAGAAGCCACTGAAAGATTCTTTAGCCTCAAGCAAAAACAGTTCTTGGGTAAAGGGGTTTCTACATGCGACGATGTGAAGAGTATGATGCCTGTGAAGTCTATTCAGGAAGGTTTAGGGAGGTTTAGGTTACCTTTCTTCCACCCTGGCAAAGGTATGCTAGCTGCAATTTTTTTCAATTGTTATAAGTTGTTTAGGTCTTAGTTCCTATACTCAAACTCGATGGTTATGTCTTACTTACATTGCCAAAGATTTAGTTTTGGACATCGAACACTATCTTTTGTGGAGCCACTGATGTTCCATGAGTTTGCATCTGGACATATGCTGGTGGATAATGGTTTTTTGTAATATAACATCAATTGATGTCGACTTATATAGAAACTGGATATTTGAAAGCAAAGTTTTATTTTCAGGGATACAGGGACTAGATAAATAGTTTTCTTTGGTTGGGAGAACCTGTGCGCATATAGTTGGATTATTAATGACTTGGAAATTTGCATATTATAATTTACCCATTGAATAAGGTCAGCCATGCTTGTACTTTCATGTTAATAGATAGATATGTATATGATAGTTATGCAAAGATGAATACCAGAGTTTCAAATTTCTAAAATCCACTATAGGGAAAATTGCCACTTTTAGTTAGAAGCTAGCTCTCAAATCCTGAATCCCCCTTTCCTCTTCTCAATGCATCTATACTCTAACATCTCTAACCTGCAAAGCTGTTTTACATTGATTAAGATTGCAGCCTTGGTAGAGGCTAGTTACTCTTGATGGATGCTCTTTAGAAAAATTGGATTCTGTTGGGATTGCATTAGGAATTGATGTTGTTTCCTATTAAGTTGTTATGGCTTTTCTATTAAACCAAAGATCATAGTGGCCGTGAAAAGGCTGGGAGCATTTTCTAAGGTAGGTCTTTTAATCTCAACTTCTGTCTTGTTAATTTCTGTATAGTCAATAGATGGGTGAAGTTGAAATCTCTGTGATCATTGCGTTATGGAAACATCATCAGGTACATTGAGGTGATAAAATATATTGGGCCATTGGATTAGTCTTGATATCTAGGCAATAAATTTCTCTTTGAATGAAAGCAATGCATTTTCTGTAGACTGTGATGTGAAAACAAACTCAGTATATTGGAAAAAGTTATATAAGTCAAACATCCAATGTGGCAAACTATTCAATGCCATCTGAATGAAAAATGTCAAGAATTTTTGGAACTCTTTGGTTGTGTGTTCTACGCTCCACGGGCAGGTTAATGTTAGTATGACTTATGCTGTATAATGACATGGTTTGTGTCATATGCTATCTCTCCTTTATCATGAACTGCTGCATCAATTTGTAAAAAAGATTCTAGTGATATTTGTATTCTAAAGACTTGCTACTCTTTCTAATTTATGGCTATTAGATAAACTTTCCTTTGATTTACTGTGGTATAAGAGCACAAATTCTGCTAATAAAATTTTTCTGAGCACATTGATCCCATGTAATCCTCCTCCTTGAGGAAGACTTTAGTCTACTCAAAAGTGTTATGAATACTTATTTTCTTTAGCTAACTCCTGAAATGAACCAATTTGGACTTGCAGGCATTAGAAGTGGTGGAAGCATGGGATGTAGTTGTCCATCCCAAGCTGAAATTGATTGTTTTTATACCTATGGTTACTGTGAATTTACAGATTTCTAAATGGGTTATAATGAACAAATCAACTTCAATTCTGAAATCATATCTCTTTGGGAAGTTATCCACACTTCAATAATTTATGATGTACAGAAATGTGGCCCAACGAGACTTCAAAATTCGGATTGTATGAGTCTGAAATATACTTATATGATAAAAATTATGGCAATGAGGGTATCCCCAAATGATAGCAAATTAGGTGTGGCCTCTTGTAGTAGCAGCAAGAAATCAAGGGTTAAATTTCAAGGGGATAATAAATTCAGATCAATTTCCATAAGTAAATGTTTGATATATTCTTATTTTTAAAAAAATAAATATATATAGTATTCTGATATCTGTTTCTACCCAAGTGGTAAATCAGTGGAACTTGGCTGTAATAAGTCTTATGCTCAAATCTTATCAACATGATTTTCTTCTCTTTTATTTCTCTTTCCATTTTTTTTAAGAAGGGCAATGCATATGTACACTCTTTGGAAATCTTGCCACATTAGAATCAACATCTGTTTGCTTATTAGAGTGACTAAACTGGACATCATATATCTTCTTGTCAAATTTTATAGCTCATTTCTTGTAAGTGCTTGTATGCTTTTGTGTATTGTTTTCAAAGTTGTACGTTGGAGAGACAAGAAAACTTATAACCATTCTTATGAACAGGCTGGAATCAATAGTTATTTACAGACTTTCAAAATTTGCAGTTCACACATGAAGTGTGTAGCTTTAAATTTGATAAACTAGTTTCTCATTTATGACTTTACTGTTCCCTGTTTCTATGTGTTTGCTGACAAATTTCCTCTTGCCATTCATGCTTGTGGAACTTAACATTAATGTTTATATCCTTCACTTGCAGATTTGAAGGATTAACACTATGGAGTAGTCTCAGGGCTGGTGCTGCATGTATTCTTTTAAGGTTTGCAAGAATTCAGGCACCACCACTCATAATTCTAAGTGGTATATGCACGAATTATATCAGTCACATGTCAATAAACTATCTTTTTCAACAGCATTTGTCTTGATAAATTTCCAGAAATGGGGTAACATTAGATGGCTAGAATTCATGACCGCATATGATTGTTTTTAACTAGTTAAATCCACATTTTAAAACAGGGTACCTATAATTTTCTCGTGCATGCAACATCACAATTTGTCAAATAAAGAAAAAAGAAAGCAGAAGCATATTTATTACTATGTACAGAGGTGTAGCCTGCTTAGCTAGCACTGTTTTGGGAGCCTACCTATGAGCATTCCCACATCAGAATCAGAAAGACCCTTAAACCCTACCTTCAAATCCAAGCAAGTATACATAAGATTAGCAAATTCAGTCCACCACAACCATGAAACACCCGTAAATCGAGTCTTAGCTCTAACTGCCAAACCAAAAACCACTATCCCTCAATTTATCCGCTCATTGTTAATCTTCTGAAGCAACTGATGATTCAGAAAAATCAAAGAATCCCCAGATGCTAACTTGACATGTATTGTACTTTCCTTCATCGGCTTGACCTTAAAAGGCGGCAAGACTGAATGATTTATTGTAATAGGGAAATGTTCATGACTGAGAGCAATGCATTTGACGTAATCCAAGTAAATTTGCCACAAGTGATCTGTATTCTTGAATGTGAGATTAAAATCCCAGTTGGCAATAAAGTTGGCGCCAGTGGTGGTGAAGTTTGATACTGAGAAAGTGTCGAGTTGAAGAGATGGGAGTTTAGGACCAAGAGTGAAATACATGAGAATGCATATTACGGCTGTGAGAGAGATTGAAGCTGCTACTATAAGGAGTGTGATGACGATGAGTTTTGATAATTTTTTTATTTGAAAATTTTGATGATGGGGCGGTCGTGGAGGAAGTTGAGAGATGTCACCTGTGGTAAGAGGGGAAACTTTTGATTGGCAACGATGTGCAGAGTTTTGTATTATTTCGGTTTCCGCCATGGAAGATCAAAGATGAAGAAACCAGGAAAAAAAAAATTATGTAGCAAGTTGGAAGAAAGTGAAATGATGCTTGACGTTTGTTGTAGATGAAAGAAGATCCATGAATATCTCATTTTTTTGTTATCCCATTAGTTTCTGAAAACAGCATCGCATGTATATTTTTGCTTTTATAAAAAATAACAATAACAAAAATCCAAGCCAATGTAAACTTTGAAATGGGTGGAGCTATTCAAACTCCTCTTTCTACCTTAACCCCTATGGTTAATTCAAATACTGAAGATTACTCACCATGTATTTTATTATTATTATTATTGGTTTGTTTGATACAATTACTCACCAAGTTTCATCATTTTTTATACCAAGTTCAATTTGAAAAATAGCTCGTATTGTTTATAAGTTGTTGTATGTAACAAATTGCCTAAGTTTCGGATAAATAAAAGTTCTATTATTGAAATAAAAATTAATATAATTTTTTCCTAATAGTTAGAATCACATGATAGAAATGTGGCTTAACAAGTGTCGTGTTATCGGTACATCGTTTGTGCTAAAAGAACCCACTACAAATAAGAAGCTCAATTAACCCATACTAATTTAATCTCGAAAAATGTGATCTTTAATATACTCAGATGATTCTAACTATTAACTTGCGGTTAATTCATCCATGTCTTGCCCATAAAGAAGGCTGCAGAAAGCAAGTACACAGCACTTCATGAACCATTGCTTGAATGATCACTCATACAAGCAAACAAACAAAGGCAACAGCTTGTTTCAATTTTCCTCCCATATCACACTAATATAAGAAGCTGCTGCTTGACAGATCATCCATCCATTATAAAGCATTGCAACATTGTTACCGCAATTATTCTTGGATAGAAACTTAAGTACACACGCTACAAGTTTACAGATAAATCTCATAGACTTGAGAAAAAGTTTTATCCCAAGCACAAATGTAGCAGTTTGGTGCCCACAAATGGCTGGAAAAACAGAGAGAAGAAAGGGAGTAGGTGCCTACCAACTTCCTAGTACTAACTACTAATACAGCAAATGTGGGAACTCCACCTAGACTCATATGGCCTCGAAATATCTCTAGCTCAGAAATTTGTCCACAGAGGTATCTGCACCAGACTGAACATCAGGATTGAATGTATTAATTTGAAGTCTGAAAATTATATGGGAACAGGCTTACCCTTTGAAGAATGAGCACTCCTTTCAAAGAATTTAGAGGAAGCAACTGGGGTGGACATGGATAGCTGAGTTGTGGATAATGAGCTCTTATTGGCTCTCTGATCATCCAGATAGTAACCAAAATCTATGGTTTTTGGCAACTCATCTGGAAGAGGCTGAAGAGACTGATGTTCCTGTTTCTGAGACCTGGATGAGCCAAATTCCCTGCCAAAGAAATAATGCTGTTGCTGTTGCTGTTGTTTTGATGTGGCACCATTAGCAATGAGTGGCTCAAAATCTTGTAGCATTTGCATTGGAAGGCAGCTATTTTGCAAAAAAGCACCATTTCTTTGATCCAATAAGGGGATTGAGGAACTTCCAGATGTTGTAACGCACCATGAATTATCCACAGAAGAGTTCATCGTGAAACCCCTCAAACTCTCTGAAGCTATGGATAAAACACCATCATTGGCTTCAGGCTTCTGTTCTTGGAGCCTGTATTGTCCACTGAAATGACATCAGTCAGTTAAATCTCAAAGAATTGCCTAACAGAAAAATCACTTGTTAACTAATCCAAGGAACTTGTTTCTCTATTTACAGTAAACACTACCAAAAGGAACCTTCTACATGTACAAACAATTTGTGCAGAAACTTCTACACACAAACTAATGTGGCATCACTGTGTCATTGGCACATCATATTTTTTAATGTATTTCAGTTTAACTTTTATTGTTTCTCATCCACCACTTTATGACACGTCAATTCATATAGGGAAGTTTGTACAAATAGTTAAAACATGAAGTGTTATTCAAAATCAAATGAATCCCTTCTGATTTATCATCCTATTTCTGGTTCTTCATCAAAATCTGAGAGTTCAAAAGATCATGCTATTAATATGTGAGAAAACCATATAATTCTAATATGATCCATACAGAAAAGTATCTTCTCTTCTTATTTCTCGTTGTACGTTGTGCACATGAATATATAACTGATATATATAACTCGCAAGCATGTTCAAATCTATTTTATTTTTGCTTCCCAAGACACACTTGACTTGATCTTCCTCTAGGACAGCCAAATGTCAAGCAACTATAACCATCCTCAATCAGTCAGAACAACATAGAAAGTGTCTTATTCTTATTTCTCTATGTACAAAGCTATAACACAGGGTAATCAGTGTTCAGCTAAACTCAAAACTTAGACTTAATTGCCCGTACCCAGCTTGATCGTCACCCACAGACAAGCTCAAAAGATGCTTCCTGTCCAGCATGCAAAATGATTTCATGTTACAGTAAGATCACTCCTCACATACATTTAATACAGACATTTTCATGCACACCACAAAAGACTAAGAAAAACAGATTTGAATGAAACAGGAATCTGGATGTTTTGTATTTCAAGACACTTAAGAGAATAAACAAGGCTGGAAATAAAAAATTTTATTACTCAAGAAAAAAATGAATGTGGAAGTGACAAAATAGTCAATGATTAAGTCTTACAAGGCCAGCACTGTCTTAGAGCCTGGCATAGTCCTAGCTCACTTAAAACTCTCCACCAAATCTTATCATGTGCACCATATTTTCTATCTAAAATACTAGTGCCTGTCCTGCACTGCATCAGCATTCAGAAACTACATCATCATTTTCAGCTGTGATGCTGAAAAAGCAGTCTCCCATGGCCCTTAGCCAGTGAAAACAGAGTTTTGAACCCCATTTCAGAATTCATGAAAACTTGTCATTCCTTAAATCCACTCAAAACCTATTTCTAACTTCGATATGTCATATTTGACATGAAAAAAAAAAAAAAATTGGGTTCAGATGTGAGCCAAAGAATCTTAAAATCATGCAATTAAATACCTAAGCATGATCCTCTCAAAAAAAAAAAAATCTAAGCATGACCATTTGGTGTCCGTAAGAAACAGTTAATAGGAAATGAATCTTACTTCATTTACATAAACTCATTCCATCATCATAGATGTCATTGCATAACATATTATAAAAATTATCAATGAAGCCAGGGACTTATGCAATTCTTGATAAATAACATGTGGCCCAAAACAACTAAAAAGCAACTAGTAGAGGGACATTAACATAGCAGCTATCAATAGACCCCAGGAATCAATCTATATCCTGACAAGAAACAAAAACGACATATACCTGTACTCTTTATTAGGAATCCCATAGGGTATAGCATCCATCTGTGGCTGTAAAATGTTGCTTGAAAGCAAAGACCCTCACGAGTACCAACTGAGTGCGAAGGTGGGTTTTGAAAGCTTAAGCTTCTGCTTGCACTGCCACCGCCGCTGCTGCTCCCCTTACCACCAATGTCTACTCCCAAAGTAGTTGACAAAGACTGAGAGGTATTTTGTGATTCCACAGGCTTTCTTGAACGGTATCGACTACGGTTCATGTGCCGCTCACAATACTTGGAGTTGGGATGTGCATCTTTCGAGCACCTCCACTTCTTGCCATCCGTCCTCCGGCACCTCCCCGGCTCCGGGTCTATTTTCTTTCCAAAATAAGAACAATACCCAACTACATAAAACACAAAATACGAACAAACAATCATCATACAAACCCAAAATGTGGGTGTTAGCTAGTTAAGTCGGTAAAATCTTTTCGAGGTCTAAGGTTCGAACCCCGCTCTCACACGTATGTTATGCTTAAATTAATTAAGTAATTAATATAATCATACAAACAGAAATGAAAATTAGAAACCCATAAAAACGCTATCAACAAGCATGAGTAATTTGCAAATAAATAAATAAGTCGAAGGTTATTGCGGGTGCTTTACTTACAAGTTGGGTGGTGGAATAAGCTAGAAGAGAGGAACTTGAGGCTAGTGCGAATGGGGACGAGGAGATCGGGGGGAACGGGGAGACCCGCTTTGAGGTACTTGAAGATTAGGGCTTGATGCTCCAGCTCATGCCACTGAGACGCTGTGAACGGGGCCACTGAAAAGGAGAAAGAACCAGAACCGCTCATTTTTGCCCACAAAACTGCTACTACTACTGCTATATCTGGATTTGGAACCTAATTACTGGTGTTTTTGCAGCTGCTTCCATGAAACCACAAATTCAGACTCAACAAGAGACGCTTGGGGGGCGGTGGATCTGTTAACTCTTACAACAACAACAAGCTCAAACATTTCATCATTTTTATTTAAGGGCGTGGATTTTTAAATATTTATTTTCTTCTTTTCATATGAAATGTGTTTTTGTTGACTAAGGTTTAAGGGTTGATTTTTTTTTTTTTGAACAGTTATGACTGTTGATGCCGGTGTTACAAGACGCAATAAGTAAAAATTTAGAACTGCGTGGAGGTATATGAAGGCATTTAAATCATTTAAATTTTTTTAATAGTTTGTGTTTTTAAGAGTGGAGATTGATGATATAAAATGAAGGATTAATAGCTTCTTTCATCCATAAATCATCGGAGTAGGGTCAGAATTTTAAAAAACCTAGGAGACCTCATTGGGCGTGGGCCACAAATTAGAACAGGCCGCTCTCAAAAGTCAAAACAATTTAAAAGTGCACCCCCTGGGGGGCTAAAACACATTGTGAGTGAACCGGTTCACTATGTTAGAGCAGTGATTATGAGAAGCCGAAAGGAATGTTATGGTGACCTTGCATTGAGGGGCAATTACAGGCAAATTTTGGATTCAGATCCGAATCCGTATTGATATTTTAGTATTTGAATGAATCCGAATTATTTATGGTGGATCCGAATGTGGATAGGGTAAGGCTATGGTGCCCCTGTTACATTTAGCTCCTTGCTCTCTCTTTTATTTACATTCTTACTCTAATATAATAGAAACTGTAGTTAGCTCCTTAGTCTATTTGACCCTAAAATTAGATAGAAAGTTCGTACCCATTTTCATCTAAAATTTTATATTTCTAGACAACACTCATATAAATTTACTAACGAACCCTTATCTTCTAGGGGTGGCAATATAGGTCAGGATTCGTTTATTCGATTCGATTCGATGCGAATTAAATGGGTTTGGGTTTGAAAAAATTATTCGTTTAACAAATGGGTGAATTCGATTCGATTCGTTAATTAAACGAATCGAATACGGGTTTGAAAATTTTGATTCGTTTATTCGTTTAATAAATGGGTCATAAACGAATCGAATATGGGTCGATTCGTTTAAAATTCGTTTATTATTTATTTAATAAATTTGTATTAAAAAATATATAAGTTAAAATTGAAAAAAAAAACAATAGGTCCAGTAGTCCTAATTCTCTAAATTAAGAGGGCTTATGTGATAAATTAAGAGGATTTATATGATAATCATAAAGGGTTTAGTTGATATTTTGCGGATGTTTATAAAAGGAGAAAATCGGAAAACCGGATGAAAAACCGAAAATTTAGTGAAACATGGAGAGAGAGAGAGAGAGAGATGGTCCGTAATGCACTCGTGACTCGACTGAACCCGAGAAACCGACCCGTCGGTTTCTCCCATCTCCGACCACCTCACCGTACGAGCAAGGTGTCAAGCGGAAGCTTGTGAGCCGCCGTCCATCCCAGACCACCCTTGCTGCCGGAAACGCGTGGAACGCCATGGTGAAGATCGAAAGTTCCGCGGATTTTGAGCGGACGATCGCCGGCGATTCCGTGCGTCTTTGGCCGTGCCACCGGTTGGAAAAGCTTCCCACCTCACCATCTTCTATTCCCGACCAGATCCACGACCGCAGGAGGCCGATTTGCCACCGTCCGATCACCCCAAGGAGCCGCGGCTTCACGAGCTCGATCCGGCCACGCCGCTCGTGGGAGGACACCACCAAGCACCGTTGGACTCACCTCGACGAGAAGTGTCTAGTACGAGCTTCTCCACCGCCGTTGGGTGAATTTCCGGCCGCCGTTGGACTCACCTCGACTAGAAGTGTCTCGGTAATTGAATTTATGTTATTTTTTATGTTTGATTTATGTTGTGGTATTTTTATTTGTAGATTTATGATGTTGTATCTTGTACATGTTAATTAATTGTTAGATTATAGTTGATTTTTATTTAATATTGTTATTTAAATGAATTTCTTGGATTAATCGGGGCCTTTAAAATAATTTTGAATTATTTTATTTTTAGGAGAATGGCCACAAGCCGAAGTAATTCAGCCTACACAATTAACGATTCTAGTGTTGGAGATGATGATGTAAATGACATAATCGAACAGGAAGAATAGATTGAAAAAGGTTTAAGGCTAGTAGAACAAAAGGCACCACGACAATGGAAACTAACTTCACAAGTTTGGTCGTTGTTCCGTAAAGTTCCGGGGGATAAGTATCCGGACAACAAGCCGAGAGCGGTGTGTAAAAAATGCAACATTGAGTACGTGACTGCACGCAATTCTAGTACAGGTAATCTAAGAAGACATTATGAAACTTGTGCAAAATTTAAAAAGCGTGATCCTATACAAATGATGTTAGATCGTAGTGATGGATCCTTAACCCGTGTTCCCAAGTTTAAAGCTCATGTGTTTTGTGAATTATTGTCTTGTGCCATTGTTATGCATGATTTGTCATTTCAATTTGTTGAATATGAGGGAATTAGAAGAAATTGGAATTATTTGTGTGATGAAGTGCCCAACATCTGTAGGAACACTGCAAAAGCCGATGTGTTAAAAATGCATAATAGGGAAAAGACAAAAATTCGAAGCATGTTAGAAGAAGCTCCTCGTAGAATATGTCTTACTACTGATTTATGGACTTCTATAACTACAGATGGTTATTTGTGTCTCACTGCACATTTCATTGATAAGGGATGGAATTTACAGAAAATGTGCTGAATTTTTGTGAAATGCCAACTCTACATACTGGGGTTGCTTTGGCTGAAAAAATATTGTCATTGTTGTGTGAATGGGGTATTGAGAAAAGGATATTTTCATTGACTGTGGACAATGCTTCAACTAATAATGTTTGTGTTGCAATGTTAAAAAGTCAATTGAGATTAAGGAATGCTTTGGTGTGTGATGGAGATTTCTTTCATATTCGATGTTGTGCTCATATTATTAATTTAATTGTTCAACAAGGATTGAAAGAAATTGAGAAAGAAATAGAAAAAGCCCGTGAGAGTGTGAAATATGTGAAAGGGTCACAAGTGATAAAAAAGAAATTTTTAGAGTGTGTTAAGCAAGTATCTCGAGATGAAAAAAAAAGATTAAGACAAGATGTTCCTACAAGATGGAATTCAACTTTTCTTATGCTTGATAGTGTTTTGTATTATAAAAATGCTTTCCGTCATTTACAATTGAGTGATTCCAATTACAAGAATTGTCCTTCTGAAGAAGAATGGGGGAAAATAGAAAAGATTGGCAAATTCTTGTCTATGTTTTATGAGATCACATGTATTTTTTCTAGTTCAAAATACCCCACTTCAAATTTGTATTTTCCGAAGGTGTTTCATGGCTAAAGTTGCTTTAAATCAATTATTTTGTAGTGAGGATGTGTACATGAAAACTATGGCACAAAAATGATTGAAAAATTTGAGAAGTATTGGTCTGATTTTTGTACCATTTTAGCTATAGCGGTCATCTTGGATCCTAGATACAAGATGGCATTTATTGAGTTTGCTTATAGCAAGGCTTATGGTCAAAATTCGGAGGAGTTGAAACATGTTCGAGATAAGTTTTCAATTTTTGGTGAGTATAATTTGATCACACCATCTTCCTCCACTACATCCGTACTCACACAAATGAGTGATGTTGGTTCAGGTGCGAGACGTAATGACAATAATCAAAGCACACTGAACCAAAAGGCTATGGATATGTTCAAGGTACATTTACAATTTTCTTATTTGTTTATTGTAAGACTTATTATTTTCATGCTTGTTTTGAATTTTGACTATTCTTATTTCTTAATTATTTTGTAGGAGTTTGATGATTTTGATAACATGGATTGTAATGCTTATGTTAGAAAATCTGAATTAGAGCTTTATTTAGATGAGCCAAGAATTGATAGAAAGATTGATTTGGACATTCTAAATTTTTGGAAAGGAAATGGATTTTGTTATCCTAACCTTTCTTCTATGGCTCGTGATATCTTGAGCATTTTTATATCCATTGTTGCATCCGAATCGACTTTCGGTGTTGGCGGTCGAGTTCTTGATCAATTTTGAAGTGTATTGAAGCTGGAGGCAGTCGAAGCAATTATTACTATTAGAGATTGGAAGTTTGGAGAGATTGGTAAAACTTGCTTATAAAATTTATTTACTTTTCTTTTATAATATTATGTGCAATTGCTTCTAATTAAAATTTATTTTTATAAAATTATTGTAGAAAATTTGGATGTCACTATGAACCAACTTACTCAAAACATTATAAACATGAGCACTAATTATGCTCTATCTCGCACTGAGTCGCCAATGATCCAAATGATGAGTGTATGAGTGTGGTAGGTAAAATTTTTATCCTGTTTAATTATTATTTCCTTGAAAATGTTACAAATTTACTATATATTTTAATTTTTGAAATTTTACAATGACTATTATTAATATTGCAGCATATTAATAACATTTTATTTACTTTTTGGTGTAGGATTTTTGTTTTCAAGGTGATAAAGACAAATGAAGAGAATTAAAGAAATTGTATTTCTTTATAATTTGAATTTGAATTATTGTTATTTTTAATATTAAGAATTTGATATTTGGTATTTGGATGGCTGTATAATATGATTTGAATTATTTGTATTTTGTTATGGGATATTAAATTTGTATTTTTTTACTTAATTTTGTTTATTAATTATATTTTTCTAAGCGAATTGTAAACGAATCTGGATTCGATTCGATTCGATTCGTTATGAATTCAGTAAAGGATAAGCGAATAATAAGCGAATCCGAATTCGATTCGATTCGTTTATCAATTCTATTAAGCGAATTAAGCGAATCGAGCAGAATATTCGTTTAATAAACGAATCGAATCCGAATCACGAAATTTCAATTCGTTTAATAAGCGAATCGAATTGAATCCATAGAATTTTGACCCAATTCGTTTACGATTCAATTCGAATTCGATTCGTTTATTCGTTTTGCCACCCCTATTATCTTCTTGATCAAATTTATCATTTTTTATTATTAAAAATTTTCAACAAAATTAAAATTTTTATTTGATGAAAGAGAGCACAAACAAATCCAATTTTGTCCACACTATATTTTTCTCAAGAGATTAAGAACAAAGAATTATCTGCCTACGACTAGAGATTGTAAAGATTCTAATAAAATGATTTCCACCATGTATTTATAATGAAAACACTATACTTAAATCTTTTAATGTAATTAAAGTTCTTAATTACAATACCCAAGCCAAGTCTCAAACGCCAACACATTACAAGATTAACAAGGTTTTACGGGTTGATTGCACTGTAAATATAGACACATCACAATTAATTTTACAAAAACTTCACAGTGGCTTTGCCAAGGACTCGAATTCAAATTCGAAAGCTTCATCAACTAAGAAAATTTTATAACAAGTTTATGATGAGAAATTTTTGTTAATCTTGAAAATAATTTTTTTAAGCAATACTCAAGCAAGTTTGTGAGGTATAAAATTATAGTAGAAAATTTTTTTCCATCTCTTCGGACACTATTATGGTAGAAATTAATAATAAGGAGTATTTTTTGGAATTAAGAGGGGGTGTTTAAAGGACAATCGGAATTTTAAAATTTTATTAAGGAGTATTAAGAGAAACATAATATAAAGAGTATTTTTATAGGTTCAAATAATTTTACCTTTTAATTTTTAGTTTTCACTCATCTTAACTTGAAATAAATAAAATAACCACTAATATTATTTTACTTTTTAATCATTATTCTTTTCCATTCTTTCTTTTCCTCTCCTTTACTCTCTTTCATTTCCCCCTACTTTCTTTCATTTTCTCACTTCCCAAAAATATGTTTTTAGATTTTATTATTTCAAATAATTATATTTTGCACGTGATGAAATAATTTTACCTTTTTAATATTCATTTGCATGTAATCATTATAAGGTAAAAAAAAAAATGTGTACAATCAATGCTAGTATTATTGTCATGAATACAAATTTTCTATTTCAACTAGTGAACCTTTAACCACTACCAGGCACGAAGAATTTAAAGCTATAATTTATAGGTATAATTGCATTCGTATACATCATGAGATATATGATATGATCATAACCAAAAAGTAAAATATATTTTTGGGATCTATTGTGATGGTGATTAGTCTTTTTCTACTTTAAGTTTGATAAGGTATAATTAAATTTTATATGATTAACGTGTTCAACGATTAAGTAAATAAAAAAAATATAACAGACAATGAAAGACTAATCACTTTTTAAAATATTGAGAGTGGAGTAGCAAATGTTAATTTATTTTATATATAATCAAATTTATCTTATCATAAAAGTGATTATTAAATAATACCTAGATCTATTATATATTTAATTAACAATATATATTAATGCAAAATTAAAAATAAGTTATTAAAAAAGTCAAACTAACTAATGGACTTAAGTGTAAAAGTATAAAATAATCTGGAGTTATGTGGTAAAATATTAAAACTTTGTCATTTTTCAATGTGAAGTAAACAATAAGGACTGTAGAGTTAATAACCTATTAAATCCATCTAAGCCACTGAACTAGGTTTATGTTAAATCTAATGGTTAATAATAGCTGATAAGAAAAGGACAAAAATTGGGGTATGATGTCACAAGGGCACCATAGCCGGACCCAGACTGATAATATCCGTACATATTTCAACCGGATATTTTAGGTATCGGGAACAACACTTTTAAAATATTTATTTGTAAATTTATAATATTTTAATTATTTAAAAATAAAAAAATCAGTTAATACTAAAAAATCCAAAAATAATTTAAAATAATATTTATGGATACTTAAGTGTATTATAATATTTATATGCAATGTGTTTTTCGTTTAGGTTTGTATTTTCTTATACAAATTTTTATTTTAAACAAAAAAAATTATAGATCCGGGTCCGTGGGATCCTCAATTTGTACATTCAAATCCGCATATTTTATTAAGTACATTCGGATTTTCCGAATCTATGCGGATGTGGGCCGAAAATTAGGGATAAAATGCACTAGTGTAAGGATAGCAAATCGGGCACCCGGTTGGAGTCCGGTTTAATGATATCCGGGCCCAATTTCGGGCTTTAGGTGCGTGGCTGGTCAAAGACGACCGAAACGAAAAAGCCGAAGATCAAGCCCGGCCCAAGTATATAGTGTAGCACTTACATGACTGTGAGCGCTCGTCACCGCCTTGTCAGGAAACGTCAACTGCCTATTTCACCTGATGACGTCAAATTGTCGTCACCGAATCTAATCCATGACCATGATCCAGCTCAGAACAGCAACCTTTAGACAATTACAACACAAATCCTGCAATTTCCAGCACAATTCCAGCTATCATTTTATCACAACTCAACTCACTGTGCTTTTGATTATCAAATTTAATTTACTACTCGTAACAAGGTGCTGCTACATTAAAATGTTTCTCAAGTTTCAACTGCTATATATGGTTTTGGCATTCGTATCACTATCGGCTTCTCGATTTTGAACTGTTAAAGAAAAATATTATGTTTATTAAATTTAAATATTTAATTAAGATACTCATTGATGTGTCGCTAATTATTTAAGGTATATGTATTATATAATTCTACTTCTCTAGTTTATTTTTCTTAGACCCTATAATCAAATTATAAAAATTTAAAAAATATTAAACTATCAATCGTGGAAGGTGATGCACAGGATTAATAAAAATTAGCTATGTAGTAAGTTTAGCCTCATTTAAGATGGAGTTAAACCATTATAAATTGTTTATTTTTAATAAGTTTTGATAAAATAGTATTGGGTAAAGTTTTTGAAAGTTACTCATTTAATAAATTTGTATGTTTTGACAACATATTTTTAAAGTAGGTAGAATATTATTTTGTACAAACACCTTATTTCTAATAAATCTTAATATATAAATAAAAGATAATTTGTATATATAAATATTTTATTATTATCTAATAAATAAATTTTTCATAATAAATTTTATCAAATAAATATTTTTCATACTCATATATATCGTAATTACATAATTTATCAAATATCAAATTAAATTTTAATTAACAACTTATTTCATAAGTTATTATAATCTTAAATTAATTATTAATTAATCTTCAAATAATGCTGACTAATTTTTTATTTATTTTAAATTAACAGTTTCACCTCAATGAATTCCACTTAAAACCCAAGACTTATCAAAATGACAATTATTGTTGCCTGGTAGCACCATCTCAGTTTCACACAAATATTTCCCGTAATTGTTGAAAATGTGTAATTTTTTTCTTTATTTGAAAACAATTTTGATTTTTGGATTATGTTAAGAAGTGACTGGGTGAACGCCTCCCTTTTCAGATGCTTCCACCAAAGCTGCCCGGGCCGAGAATAAAATCTGATCTTTCTTGACAGCTGGCCATTTAAAAAAACAAAAATTTGAGCGAGTAGAATGAAAAAATAAAATATCCTTAAAATTAGAGGGTACCACCCTTGAAGCACGAAGTACAACCCTATGGTTTCAAATTTTCTTGTTATTATTATATATGTAAACTTCTACGGAGCTTACGCAAAGAACTTATAAATAAATAAAGAAAAAGGTGAAATAATAAAAGAGGCTTTTTCAGTTTTAAGCTGAAGAAAGAAAAAAAAAACTCCAAAGCACACGGTCACTCACTTTTCTCCAGCCATGAGTCTCTTCGGCCTCGGAAGGTGAAAATCAATAAATGAAAATTAATATTTTGTTTTCTCTAATTAAATCAATTAATTTTCTCATTAATAGAAATTCGATTTTGCATTTTATTAAAATATGATCGGATCTTTATATCTTCATGTGATCAATCGATCCTTCGGCTATTTTTTTTTTTTTGTAAATTCTTCCAATTTGTGCGATCGCATTCAATTTACTTTTTGGATGTGATGCAAAATGAGAAAATATCTTGATAATCTAATTGTAATATGAAAAATCTTAAAATTTAGATTTTATTTAGACGCTGATCTTGATTTGTTGTTGAAATGCAATGATTATTTTGTGTTTTTATTTGAATTTCTTTTTATTATTGGAATTGATTTTTCTAAGATTATTGTTTTTGCTAATGTGCTAATAGGAATGTGATTTCTGAGCTTGATCATGTATTTAAGCCTTAAAGCAAACCGATGATCGATCATTATATGTAACTGTTCAGAGATCTTTTGATATCCTCTGTTGTTAAATTATGTTGTAATTATGATATAGAATGCGTCTCTTATGTGTAAGAGGAGGTAGGATTTAGCAATATGTAAATACAGTGTAAAGTAAATCGTTTCGTTGTTAAATTTAAATCTACTTCGTGCATATGAATGTGAGGGAGAGTGTGAAGCCATGTACAATTTGGAGAAAGTGAAATTAAAACTGAGTCCATGTGGTAACACTAACAGTTTATTATTGATGCCTTGTAGAACTTTGTCGTCTATCATTTTCAGTTGATGAATCTTGCTTTATAAATTGTTGTTGAAACAGAAATCAGAGGACATTTCGCCCGAAAAAGAGTGCACCCTCAGGGAGTAAGGTTTGTACACTTCATGCCACTATTTGTTTTTCTTGCTGCTTCTTTCCTTGTTGGAATATGATGATTATGTGCTAGCCACTGAATGGTATTGCGATATTCGTATTTTGTTCGACATACTAAGTTTTACTAAATTTGTTGAGAACCTGGTTGTTTGACTCATGGATGGAATAAATACTTTGTTCAACTTTGTTTGTTTTTAGTAATATTTAGTTACTGGTTAAATTATGTAGAGTCTGTGTCATCCTTGGAATTGAATTTTCCTGCTCGAAAAATAGGCTTTTTAGCATTTAATCTGCAAGCAACCGACCAATAACATGCAAAATAAAAGGTTGGTTTCATATTATTGTTGAACTGAGCAGATATAATTTACACAAGGCCTAAAGGCTGTAAGTTTTGATAGTGTTTGAACAATATGCTGATTTCCTTTTTCATAAGGATATTCAAGATCACTCTGTATATTTGGTGAAGCAGAAAATTCTGCCAGAAGGACTATAATGTTGAGGGATTGAGCTACTAAGAAATTGAAACATTGAAACATTGAAACATTGTTTTAGTTTGGCTTGTAAGCCCTCTTGTTACTCATGAAACTTATTGGTCATCAGAATTTAGCCTTAGGAAGGTGGAAACAGGATCCGTATTAAAATATAATCATAGGAAAAGGACATCTAAATGCCCTTGAATTTGGAAAAATTGACAACTTTTTAGTTTTATGTTTTCCTTTTATTTTGGGGATGGGGGACAATTCTTCAGGTCGAACTTCTCGGTTTTGGTCTCCATTTAGCATTATGACATGGTGCTGCCATATTTGAAATTTTCCTCTATATTGGACTGCTATGTTTTTGGCATTTGTATCGCTATTGGATTTTTAATTTTGAATTTTGAAATTTAAAATAGTCTTAAATTTCTGATGCAGGGTGCACAACTTAGAAAACATATTGATGCCACCCTTGGTAGTGGAAACCTGAGGGAAGCAGTAAGACTTCCCCCTGGAGAGGATCTAAATGAGTGGCTTGCTGTCAATAGTAATACTCTTTCTTACACATTTTAGAATGAATCATCTATGAAATAGACGGTCCTACTGTGTATACATTTTTAGAGCAATAAAATAAAATAAAAGGATTACTTGTGAAATGTCTTAGAACCAGTGTTTCTCTATTCATAAATAATTGCAAGTCTTTTGTGTTAAATTAGCTTCTGAAATAAGGTTGTTGGACTTTCTATTTCAGCTGTGGATTTCTTCAACCAGGTAAATCTGCTCTATGGTACCCTAACAGAGTTCTGTACCGCTGAGAACTGTCCTACAATGACTGCAGGCCCCAAGTATGGCATAGTAAATAAATTGCTGCATTCATTTTCTTTTATACGCAGCTTATAAGTGCAGTTGCAGTATATTGTCCTGTCTTTAACCTGTTCGACTATCAGTAACACCAGTTTTCTTTTTCAATTACTTTCCTTCAAATCATTTGGCTGCCTTTCATAGATTTTAAGAAAATTTGTTGTCTCCATAAATAGTCAAAACTCAATCGGTTCCCTAAAATTTAGGAATGCATGGCTGCTCACCTGTTTATATAATTAGAAAAGCTTTCTTTCTTTCCCGTCCTCTTTTTTTCTTTCTCTTTTAGTTCAAGAAACTGGAAATCAAATGAAAAAACCCTAGAGAATATGTATTGATTTGCCGTAGATGGTCAATTTTGAATGTTTTGAGGATCCTTCTCTCACTTTGGATTAGTATTATGCACTAAATTCAGAATGCACTGTATAATCCACTCTGAGAAACACGAAAGGAATGTTATAATATTTTATATGCTTTCATGTGCCTTTCCATTGGTACTAACGTTGAGTTTGTATGAGTTAAAATATTCAATAAATAAGGTTTCTATGTGTTAAAATGTTTGTTGCATCATTTCTTTTCTCCCTTTTGAAATAGAGTGAGGTAGACTTGCAAAATCCAATTTCAATCCACATTTATTTTTTCATTTTTTAGTTTCTTTGGTTCTAAGCTCCCAGTTATATTTCCTCTTTGCTTGACTTATTCAGATTAAAATTAAGGTTTTCTTGTTCGATCAATGTAATAAATAACTGGCTGTTACTATTAGCTTCTTTATTATAATTTCTTAAACTTCATGACTGATAAAGTTGGGAAACTTCACAGGTATGAATATAGATGGGCAGATGGTGTGCAAATCAAGAAACCTATTGAAGTTTCTGCTCCTAAATATGTTGAATATTTGATGGACTGGATTGAGTCGCAGCTTGATGACGAATCCATATTTCCTCAGAAGCTTGGTATATTCATTGTGGCATTTGTAATTTTATTCTGTAGTTTCTTGTGATAAAGTTGAAGTTTCTGTTTAGGGAGAAAAGAATGGACTGTATGTATATGTTGAGAATATTTATTATTATTTCCACCACCACTATTTTGTTTTGACATGGCAGCTGTGCATATTCTTCGGTTTCTCATGATTAGTTTAAAGGTACTGCTTTTTAAGGAGATAAAAAGTGGTCTATAATTAAATACATGCTAAGAATACTTATTGTTACTGCCTCAAAATTTGTGTCAACCTGGAAGCTATTCATATGTGTTTCTCTGCTAATTGTACAACTACTACTGATTTTGTAGGAGCTCCATTTCCTTCCAACTTTAAGGAGGTCGTGAAGACTATATTCAAAAGATTGTTCCGTGTTTACGCTCACATTTATCACTCTCACTTCCAGAAAATCGTGAGCCTTAAGGAGGAAGCTCATCTGAACACATGCTTCAAGCATTTCATACTCTTTACCTGTGTAAGTGTTCAAATCATTACAACTCTAGCAAAGACCAGTGCCCTTTTTATATTGTTGGTAAAACCTAAAATGAAACTGTAATTTATTCTTTCTGTCAGTTATGATTCTTGCATTGCTGAATGATAAACTGAAATTTGTTCAAAGCTTCGCAATTTCTAATCTTTAATATAGAAACTTTTAACTCCGTTTTGTCTTAAAGTGCATCTTTTCTGCATGGTGAGAAATGTCAACTGTGATAGTCTTCTATCATATGTTTGTCGGGCTTTGGAATTTAGATCACCTGGGTCTTGATTATGAAGGGAACTTTCTCTTAAGAGATTATGGTTTCTGTGTCAGCAAGAGTAATGGTAAATGTATCATAAGTTGTTTGGATTAGCTAAAAAGTTAGAAATGCAAAGCAGAAATTTGATTTAGGGGTTTGGCTATGTCTTGGTTCGGTATTAGTTACCACATAACATATTACTAGTTTGATGTTCAATTTTACTGGCCGTCATCTACTAATTTTATGTTTCATGTTACTACTTTCAATGTTCACATTACCAATTTTATGTTTTCACTGCATTAATTATTAAGATTTACATTCCAGTTTTATAGCTTAAACTTTTGACATAGATTTGAGAGGTCATAGTTAAGGTTCTTATGACCCTCAATAAGTTATATCTTGTGAATAAAACAGAAGCTATTTAGTAGTACATGATAGAAGTGGATGAATTGTCAAATAATATGTGACTGGTTATTGTGTTTTTGATGTGCTAATACAGTTATAGAATTAGGTATGATGAATTCTTTTCTGGCACCTTGTTTATTTGTTTATATATATTTACCAATGCTAGTTTGAACATAAAGGTTTCTGCTATATTGAGGTTACTGATTTTGTGTATTGTGTACAGGAATTTGGTCTAATTGACAAGAAAGAGCTCGCCCCACTTCAAGAGCTTATAGAATCCATTATTGTTCCTTACTAAAACATGGGGTCGGCATATTGCAAGAAAGTATTTTACTTTAGGGATATGTAATAAAACCAAATAAGTTCTATCTGTAATCTACTTCCTTATTGCCTTTGTTGCTCTCTATCATAAATTGTTGTTCATGTTGATGATGTATGCTTGTATTTTTCTAACTTCATGCATGTATCAAGAAAATGGGGAAGCCCGTTGCGTTGCCAAGTCTTGGTTGCCCGGTTTGCGAAAATAGCAGAAAAAAAAAAAAGGTCCTAACTGGGTAACTTGTGTGTCTGATAGCCGGTTTTGGTATTGTAATGTTTCATTTTTTGGTCTGTCTTCTTTGAATTTTATTTTTCCTCTGTTGAAACCTAAATTCAGTTTTAAGGCTGGATCACCATTTTCAGCTTTTGCTACCTTTCTCCAAATTCAGTCAAAAGAAGCGTCGAGAGAATGCATATTGCCTCATCCAATCAACTTAACAAATGAAATCTAGAAAATTGAAGCACAGGTGGAAAGAAAATAATAAAATTAAAATTTTGGTGGCAATTATGCAGGTAAGATGCAATTTCATTATAAATGTCAAAATATTTATATACAATTTTAAGGAAAAGTAACGACACATCAATGATAATTCTCTTAATAGATCCCGCCCTACGAATAATTGAATATGATATAGAATGTTATGTTAGTTGAAAACAAACCCTCAAGGCAGCTTAAAGTAGGCTTTATCACAATCATCATCGTCATGATTATGACAATGATTAATATTATGATTATGAAATGAAGTTAGGCCTTTCTAATGATGTTTGCTTCCTTGTAGTGCCGTGGTGTCATACATTTATTCCAATGGATATCTCAATTTGTATTTTTCTCATTTTTCTTCTGTCTAAACCTTGTTGAATACATCTCATATTTTGTCATGATTCATTCCAAACAACTTCCTTCTCTTGTAGTCTCTAGAAAAGAAAAGAAAAGAAAAAAATAATGGGGGGCCATCAATGTGCCCTCGTGCAGCATATGCATCAGAATGGTACCTGTAAAAACCTCAGATAGCTAAAAATATCCCATTGTGAGTGCACCATATGCACTATAACAATAAATTTGTTATTATGGGGATATATTTCTCTCTCGAACAAAAAATTAGAACCTACTTTTACAACCAACAACATTCAGTAAGACAATTCATGCATCTTCAATGATATGCACATCAAGTAATATTGTAATGTTCACCAATCTAAATGCTTCCTTGGGAAGCCACTGAACAAAACGAATAATTTACCCTAATTCAATCTCGATCTAATGCATCTTGAATGACATGCAAGCTCCTAAATTCAGGATTCCCATATCTTGAAGCGGCAAAAATATATGAGCCCGCAACCCCAGCAAGAACACCGAAGACCAGGGCAAAGAGCTGGAAGTTAGCCAAGAACTCGCCTCGAACCTCACTGTCTGTCGAATGACAAGAGACCATATTTTCTTTAAGCCGACAACCATCTGGCATCATGGGGCCATAGAGAGTGAAGGCAGTCTGATAGAACCAGAGGCCCTGGAGAGTAATAGCGATTCCACTACACAAATCAATAGGAAAGCTGGTTGGGAAGATAGCTCCAGCAGCAGAGGATAAGATGCAAAGTGCTATCAAGAAGACAAGGAGGAGATGATAGTATCCCTCAAGACCTTTATGTGTTGTTGAGTGGAAGTTGAACAGCAGATACTCTCCGCAGAATGCTGTGGCAGCAATGAAGCAAAGGGATTCTTCAGGCAATGGAACAAATCTGAAAAACAAAGAATTCAAAGGAAAACAAAGGGAAAAAAATCAATTAGCTAAGACATATGAAATACAAAGCCTTCACTCTAATACTCAAATAGTTTGAAATATTTGGAAGAATTAATAAAATATCAGCAGAAGTCATATGAATTCTCAAGTAGGCTTCATTTGGTATTCTTTCCAGATTCACATTTTTCTATTTCACATTCTACAACTTATGATGCTCTACAAGTCTCTGTATCTCCATTCTCACATTCAACAAAGTCCCATAACTATTTTTGGCGGTTATAAGCAGGGTAACAAGTTTACAGGTACCAGAGTACTTCTGCATCAGATAGAGTTTTAGAGCCCAAGTAGACTCTTTCCAAAGTCAGATTAACGAAGCCTCAAGAAATCAGCAACATATAACTTCATGGTCGATTCAAACAAATGAGCGACTTCCTAAGCACAGGTAAATACAAATACTTTCACCAATCTATCAATTAAAGTCGGAAATACTAGCTACCCCTTCAGATTTTAACCAAAAATGAGCAGATCAGCCCATTTCTACGATATAGCTATTATAATTGACCAAAAATAACTAAACAATAATGAAGTTTTAAATTTTCTTAAGTCCTAAATGAGGAGACGTTCACAAGCCCATCCAATTGTTTTATATCTTTCCACCTAAGAAATGGGGACTTCTTCCTAAATACTTTCCCAATCATATATAAACAGGAGCCATTTACAAGCGGTAATAATTAAAGCAATTGTCCTGATCCCATCTCAGACTCAGTTATTACCCCCGATTAATCATTTAGGTGCTGACAAAAACAGGAAAAAAGAGCTTCTTTGTCTCCTTAACTAAATAAACTAAAACATGAAAAGGAAAGTAACCAACCTCGTTTTCTCAGAGAGCAGACTAACAACACCGAATATGACAAACATGAGAAGCATCCCTGAATGCTCAAAATCATTCATATGATGCGGGTTCAAGACTCCATTGACAAAAAACTTGAGATGGGTCGAATAAAAAGCTCAATACACATATCAATGAAAGCACCAATTGCAACCACGTATAACTCCAAGTATTTGAGCTTCCCATCAAACCCAGGAACCGGGTTCCAAACCCTGACCCGAAATGACTTGGGGTTCGACACGTGTCGAACCACAGCGCTCCATATGTGCCACACACCAACTAAAAGGAACAGTGTCCCTGGCAAAACATGTCCTATGAAAGATCCCATTTTGTTTATTCCCCACTCTATGCTATGCTTGTTTCCTGAATCAATAGCTTTGTTTCTGTTTCAAAGAGAAAGCAGATTTTGTTAAAGTAATTTCTTTAAATAAACTTTTGGACTTTCTTAGCAGACTTTTTTGAAACTTTCAAATAGAAATTTCATGAGATTCCACAACTATTAACTATGCTATGTTTATTCAACAAGAGACTGTAAATTACAATTCTTTTAATTTTTTTTTCTCAAAAAACAAACATACCCATCTGGTCAAATCGTCAAAGTCAACAAAACAGACCAAGGATAAGGAAAAAACAGAAAATCTAAAACTAATAGGATCATAGAAAGAACCCATTAAAACTGTAAAAAAAAATGTCTGCAACGCGAAAAAGAAAAAAAAAATCTTTTTAAAAAGCAAGTGATGATGAGGATATAAAGAAGAAATATAATGAAAGGTAATAATAACAATAATAATAGCAGATTATGATCTAGTGTACTTACAATACAAGAATCTTGATTGAACAGTTATGGTTTGGATAATTACATGATCCAAAAAGCCATGCTATTTTCTTCAACACACTGAATTATATGTACCTTTCAGAAAGAAAAAAAATGTAAAATATATTTGTGTGTGATGATGGAGGTGGGGATCTGAAACTGCCGCCAGTCTGAAAAGGTAAACAAAAAACAATAACTAAAACAAAAAAAGTGATGGAAATTATAATACAATCATTTAAAAGAAAAAAAAGATTATAAATCTTTGCGTTGCATGTGTATCATCTGTCACTGTACTCGTCTCCGGCCTTTACCGAATATGAAAAGTCAAACATGTAGACGTGATTGTGATCACATTCACACCGTTGGATTTGTATTCCGTTGTATTTATTGAAGAGTGGGTCAGGGGTGTTTGCCAATGAGATTTTAAGAATTAAACATTAATTCATATTTAGTGGATTATAAATTTTAATCTAATCTAATCTAATCCACCAATTAGTAAAATTTGATTTAAATTCAATCTTTATATTTACGATCGAATTTAACTCAATTCATGTCAAATCTACTATTTTATAGATTAAATTTTTAATTGAGTCTAATATATAAATTAATTAAATAAAAAGTCTAATACAAGAATAATTTTACTACAGATTAAATTTAAAATTAATAAAATTAAAATAAATTAATTTTTAAATAAAACTGAAATAATACATTTAAAGTTTCAAAATATAACAAAAAAATCTCATCTACTTAAATTAATATATAAAAATTAACTAAAATTATGAATTTAAATATATACAAAAATTAAAACTTCAGAGTTTAGATGATTTATCAAAATATCTCCTTTTAATTTATATTCCGTATTTTAACATGAACAAAATATATATAATTGAAATAAATAACAAATAAAAATATTCTATTTAATAAAAAATAATTAATAAATATAATTAACGTCAAGTTGCTATATTTACCAGTCTAAATATATTTTATCTTATTTATTAATTTATTAAGAGCTTATCTGTATTAAAAAAATGAGAAAACTGTATAATTTAATAGTATAATGATCGTAAAAGCTATTAACAAAATTCATAATCCTATACTAAATCAGCACTATATGTATACGTACGTGTGTGCGTGTGTATAGTATAGGTAGATTGATTGTAGCATATTTAGTACAACACTTATAGTTTTTAAATTATAATATTAACTAAAGTGTTTATTTACTGCTCTTAGTATCTAATATTAATAAGACAAAAATTCTTTAATATATTTATTATTTTTGTCAATGACATATCTTTTTACTAAATATATCATATTTATTTCATAATTACAACTTTTTCTTTAATTTTTAACTCATAACATTTCAATACAAAATATGACATATATGATTAATGGATTCTTAGCTCATTAGTATAACTCGTGCACTCGAGGAGTCCTGATAATTATTAGGACTTAATTCTCTAAATTAAGATAGAATAGACATCATTATGATATTACGTAAGAGTAGAAATTCGGTCCGACATGTATAGTGTCTTTATAAGTTATCATGGTAGGAGATAGAACCAATTTTAGTTATTATATTAATAAAATTGAGGAGGCCAATAATAGGGGTCAATAATGTTATGGGCTATAATAAAATTATATAAAAATTGAGGGGGCATACATAAATTTATAAAAATAAGTTAAAATTTCAGTTAAAATCTTTTTTTGGTCCTAAAATTCCAAATATTGTTTTGTCATATCGTGAGTTTTAAGCGGGACTACGAGGGAATCTCATCATGGGATTCATCAAATTCATAACTAAAATAATTTGTGAATTTTATTGTGGAACCTATAAGGCTATAACTCCACTACATTATAGAAATGTTGAGATAGTAAGACGTTCTTATATAATTTTTTTCCGAACTACACGTATATGTATATTAACTGAAATATAAATTTTATATCTGTACTTTATAAATGTAGCTGAATTATACAGCTTTTGTTGAAGTGATTTTGCAATTAATTTGTTTAGATAAAAGATATGTTGGTTGTAGTTTCGTTTCATCTAACACGAGCTGACACTAATTACTCACCACTTAATATGTGAACTACTCACCGATTTTGCACGTGCGTGGCACCTCCCACAAAGCTTTTTTATTAATGGCTTTAATTAGAGTGTGCTAATTGCTATTATATAACTACTTGCCAGAGGGCTTTCAGTTTCAAAAACACAAGATCGCATAACCATTAGAACATTATTTGCCTCTCTGCTCTCTTGAATTTTTGTTCTGATTAATTTTGGTTTTATGAAGTACACGAGGATTGTTCTGATTTTAATAAGCTCAAAAATAGCGATTTTCTTTTTAAAATTAACATTGTTTGGGAGATTAAAAATATAATAACTTGAGCAAGTTAAATTTATGTAAATTCCGTGGAGATATCTAAGTACTCTAATACATGGGTTGATCAAAAGACTACGAGGGGATTAAAATCAAGTAGATTTTAAAATTTGGTTAAAGGTCAACCAATGAGCCTCCCTTGGAGAGTTAAGCGCAATGGTTACACACATTCAGGTGTTTTAATCGCAACCCAATTATTGCCTCATAACTGACATATTAATTTACCACTTTAACGGTAATTCAATAATGGCATTATAACCGACATATTAACTGAGAATTCAAAGGGCATGTTCAACTAGTAGCACCCTTGTATGGCAAAAGACGTGATGATTACAGAGGTCTATAAAATCTCATGAGACTACGAAAGAAGATAAGTATACTTGAATATTAGGAAAACCTTGTTTCTCTCGAAATTAAAATATTTCATTTTTTATAATTTATTCCTCATCTTTTTCAGATTTGTCAAAATATTATAATTAAGGTATTAGAGATGTCGTACAAATTTTTTTTAAAGAAGTCGATTCATCGACTTGAACTTTATAAAACTTTTGTTAGAAAAATATCCGTCAATCTCTAACAATTTACTTTACTTTGAAGTAAAGAAGTACAGACAATGTCATTCCTCAATTAAATAAATTTAAATGCTGACTTGAAGACTTGATAGCAATAACGAGATCGATCAAATTTCTGCATCAACTAATACTTTATATTATTCATGATTTTGTTAATTTTTATACTATCAATAGAGCTCACTATTAATTCTTTAAGTTTACGTTTGATAGTATCGGTTTTAATTAGACTTCACACGATGAAAAGTTGTTCGTTTTGGACTCAAGGTGATCTTTTTTTTTTTTTTTTCTTAAAATAATTTATCTATCCTTTTCATAATAATTTTTTTTTTATTTATTTTAATTGTTGTTACTCAACATGTTAGTAGTATTTTTATTTCCGACTGATGTAAGATGATGCTCTTTTTTTCATTTCTACTTGCAACTGATACCGAAGGCATAGTTTTCTAAGCTATCACCTTTATCATTTTTTTTTTTGGCTAATTAACGTTATTAAAGACCATTTTATTAAATAAAACATTTTCTTCAAAAAAAAAATTAAGATACAAATTAATAACTATTTAGGTGACGTACATTTAACTTTTTGTGACATTTTAAAATTCAATTAGTAGAACTTCCGTAACTTAAAAATTTAGCAACATTCAAGAAATGCTGCACATTTTAAAATTCATTATAATGATCTTTCACCTCTTGAAATTTCATGCAGAAAGACTTGTAAATGCAGCTGTGATTACGTATTTGCACGTCACAAGTACGGCCAAGTGCATTCCATTGTTGTCCGCCGACTATTCAATTTAAAATGTCTACGGCAGGAGCAATACAAAATTTGGCTATAATCATTCTAATTAGAGCGCAAGCTAAGCGTCCCAGAGCCAAACAGAGCAGGATTCTCATTTTCCAAACTCAAATCCATTGTTCTAGTCTTAACTTCTTATCGCCTAATTATATACATCGATCTATTTCATGTACTTTAATTTTGAGCCTGTGCTCATTTATTAATTTTCCCATTATTTATTTGTGTACATTGTTGCTGTTGCCCCTTGGAACTGCAGAGATTTGATATAGCAAAGAACATGACTTACTGCTAGCATTGTTGTGAATCTTTAATCTTCTTCAATTGAGAGCCACAGCATATACATGTTGTAACGGGAAACGTGCATGCATGTATAAATAATGCTCTAGGCCATTTTGCCCATACCTTCATATATTTCAAACTTTCATCAACTTTGAGATGTGTAATTAAATTTGAGATAATTATAGAACAAAAATTTTTATTATCTATCAATATTTTTGAGAATAATACCTTTTTAACATTTTAAATTTAGATAATTAATTAATTAAAATTATTTTAAAATTACTTGGTCAAATCTTGTAAATAATGAATATTAACCATAAATTGGATAAATCACTGTAGCTCGTTTTAGAAGCAGATAATTCTCCCGTCCTGGGGCAACGTTTAAATAATCATTTGGTCACGCTAATTTATGCATCAATAATGTCAGCACACATAATTGAAGTGCGTTTTAAAAATTTAAACATAATGACAATAAGGTCATTTAACGAACAACACGAACACGAGGACTTACTCGTAAATAAAATATTCAATACGGGGTATTCATGACTTTTCACTCCACTGTCAACACCCGAGGCCGTAATCTTTTTTCGTTCAAAAAATTTTAAAAATTAAAAACCTTCTTCTCGAATAAACGACAAAGCAATCATCATCCTCCACGTGTCGCTCTCACGATTTTTACACTGACCTTTTTATTTCAACCTACGTGGGATCTCTCACTAACGCCGGTCAGAATCTTTCCTCAATTCTGCCGTCCCGTGATCATTTATTTTTCCTCAAGACGTCGTCGTTTAGATCATCTTCGCCGATCGGAGGTTATCAATAGGAGTCGTCACCAGCCACTTGATATTTGTTTGATACTCTGTAGATTTTTTCTTTTAAAATAAAATAATTCTTTTGCCAAAAGAGCACTTTCTCAATTCTCTCACTACTCCTTTTCGTTAAAGTTCACTTTAATACGTAATGTTGAATTTCAGCTTCTAGGCTTTTGTGAGGTCAAAGCAATTATATGAAGTATTACAAGTAATGAGGATTCCAATTGAGATCACAGATTCTTCTTCATTGATTCATCGATTCTGATACTGAAAAATGAGCGATCAAGTGACATAGCATAGACTGATCTCGCGGAATCAAGGATTCTTCTCTAATCTCCCGATTCTGCGAGATTTCTAAATTAAATTTATTTTTTAATTTTTTTAAATAGTTAGGTTTTGGAATTTTAAAGTTTGAATTTTTAGCTTAAGACAGTGAAAATTCGAGCGCAAAAATGTCGTCAAAAGTGGTGTATGAAGGATGGATGGTCAGGTACGGGAGGAGGAAGATTGGCAGATCGTTTATTCACATGAGGTATTTCGTGCTGGAGTCTCGCCTTCTCGCTTACTACAAGAAGAAGCCTCAAGATAATCAGGTTCATTTATTTAATTTTATATTTAATAGTGTATAAGGAATTTTAGGATATTTTGAAGAACAAAAATTATTTTGACTTTTGTAGCACACTGAATGTGTTTGTTTATTTTGCTGAAATTAGGTTCCCATCAAGACCTTATTGATAGATGGCAACTGTAGGGTGGAGGATCGGGGCTTGAAGACTCACCATGGACATGTAAGTTGTCCTTACCAGTTTTATGATGATCAAACTTTATGTTTTGGAAGATATGAACTCATGAGTTGGTGGTTGTCATTAACAAATAATGAATTTGATTATCTGGATAATATTCAGAGTTGTGCTGTTCACTTTCCAAAACTTCAGTTGCCATTGCAATTTGAATTACCAATATTTCTTAGATATTTGTTGTCAGAATGCTATAAGATTTGGAAATTACATTTATACTTTGAAGTACGAATCTATTGTGTTGCTTGCTGTACTTAAAATTTTTTTGGCATATCACTTTTGCTGAAGCCTTAGAGAAAGCTATTGGCCTGCTTTGGAGTAACTAGGACATCATTTTCCGTCCTAAAAGTTTGTTTGACATCATAGTTCTAGCTCAATTGGCTGTTTGGAGAAGGCTATTTGTATTTATTGGGAGTCATATTTCCAAAATTGTTTTTTACCTTTGGCCTGCTTTTAGGGAGTGCGAGAGGGTTGCTAATGCTTATCTATAGTTGCTTTTAGGTGTTGCTTAATAGGTTTATGGTTTATGATAGGAAGTGGTAGTCTGTCATATCTTGATATTTTTCATGGTAATCTTTATGTTAATAGTCATTCTATAACAACTTTTTACCTTATATATTCATTTTAAATTTTCTGTAGAATTCCTGAATGCTAATTATATCTAAAATCTGAAACACTTTTTAAATCTAGGATAGACTTGGAATTTCCTTTAGGTATCTCTCTCTGCTCCTGGCACCAGCCCCCCAGGAACCTATTGTGCTTTTTCATAACTATTTTGTGAGCGTCCTATGCATAACGGTGAAGATGCCTTCTGTGTTCTGCCATGAATTTATACAAACAGTTGGTGAATACTTCATATTTTGAACTGAAAAGAACTGATGCAATTGCATAGTGGAAGCTGGTAACTGTTTGGCCATGTAAATATTTTATATAATTTAACAATCCACTAGATGGAAATTGAAAAAAAAAAATAATTCAATTGGATCTGATGCAAATGCTTCCGCCTCTGCTCTGACACTGATCCACTGGATGCTGCTGAAACTCATTTGGCTTACTCATTTTACCTTTTTTGGTTTTGCAGATGGTTTATGTCCTGTCTGTTTACAACAAGAAAGAGAAGTACCATAGAATCACGGTGTGTGGTCTTTTTAGCTTCTGTAAACAGGAAATTGAGCTAGAATATTGATTACTTTTCACTCTGGTGTGATAACACATTCACACACTCACTGTAACACATATAAAGTCAGAAAAATTTTAGCTGGCTGTAATTCACTTTATTTATTTATTTGTTTTTGTATTATATTCTTCATAGAACTTTTAATAGAAAATCGATTTGAAAAACATTTTTTTCCTGGGTGATATTGTTTGCTGTATGCACTCTTTGCAGTTGAGAATTGAGTTTCCTAAAAGCTTAAGCCTATAGGAAGATTTCCAGCATTACTATAGACTCTTAACAAACATAATTTGAGGAAAAGAAATGATTGGAAAGACAATGAAAGAAACTTAAATCAGGCACATAAGTGAAAAATCTGACCCTTTTTTTTTTCTTGTGTTGAATATCAAAGTGTCTCTTGAATTTTAGTGACAGATCCCTTTGATCTGTATGAATGTTGAGATATTGAATTCTGACGTAAAAGTTTACTTACAGAAATGATATATCTTTTGAAGCATGAGGAATTCATTTTATTCCTCTACTGCAATCTAGGCTACAAAATATAGCTAAAGTCATGGATCTCCTTCATCTATTTGGTCAGTTTGGAATGTTAACTTTTGATGTTTCAGTTCTTTGGCAATTACTTTGGATACAAACATTTTAGTTGTTTTTTGCTAAGAAATTGTTTTGTATAGCATTCCAAGAGTTCTGTGAATTTTTTTTTTTTAAAGAACAACAACTGTAATTTTGTGTGGAGTTTCTGCAAATTAAGGACCCTTACTGGATTGCTTTTAGAGGAGAGTATCAATTAAGAGCACATAAAGGGCCAAATAGGCAATAAAATATCAACTTAAAAGGTTTTACAGTGTTTTTAGATTGCTAGGTTACTGTTTATGTGGAACACTTCTCTGCCACCAAGAAGTTTATAATGTTGTTTGGTGGTTTAGTTCTTGATAATATTGTATTTTTTATATCTTGGAGTCTGGGATTAACGGTAAGATTCTCATTTCTTTATGAGGGTCTTTTCCACTTGACCTTCATTGGTCTTGCAGCTGAGATTTAGTTTGTTCACTTCTACATAATGACACTTCTATGACTCTGCCAGTATCAGTGTAACGTTAATTCACCATTAGTCATCTTACATTTTCCAAAGTGAGTTAGTTATTTGGTGACCAGCTGACCCTGACCTTATTATAGCAAGAATGGATTTCTCTGGGAACTCCTTTTCTAACTTTGTCTGTGTGCAGATATGCTTTTCTTATATCCATATTAGCGTTAGTACTTCTCTGTCTTAACAATCTGGAGAATAGTGATTTTTTGTCACGTTTAAGGCTAGCTTTATGTGCTTCGTTGGCCAATGTGTTTTCCATACTAGTTGTTGTTAACTCCTAGTGGCTTAAATTATTTGCCGTGAAGTTTTTTGGAGAAAATGTAATTTATGAGCCATGATCTTATCAGATGGCAGCATTCAACATTCAAGAGGCATTAATCTGGAAGGAAAAAATTGAGCTTGTTATTGATCAGGTATTCTTTCTCCCTTCCAAACTGTACTTTTCAGTACATTACTTACAGATCTCCCAAGTTCTCGTGCCTACGTTTAAACTTTGAACATTTAGGTACCAGTCAGTTACATCCCTATTTTAGATTTTTCTTGTATAGTTGCTGGTAATTTTTGCTTGTTTTGGGATTATATTCTGATGTCTTTCGTGATTGTCAGAGCTTAAATGCAATTGTTGGACTGTTAATAGATTCTTTGTTGGAATTATCCTACATGATTGCATTTGTATTTATGTTTCTACTTGTTTGATGAGTGGACATCTGTATTTCTTTTGTATTTGGGCTTGATAAACTTGACAAGCCAGTTAATATAATCTGGTCTTGCACTTGAGGAGGTCTATTAGTGCTTAAGTACTTTAGTTGGCTCCTTACCTATCAGTCTATGCGCATGCTTAAGTGGTAACTTAACAATGAAAATATAATATTGGTGACTTTTTAAGATTACTTTGAGGTTTTGTATGTCAATCTATATTGTAGAAAATAGGATAGTTCATGCATTGCACCAGTTGATGCCTACTAAACTTGCTACATATTGACATGTGCAGCATCAGGAGTCGCAAGTTTCAAATGGTAACAAGTATGTTTCTTTTGAATATAAATCTGGGATGGATAATGGAAGGAATGGTTCATCCTCCGACCACGAAAGTCAGTAAGTTCCTGTTAACCATTATTTGATGTTCTGGTCATAATTAAGTAAGTTTGAATTTATTCTGCCCTGTGGCTAAACATTCATAGTAGATATTCATATCTGCTAAAATTGATAAGGTGGTTGGGCCAGTTTGCAGTTTACAATTATGGTCCAGTGGCTGTCTGTCGAGCTTTTACATGATTTGAGCTAGTTGGTCTTGTGAAATATTTTTTTGATGGTTGTCTGAAATCCTTTTCATTAGAACAATATTAAGCTTTGATGTGTTGTTCTGATAGTGGGTGAAATTTGATATTTTCCTTTCTTCACTATATGAAGGTGCATGTTGTGTCAAGAAAGTAAGATTATTTTAAGGAGATTTATTATAATTCGTGGATTAGGAAGCTCAAAAATTTTTCTTATATAGAACATAAAGTGATTTAAATTTTGCCATGATCTATGTTTTGTTTGATTGTGTTCTGATTTTTCAGTTCTTAAAGATGCAGAAGAAGTTTATTTTATTATATGCTATCTTATTTATTTATTGTTTTCACGAGGAAATACCTGTGCTTTTGGAAATTAATATGATGAGTTGTCAACGTTATGTGAAATCCTTGTATGCTGCTTGACAAAAAGAAAGTAAAGACTCCTTGTATTGGTATGTATGTAAAGTGTTTCGAATTCAGACCTGAGAGTTAAAATTTGCATACCAGTTGGCTTTTGGGTTTAGTATGGCTGCTTTTTAATTGACCCATGGGTTAGATTATTTTCATAAGTACATGTTTTGGATTTCATTTTCGGGCTCCCCAAAGTATTTCTAGAGGGCCAAGCATAAGCGGAGGGTGTTAAAATGTTCCATATTATTTTGTTTTGCCTTTAGTATTTTTACTGGCTGTGTGATTAGGTCTAGCCTAATAGCTTATGCTTGGAGGTTGGATTTCTCTGACAGGGAACAATTTAATTTGTTCGTTGTGATGTTTATATCCATTTCGTACATATATTTACTATCAACTTGAATCATCCCTAATTTTTATATGTATTTCTCGTGGACTCTCAGGTTCAGTGCACAAGAGGACGAAGACGATGGACACCCAAATTTGATGCGGAGAACAACAATTGGAAATGGTCCTTGATTTACTTCTCTAATTGACTTGGAGTTTGATGCAATATATGGTTGTATTTTTTGTCATCTTTCTATAATTGGCAGGTCCTCCTGATTTGGTACATGACTGGACACGGGAATTGGACTCAGAGTTGTCAAACCAGAATATCAACAATCAAGCATTTTCTCGAAAGCACTGGCGTCTTCTTCAGTGCCAAAATGGTTAGAAATTTCCTTTATCTTGTTTTATATTTGATCAGTTAAGCATGCGGGTGGCAATCAAGAAAAGTTATTATAACATTTTTGTGTTCCAAAAAAATTGCTGATCATGTGTAGTACAGGGAATGAATTGTTTGTGACTTCTTTTTCTTTGTATTCCTTTTTTTCTCCTTTCTCCCCAACAGGACTCCGCATTTTTGAAGAGCTTCTTGAAGTTGATTACCTTGTATGCTACTTTCTTTACTCTATGCTCAGGACGTGATTTTGCCATGCGTTAAAATGGTTTAGGTGAGAACCATCATCTAAAGTTTACTTAATGCAGCCGAGAAGCTGTAGCAGAGCAATGAAGGCTGTTGGTGTTGTGGAGGCCAGCTGTGAGGAAATATTTGAACTTGTAATGAGCATGGATGGGACACGATATGAGTATGTTTCTTTTCTATTTTTTATTTTTAATTATTTTAACCTAATCGACACTATATTGGTTAAGCGCTGTAGGCTAAGTACTGCATTTCCTCTTTTGTATATGTCTCTTTGAAATTCATATTATCTCCAGTCCTGATTTTGTATGTGTTTCTTTTAATATATTTAATTAATCTGCATCCTGCTTGCTAAATATGGTTACTTCCAAATTTTTGGTGCTTTGGTATATGGAGATTGTGGAAATGGAAATAGCTTTTGAAGTTTAATGGCTTGCTTCATTGGTAAAGAAAGGCCAGGAGTCATTTTTATAACTTTTGTCTCCACTTCAGCTAATGGTATTTGGTGAAGACAAAGACATAGGTATCTGTGTTTTTTGTTGCTGAACTATAGATCAATTGACGGTTGAAGCTAGTTATATTAATTTGTTGTACTAGAATTGAAGCTTATATCTTAGCCATTTCGTGAAGTGTCAAATATGTTCTTTCCTTAAAATTGTTCAAAAATGTTACACTTTTGAAGTCACTATCACATGAAGAGTGCTCTAAAATAGGAGAAGGCGTTTTGCCTAAATTACTTGTTTCCTAGCAAATCTAGTGAGTTTAATGATTAGATTTTAACGTCTGTGGGCAACGTGTGCTAGTATAGTGGTCAAATTATTCTATTTAATCTTACAGTCTGTGCCCCAATAATTCTTGGTTTGCATCACTGCATTGTTCTATAATCTGTGCGCATTGGCTTATAAAGGCTAGCAAGGCTGATCAATTGTAGCATAGTTTTTTCCATGAAATTCCTATCAATTTGACTCATTATTTAGAGGTATTGAAGAGGGCAGTGTAGTGGACATGGATTTCTACCCGTTTTGGTTGTACGATTGTTGTACTCCTTTGCTTAGATCATTTTTATGTAGCTTTCTAAAGTTCATACCACATGTACATTGCTTTTCATGTTTTTTGCAGGTGGGATTGTAGTTTTCAGTATGGCAGCTTAGTTGAAGAGGTAGATGGGCATACAGCTATTCTCTATCATAGGCTTCAGCTGGACTGGTTTCCAATGTAAGTCTCTTGATTCAATCATCTTGTTTATGCTTTGGTCAAAATAGAACATTTATTGTTTTCTTTCCCCTTTCATCTCTTCTGATTTAATATGTGAAGAAATAACCAAAATTTTTTCTGTATCCCAATGGAATTGTTGGAATTCAGAAATAAAAGAAATACCATCATGCTTTTTCTAACTTCTGGCCTCTACGGATCAGGATGTTTTGGTCTCTAGTTAACCATTGTGTATGAAGAAATGGAATTCAGAAGAACAATGACTTTAATGTGAGCTCAAAATTCATATTTCCCCTCAGTTCAGTCCTAAGTTCTCTTTGGGTCTTCTGCAAGTTTTTAACCACACTGTTACAGTTGAAAATCTAGTGATTGAGATAATTTTGATGAATTTAATTTTAATTCTTAGCTGATGCTTTTTCGCGAAAATTTTTTCTTACATTTCCTCATGTGACTTTAATATCGCCCTTAGTTTGGTTTTGAAGGTCTTCTAAAACCTTCCCCTTGATTCTAACAATAAGACTTAATTATAGGCCTTAGTTTGGTTTTGAAGTTTGTCTAAAACCTTCCCCTTGATTCTAACAATTTCTCTAGGGAAGGTTTCAGAAGGATTTTAGGTGAGATCTATGGCAAACTTGAAAAGTTCAGGGTAATGAATTTCAAAACCATACGGGTTATCTGTTTTTAGTCTGAGGATAGTGGAATTCCTGAAATTTATCCTTTTTTTTTTTTTAAATAATCTTCCTCCTTCACTCTGTGGACATTTATTTATGCATACAAATTCATGTGGTTGCAGGTTTGTTTGGCCCCGGGACCTTTGCTATGTGCGTTATTGGCGTCGAAATGATGATGGGAGTTATGGTAAGGTTCTAGCTTCCCCAATTCTTGTAATTAAATCTATCCTTTCTGGCACTAGAAATTTCCATATGCTGTGTTTTGTTATTGTGCAGTTGTGTTATTTCGCTCTAGGGAGCATGAGAACTGTGGTCCACAACCAGGATATGTACTGAGCTCATGTGGAGAGTGAGTTTTCTGTCATTTCCTTTGGTTGATGTAGAGAATTAACTGTTGAGAAAGTCTTGCCAAATTGCACTACTTGCTCACTGTATTCTGATTTCTCAGGTGGAGGATTCAACATTTCCCCACTAAAACCTCGAAATGGTAGGCCCAGAACGCAGGTGCAGCATCTTATGCAGATTGATCTAAAAGGTTGGGGTGTTGGTTACGTGTCAATGTTTCAGCAACACTGTCTTCTTCAGATGTTAAATAATGTTGCTGGTAAGCAACTTGTTTCACTTTTTTTTTTGCGCTGTTGTGGATTAATATGGTTCTACTGGGTGGCCATTTACAGTCATGTTATTGTATTTTCTTTCACTCCTTTTCTAAAGAACACACACATATATATAGTCACCTTTTAATGAGGGATCTATCATTTTTAATAAAATGAGGGATAAGCTAAAAGATAAACACACGGACTCCAATGCTCTCTGTGTGTGTGTAGCTTTTTTTTTTTTTTTAGCTTTTACTATAAGATAGTGAATGAAATAGAACTTGAATTGGAGCAGCAGTGTAAGTTTTAGGGGATTTATAAGATAGTAAGTGAAATAATTAAAAGGCTGCTGTTCTGGCTTATTTAATATATCAAACTGCTAGAAAGGTGGTCAAGTTAAACATAATTTCAGAGGATTTTTTTAGGGTTTATTTATTAATTTTTTGTTTCTTTCCAAGATGTTGCACTTCCAGTGAGAACACTTTGTTTGAGTTATGTTGTTTACTTCTTGTGGCAGGTCTACGCGAATGGTTTGCTCAAACAGATGAAAGGAGTGCTCATCCGAGAATCCCTGTCATGGTCAATATGGCCTCAGCTTCTGTTTCTTCAAGGAAAAAGCAAAACCTGCTAGACTCATCTATTCATCCTAGCTCATCTCTTGATCAGCTAAATGCTGCAAGCAGACACTCTGTGATGATGGATGAATACTCTGATGAGGATGAAGAATTTCAATTAGCCGAGTCTGAACAAGAGGTTTGATTCACGCTTGAATACTCATCCTTTTGAAGTAACTTTTTTCTTAACACCTCTTCTTAGTTATATAATTTTCCTTGGGATTTCAGGCAAATGAAAAAAAGATTGAGAATGATTTCAAGAGAACAGGTGGATGATAACTTAAATATTCATTTTTATATATTTGGTTAATGTTCTCATTAATGGATTTCTATGGAATTAATCTTATCATTGTTTTTTTTTTCCAATTACTTGCAGCCCTAGAGGAAGAGCAAGCTGATCAAATTGATTTATCTTGTTTTTCGGGCAATCTGCGACATGATGACCGTGATAATGCTCGTGACTGCTGGAAACTTTCTGATGGAAACAACTTTAGAGTTCGTAGCAAACATTTTTGTTATGACAAAACAAAGGTTCCATCCATATTTTTGTTGTTTGTTGTGGTATTTATATATCCTGCATATTCTAGTTTGACATATGATGATGTACTTTGGTTGGCTTTTCTTGTGCTTTGTGCAATTTGTAACTGCAGATACCTGCGGAAAACATTTAATGGATCTTGTTGCTGTTGATTGGTTCAAAGACACAAAGAGAATGGACCATGTAGCCAGGCGTCAAGGCTGTGCTGCACAAGTAACTATTCTTTTCTTTTTTCCTTTTTTCCTATGGAAAAAAAGAAATTACTGCCTGTGAGATACTACAATGTAACACTCTGAGCCCTATTCTATAATATGTAGGTTGCTTCCGAAAAAGGGCTTTTCTCACTGATCTTTAATCTTCAAGTAAGTTTGTTTCATTTTGGAAGGTATTAAGTTTCAAACATTTTGTATTGGGAGGTTGGATAGCTGTAATGTAAGGCATCTGCAGGTTCCTGGTTCAACACATTATAGTATGGTATTTTATTTTGTCACAAGGGAATTAGTTTCGGGATCCCTTTTGCAACGGTTTGTAGATGGCGATGATGAATTTCGCAATAGTAGACTGAAGCTTATTCCATCAGTTCCTAAGGTATCCATCTTGGTCTTCATGTATTAGGACTGTGTTAACGTATACATACCCTTCACTGCATAATATACTTCAATTTGTACAAAGAAGGCATGCATTAAGGTATAAATGTATAAACTTCATGTCCTTTTTTTTACCCTGTTCAATTTGTTTTGCACTTGTTCTTGATTTTAAGCAATGAATCATGCAGGGGTCATGGATTGTGCGCCAGAGTGTTGGAAGCACCCCTTGTTTATTAGGAAAAGCGGTTGATTGTAACTATATCCGCGGTCCCAAGTACTTAGAAGTAAATGCTCTTGGAATTTCTATAGTACATGAGATGCTTTCCTTTCAAATAGCTCATCTGATACCATTAACATGGTTTGACATTGTTCATCTTTATGTAGATTGATGTTGACATCGGTTCTTCTACTGTTGCTAATGGAGTTTTGGGCCTTGTAATTGGTGTAATTACGACATTGGTGGTTGACATGGCTTTTCTTGTACAGGTATATATGATTTATATATATATATATATGTATATGTATATATTTTCCTTTTGGCACTTCTAAATGAGCACATTGGCTTTGAGATATTGCACTGCAATTTGCATTTTTGCATGTTGGAATGTTCTCAAATGGTGTAATGTTCTGCGTCTCTTCTTTATCTTGCTCTTTTGTATGCAGGCAAATACTGCCGATGAATTACCAGAGCGGCTGATTGGTGCTGTACGTGTTTCTCATATAGAACTGAAGTCTGCTATTGTCCCAAAGTTGGAACCAGAAACATCATGATTGTGGGTTCATTTCATCTCAACTTTTTTTTTTTTTTTCACACAAAAAAATCATTTGTTTTAGGTATACATACGTGTATTTTGATCCCATTTTCATTGTAATTTCTCATTTACTTTGAATGAAAGCCATTGGTGTTTTCATATGAGACTTTTGCATGAAAAAAAATAGTGGTTAGAAGGAAATTTTCTGAATCTTTATTTTTTATTTTTCCAATGAGCGTAATGGTACTAGAGTTGGTTGGTTCATTTCTTAATGTTGTATTGGCTGCCCACTGAACTTTTTTAATATACACAATAACTGTTTTTGTTTAATAGCTACTACTATTAATGCTCAACACTAACAAAGTTACCAATAAAATGGGTTTATCTATCTCCACAAGATATGTAACCTGGTATTGACTTTGCGTAATTCTTTTAATTAAGAGGGCGCTGAAGATCAGCTTGACGGATTAATTCCTTTTGATAATGGTCAAGATAATTTTAATCTTCTTATATTTGGTAATGCTATAAAAATTTAATTGTCTTGTACAGTTTTCTTCACGAAAGATCTTCAATAAGAACAGATTAAAAATAGGGGCAGAGTAAGTTATTTTTTACTACAGGGGCTAAAAAGTTTATGCAAAAGGTTTAACACAATGTTTAAGATCAAGATTTATCTTCAATTGATGAATTCTCAACTGATTCATTAATTATTCATGGATAGAAAAATTGATCTTCTTCGTTTAAGTTTTGGATAAAAATTTTAATTTAATATTTTAAGTTCTTCATTAACGATAAATTTTTATTTAGGTTTCCTCTTCAACTCTTTTTTTTTTTTTTTTTTTTTTAATTATATAACTAAAAGACACCGAACAAATCTACGAGATGGGTAGTTTATTGATATCATTTTATTTTAATATAAAATATTGAATATTAATTTTTTTAACAAGGACCGGGGCCATGCTAGTCCCTTAAAGGATCTGGCCCTGGACTTAGAAATCAAATGCTTAAAATACCAATTGAACGAATAATACAATTGAATATTGCATGAAACAAGAAACATCAATTCAAGTCGTTCCTTAAACAGAGAATGCATCAAATAAATCCAAAGTGTCTTGCAAGTCTGTAGCATAACCAAACACATTTGGGACCAAATTATTCAAGTACAGGAAAACGAGCAAGTTGAATCATGTATAAGAGATTCACCTGGTTCGAGATAGCTTCTTCATTATCCCTGAAGGATCGGCTCAATCTTGTCTTTAGAATTCTGCACATTTTGTAATTACTTATGCGTAAGCAATCATATATTACCAAAACAATAATAATAATAAAAGAAGTAATGATACGATCACAAATTCTTTTACATAAACAATATTGTATAAACTAATGTGAGATAATATAATTATTTTAAAAAAAACATTGTTACTCTCATAATTTATTTTTTATTATTATATATTTTCAATCAACCAACCATACCATACGCCATTGGTTTCTATAAAATAACTTGCTAGCCAGCGCCAACGCTTAATTAATACTCACCATTTCATTGAACAATTTTTGTATGGTGTCATTGAGGTTGCCTTCCCAACATCCTTCATTATCGTCATCGTGTTCTTCTTCGGTGAGTTTGACTTTGTTTAGCTTTGATGTGTCTACGACCCCTTGAGAGAAAATCTTCATCTTTGGGCACTGTCTCACAAGTACTCGTTCCAGGGATGGAAATTCAAGTGCGTAATTACCCGAACAAAAGCTTGTTAGGCTAGGCATGCAATCAAGTCCCAAGTACTTCAATTTCCTGAAAACAATGGAATCTTTCGCTTCTTCTCCGTCCTTCGATTGTATGATTTCTTCAATCATTTTGCAATCAGCTATCTTCATTGTTTTAAGATTCACTAGACTTTCAGATGTTGAGACCATCAACAAATTTTTCATCTCGTGACACTTTGATACTTCCAGTGACCACAGACTTTCCAAATGCCACGAAGACGGTACTAATTTTTGTAACTTACATTCTGATATTTCTAGAGTTTGCAATTTTGGGAGAACTTTGTTGGATTCGACATTTTCATTCCAGAGATGCAGCACGTTGGGTAATCTAGACAGCTTTAAGTTTATCAAATTAGGAAACGCAACCTGAAAATCAACAAAATTAAGTTGTAAAGAATCAAAATTGGTTTCATTTTCAGAAGGAACCAAAAAAATAAAAATCACAAAAAATTATCCATAAAACACATAAATTAAATATGATGCTAAATCCAAGATGAATTAGCTAGGAAAACAGAGATGTAACGTGTAAAATGGATATAGTTCACACCTTGTTAAGATTCTTACTGTGAAATTAGTGAAAAACTATAGTAAGTGTTAAATCTAAATCATATATAAATTAAGACAAGAAGCAGAAAGTCATTAAATTTGATATTGATTATAATGAAATTACATCTATGCAAACCAAAGTGAAGAATAATAATAATAATAATAATAATCACCTTTTCATCGAAGAGAGAATGTATATGATTAGCTAGCTGGAAGTTTTCCTCTGATGCAATTTCTTGAGGTTCCTTATTATCTGCTGTCATGTGCAGTACAGATGTAGAATTGGAGAGGAATGTTTCCATATTAGGGCAATTCTCAATGGTCAGATTCCACAAACTAGGAAGTTCAATTATATTCTCAGTGAAGTTGCAGAATCTTTTGAGTTTTGGAAGATCTAGGAGTTTTAGATACCGAAGTGAAGGAAACAGTTGGCCAAAATGCTCTTCGTCAGCGTTTAGCTCTTCCAAATGAAGCACCTCTTCTAATGATTCACAATTCCTCACTTTCAGCCTTTCCAAATTGTTCAAGAACCGTAGCAGATTGGCTGGAATAGCACTCGACATATTCTTGCAGTCATCCACCACCAGCTTATATAAATTGTTGAAGAAGCTGACAGGCAGTGCTTGGCCATGCCATATTTCACTCAAACGTGGAAAATCTGAGAGTTTCAATTCCATTATCTCACGGAATCCAACCTACACAAACCAAAACAATTGCACTAGATATATGTATTGTTTTTTGTTTTAAAAGTATATATACAAGGCATACGTATATATGAATGTGCAAGTGCAAGGGAGATGCATGAGCAATTTGGATGAAATCGACTAACACATACCATTTCTTCATAACACTTTTGTATAGTGGAATTAAGGTTGCCTTCCGGCCAATGGCACAACTCGTCCTCTTCTCTTTTAGTCAATTTCACTTCATACAACTTTGGTGTGGATAAGACGCCGTGAGAAAATGTCTTCATATTTGGACACCCTCCCACAGAAACTCGTTCCAAGGATGGGAATTCAAGAGTGTAATTCTCCAAACAAAAGCTCCTAAGTCTTGTCAAACCATCAAGTTCCAAAACTTTTAATTCGTTGAAAGCAATACGATTCTCCTTCACTTCTTCTCCAACATGTCCTATGATTTCTTCTATCCTTTTGCAGTCCCATACTTTAAGATTCACTAGAGTACCGGGAATTCCAACCTGAAAATAAGCCAAAGTATATATAATAATTTAAAAAGTAAAAATGTAAGAGTATAGCATTCAATTAGGTTCAAAGTATGTTTAAATCATACAATTATATGTTTTATGAGCATGACAAAGCATGACTGTCTACTAGATATTTTTTTGTTGAAGACAAAAGGACAAAACAAAAAAAAATAAAAGACCAAAAAAAGATAATGAAAATATTTTTACACTACTTAGTCTTAGGAACGTAGAAAGAATTTAAAATAATTTTAAAAATTTTTAGATCCATTTTGCATCTTGATACTAGTTCTAAAACATAAATTTACAAATTTCAACTATTCCTGATTAAAAAAAATATATTCAAACAAAAAGCTGCCTTTACCCTTTTTCTTGATTTTTTTTTTGTACATTTAAAAATGGAATGGGACTGCTGTAAAGTGGATCTTTGTTAAGTATTACCAGACTTGAGGAAATTTCTTTTCAACCAAAGGTCAGTTGAAAATAATCAAGAATTTGTGGTTAATTAATGGCATAATCAATTCATAACTAAACTAGAGATATTAATTAAATTTGAAGACTTTTCTTTTTCCCAATTGAAATTTGAAGAATTAAGGAAAAGAGAAACATATATATATATATGATTGTGTACCAGTAACATGAGTGACTATCTTTTAATTTCTGAAAATTGAATTTATTAATATTTAAGGAACAATAATTAAATTGAATTATATTATGTTGTTGAATCATTTTTAAAAAATTATATTAACGATTTTAATGTAGGCGAACATAAAACTTGGATTGAAAATGGAGATTTCAAAATGGAGGTTCGAAGCACATTCCTTAAAATAAATAATTAGTGACTGAATATTATTTGTAAACACAAAGTGGTTATAAAATTGTTGAACTTTATTTTAAATAAAAATTCAAAATGAATATAACAGCCTTACCAATGGAGGAAAAATATTGATTAGGTTATCACATCGACGTATCTGCAAATTCTTCAATTTGCTGAAAGACTCCGAAGCAAGCTGGTGGTGCCATATTTTTCTCAACTTATCCATGCGGTAAATTTGTAATACCTCCAAACTAGGGAGTCGCACCTGGGAGTTAAAATTCAATGCAATTAATTAATCAATTAATGGCACAATCAATTGATAACTAAATTAGAGACGGATATTAACTACATTTGAAGACTCCAGGTAAAGAGAAATCATATATTGTGAATAAAATTTATTTAAAAATTAAGAAAAAAAACCTTTTCGTCAAAGAGAGGTTGAGGTTGCATTTCAGTATGAATGTTGTCTTCTGGTGAGCTTGTAGAGATGAATCTTAACATATTATTGCAACCCCCAATCTCGAGTATTAGCAAAGAAGGGAATTCAACAACTGAATCTGAATGAATATGTCCTGTATTGGCAAAGCTTCTTAGTTTTGAAAGAAAAGAGAGCTTCATGGAGTGTAGTTTAGGAAAAACCTTTAATTCAATTTTCTTTCTTTCATGTCTTCCTAATCCCGTGGTATCGACTACCCCTTCCATTGACTCACAATCCCATATCTCAAGATGTTGGAGTTGCACAACACTATTAACCATAGAATATGAAAACAGATACTTCAGACGACGACAACTCACAACGGTCATTTTTGTTAAATTTTGACAATAATACGTTCCTTGAAAATGATCGGGCCATAATTTTTCAATGTTTCTTAAATTGTCGAGTTCCAACTCCTCCATGCTTGGAAAAACAACCTACAAGGCAAAATAATACGTTTTTATTCCTTCAAATATAACTGTCTACTATAATATTCTTTTTGATGATTGAGATTAATCGTGATAATATATTTAGTACTTAATTGATTAATGGAATAATCAACTGATAACTGAATTAGAGATAGATATTAATTAAATTTGAAGACTTAAGGAAAGGAGAAATTTAATTAATTAATTAATTATTAAACAGAAAATTATCACCTTGTGAAGAGGATCATCCTCTGCAATGATTTCTTGTGATCCCAAAGTAGTTGTTAGTTTCTCCATGTCGGGTCCTATAAACAAACAAAAACAATATATATAATTAATCTCGGCTATTTTTTTTTCAAAAACAATTGAGGTGAATTCAATAATCCCACCAATACTTCATTTCAACACTTACCAACAATCATGTTCAGTTTATCGCAAACAGCTACTTCTACTTTTTGGAGCCGCAATAGATTTTTGGCCATGGATAATGAGAAGAGATGCTTCAATTTTCCACAATAGAATACTGTAATGGTTCTTAAGTTGCTGAATGATTGATCTTCTATGAGTTGGCTGTCACATATCGACTCCAGATTGCTCATATCACTAAGAGACAATGACTCCAGCAAGGGAAAGACTTTGCAGTGGGCCCGTCCAACTGAACCGACAATATGTAAAATCTCAGAACAATCGTCTACTTCAAGATGCTTCAATCGTGGAAAACCTTCGCCATCGTCTAAATCCCGAACAACACTCTGAACACCCTTCAGTTTCAGTAGATAGAGATCTTCAGTTCTCTTCAGCAACAGTTTCATCATCTCATTATTCCTGAGGAGAATGCTAACATTTTCTAGCATTTGGAGCGACATCAATCTTGATGTTTCAGATTTAACGGACCGGGTGCGCCAAAAGTCGTCTCCTATACGTATCCTATATCTTTGCAATTCCACAGAGAGAAAATCCTGCGGCAGAATTTCGGCATCCGTAACGTCTATCTCCAAAGTAGTTAGCTTTGACAACCCCTTCAACTCCACAAGACTGGCATTACTTCCTCCTTCAACCTTATCCCATTGTGAAAAGCTGTTACACATATACAGTTCTTCTAATCGAGATAATTTTGATATGATATTCGGTGCTATGACCATAAGCCTCCAACAACCGCTCAAATCTAGCAACTGTAACCGCATCAATTGTCCAATTTCAAGTGGCAACTCCTTAATATTGGAATGTTGAAAGCTGAGAATCTCTAATTTCTTTAGCTGTCCAACTATTGCTATATCTTGTAGTCGGCAACCATGTAAACACAATGTTTGAAGGTTAATGAGGGGCCGAGTAATGAAGGTAATGAAGAGAAACGAATTCCAGTAAAATTCAAAACTTTTAGTCCTTCCCTCCCTTCAAAAAAGTGGTCTGAAACTTGCATAGGGCCATTACCCTTTGAATGCAACAAAAATAACTGGAGATTGGGACATTGCAACCTTTCAGGGAGCTCTTGAATATCTCTATGAGGTAATGAAATAGCAATTGGACCTTTTCGCATTGTCTCTTCCATCTCTTTCTCAAAGTCAGTAACATTTGGAATATTAAACATAAGCTTCTCTGTGGCAAATGATACAGCAACAACATGAATGACGTCGTGCATTTTAACTTCACCTTCAGCATCACCGTCCAGCAATAAGCTTGAAGCTTTGAGATTGTCGATCAACGAATGCACTCTATTCCTTGCATCTTCCAATGTGTAAACTTTTTTAAACAAATCTAAACCCATACCATATCTCAATAAGTGCTGAAAGTCTATAGGATCACCTTCACCATACAGACCACAAAGAAGGAACAGAGATTTTGCTTCATCACTTTCCAAGAAATCGTAACTTAATTTTATGGAAGAATACACATTTGCATCCATTCCATGAATTTCTCTTAGATTGGAACTTTTTAGCCGATTCAACGCATCCTTCCAATAGTCAAGCTTCTTAGTTTTCAGAGCATTTGCAACAGTACTCAATGCAACTGGCAATCCTCCGCATCTTTCAACAATCTCATTTGCTATAGGCTGGAAAGCAGATATTTTTGTTGAGTCGCCCACTATCTTCTCAAATAACTGCAATGCTTCATCCTCTGATAAAGCATTGATAGAGAAATTTTTCTTAGAATTCATATCATTGCACAATAAATCTCGACTTCTAGACGTCAGTATTATTGTGCATCGTCTCTGATCATCCTTTGTATCTTTCTCATCAACATCCCCAGAAGGAATCCCAACAACATCCAACTTAAGTGTTGTCCAAATATTATCTAAGATAATGAGGACCCGCTTCTCTTTCTTCAATCTTTCACGTAATTGTCCAGCTCTATCGAATTCATTCTCATTCGAGTCAAATTTCATGCCTAAATCAAAAGCAAGTTTGTCTTGAATTTTGTGATGATCTGGGTTCTGTGTTACCTCCACCATAACGACCTTATCGAACAACTTATCTTTTGTCACTTGCTCTGCAACTTGCTTGACTAGCGTGGTTTTACCCACGCCGCCCATGCCGTAGACCCCAATTATCTTATGCTTATCATCCTTCAACGCCTCCACAACATCTTGAAATACTTTCATTCTTGAATCAAAGATCTCGTAATCTTTCACGTCCCTAAGCTCTGTACTCTTTGGAGCAAGACGGTAGGAAACACTACGGAAGTTGCCTTTTCCCACGAGATCAGCGGCATCTTCTGCGGCCTTTGCAGCTTGTTTACCAAGCTTGTAACGAGAAATCAAATTTGCGCACAATCCTTTGAAGCAGAGCTTCTTAGCTCTATCTTCATCATCAATGATGGGTTTTGCAACCCCTCGAGTGAATTCATCAACTTTATTTAGCCATTTTGTGACAACCTCATAAATCTCATCCCCTTGTCGTCTAGCATGATCAACTGGTTGTTGCACCGTTTCTCTTATATCTCTCAGCTTCTCCACTTGATCTTTTAGCCTATTCATGTAGCTCTGGTATTTGACCACATAAGATATCTGCTGTATAATCGGTTGGAACAGTGACTTTGCACCTTCGGGTAAAATGCTGGAAAAAAAATCGACGCATTCTTCCATTGCCTGTTGCTTAACAATATATAAATTTTTGGCTGCTCAAAAAATTGGATTCAAATAAATTAAAATGATCTTGATATTGATCATTAAGAAACGACAGCAAACAATTGATATTGATCGTCAACTGACAATTAAACAAAGATTTTTTTTTTTTTTTTTTTGGTCTTTCTCTCAAGGATCAGAGTTTTGGCTATTAACCGAAAGGTTTCAAGGGTATGAATGAAAAGCAACTATTTCTTTTCAGAACTATTTTAGAATAGGGATGCAAATTAACAATTGCTAATAATAAGAACACAGAAGTTAAAACTCAAGAAAATTAAATGGCAAGATTAAGATAAATAAGAGATATTTTCTGTAAAAGAAAGGAATACAAATAAATTAAAATGAACAAGAGGGAAGGACAAAGAAAGAAAAGACAGCAAATAATATCGCAATATTGATCTTGAACCAGCTGATGCTTGAACAGAGCATTTTTTCTTCTTTCCCAAGAAAATTAAATGACAGTAAATATTTTCTCATGGTTGTGCCCTATCCTAAAATCAGTAGGTTGCTTTACAAAAGGGCTTTTCTCACTGATCTTAAATCTTCAAGTAAAATTAGATACAAAGCAAATCTAATAAAATGACAAACGAACAAAGAAATAAAAGACAACAAACTAGCGATATTGATACAAAGCCAACTGGCATTATCAGAAAGGTTTGAAGAGTGAGTAAAAACCAACAATCTTTTAAGAACTGTTTTTTTTTTTTTTTGGGAAAAAGGATGCAAATTAACCAAAGGTAATAATAAGAGCAGAGACGTTAACAATGAACAATAACTTAAAACTCATGCAAGATAAATTACAACATTAAAACAAGCCAAAACTTTTTTTCTTGGAAAGTAAATGGAAATTATGAAAGAACAGATATCAAAATCAACGAGCAGGGATTCTGCTATCAAGAAGAAATTATTGAAAGATTTAGAACATGTGCACCTTTCTAAGTATCTGGGATCAGAGAGTTGGTGAGCTTCTCTATTTCGCCTTGAATATTTAAGAACAATTTTAGTCAGCAAAAAGATCACTGATAAATGCCAAGGAATGTGTAAAAAACATAATTGATGAGAGTAATAACAATGACTTGCAAAAGAAAGATACTTAATCATGTGCCTTTTTTATATCATGTATTTGGTTACTGTTGCTCTGTTGACGCTTGTATAGAATAATCGTATGTATTTTTTTCATTCACATGCAGTTTAATTATTAGTGACTTCTTTCATGAAGAATTAAACTTGTAATGTTTAAATTAAGATTTAATTTTAAGTTCAGAATCAAGACAAAAAAGCGAAGCTGTAACGAAGCACGCAATGTGATATACTTTAAAAAAAAATTGGAAAATTTACATAAATAACCTCAAATATTTTTTATTTTTCACAAATAACCATTCGAGATTTTAGCTATCATAATTAGTCAAACTCCAACTTTTAGAACAAAACTACCCTGTGTCATAACTGGCCAAAATTCTCTCACAGTGAACTCGACGAACTCGAAGAACGATCTGAGACTGAGTCATCGGAAATCTGTAAGTGTGAAATTTATTTATTTTTTCTGAATTTCGTGCTGCCGAGGCGCGGTGCCGCGTGATGGCAGCACCGCTCCATCGACGGGATGGCACCATGCCATCACACCAGTTTGGTGCGACAGCCATGTCCGTCGCACCACATTCTGCATGTCGCACCAAATTCTTGGGTTGTAATTTCTGGAATTTGGTGTGTTGGTGTGCTTGTCGCATAATTTTGATGCGACGAGTGCTGTCGCACTCGTAATATTTTCTCGAAATTGTATGATATATTTTTTTAATTTTTAAATTATATAATTGTAATTTAATAATGTTATATTTGTAACAAAAATATGATAGATTCTGAGTATGTACCAGGCATGATGCAGATACCTTACATCGCTTCATTTTCTTGGGTGTATTACAAGTATATGTAAGTTAGATACGATCAGTAAAAGCTATTGAGGAAAGTTAACAAAACGACAGTTGCAATTATTCAAAAGGATATATTTGGCCATTTCTTAGAGTGTCAAGCTTTCCATTCGATAGGCGTTATTATGCATAATTTGTTGCTAAGACAAGTGGCCTGTAATGAGAGAGATCAGTTGTGGTTTGAAATTGGTGATCATTTGATACGCTTATCAATTGGAGAGTGGTGTTTAGTTACGGGACTTTGTTGGGGTGAAGATAGTGAACCAAAAATGGTAAAAAAGAATCATAGGCTGCTTAATACGTATTTTGATGGTCTGTTTCGCAATTTAAATCTCGGCGATTTCAACGAAAGGTTTGGTAACTTAGACTTCGACGCTATGGACGACATTGATGTAGTAAAAATTGCACTCTTTTATTTTGCAAACAGAGTTCTAAATGGAAGAAAAGTTCATAGTCAGATAAAATTTTCATTGCTTAATGAGGTGGATGACATTGATCACTTTCGAAACCGTCCATGGGGTCGTTTGTCATGGGAAACGATATACGACAGTCTTGACAATGCATTGTATGGTAAAATAGAGAAATTTAAGAAGACTCGCTCGGAAAAGTCAAATCATAATATTGAAAAGTACAATGTTTACTGACTTTACATCCGAAGTTCGATGACGTTAAAATCGTGCTATATTGAAATTATTTTCTTCGATAATTAGTTTGTTAATAGTAAATGTTAATACTTTTTAATATTGTCATTTTACTTATTGTAGGCATGGATGTTCGAAGTTATTGGAGGGCTGCCATCACAATGGGTCATGAAAACAAAAAAAAAGATTCCACGCATTGTACAATGAAAGCCCATTGCTTCCTCCAAAATCAACTTCATCTGTTGTTAATTCATTATTTAATGATAACTCTCATCTTGTAAGTAATATTACTTTGTGCAGCTTGTATATTATTGGTTTTCATATTACTAAATAATACTATGATTATACTAACCACAAATTTGGGTTGAATTATCGTAGGAAAATGTCCTACAAACCATCGAGCCGAACTTAAAGGAGAAAGCACAAAAATATTGGTAAACTGTAAAGGATTATGTTCCATATATCCCAAGTTGGGTTTGTAATGTAAGTATCTTTTATTACTTCATACTAGATGAATACAAATTGCTCTATGTTTAGTAATTTATTTATGTATTTTAAATGTTACTTTGTGCAGTAATCAATCATCCATCAATGCACCTCCCATTATGGCTGAAACAGAGGAGAATCAAAACACCGCAAGTGCCGCTAGCCCAACACTAGAGCCGCAAGGTCTCGTTGAGGAGGAGCTTCCAGCAGAAGACCATCATGAGCAAACACACGAATCCAATGACACATATGATTCAGAGGTTATAAATCATTTATTTTATGTATATATATATGTCATTCAGAGGTTATATATATTTATTTAAACTTATAAATTTTTTAATTCATAACAGTCAAGGACAAAGTTTAATAATGATTATATCATTTGACGGATGGACAAGATTGATCGTTCTATATGTGAATTGAAGTCAGCCTTTGAGGCAGAGCGTAAAGAACACAAAGAATTTAGAGAAGCGGTGATGGGATTTATTAGTTCGTATACTAAACGCTCACACGGCCCTGGCCCTTCTCCGACTACACATTCGTATGCGGTGAGCAAATTTAATATATTATTAGTGCGTTCTTTTAGCTTTTAATCCGATATTTATTAAATATGTTTATCCTGACACACGGATAAGTCCCAGATCATTGTGGAGTGTATACTGACGTAGAGAATCAGATGATTTCCAGTCCTATGTCATTATATACTTTTTATGGGGATGTCGATGGACGAGCGAAGCGATTCTTAAGGAGGCGCCACCGGATATTAGTAAGTTTGGCCATCCATACGTAAGATCTTATGTCTTTAATAGTCCATATTTGATTCCGTCTATTCAAACGAGGGAGGAACATCAATCCTCCGCCTACACTCCAACTAATGGATCGCCAGATCGATGAACGAACGAGTGTAGATATAAATCCACTTCGAGGATTACAAGATCCAAGTGTATGCAATGAGTTTGACCAGTGGTTTGCTGGTAACATTACAATGGATCGTTCAGTCCCAAACTCGTACTCGTTTTTTCAAATATTTTTAGGTCATACTTCACTGGGATGGTATGTGAATAACAAATTTTTATTTTTTTACTGCGTTAATTTGGGTGTAAGAAATACTTAAAAAGAACAATATTTTTATGTGTAGGTTTTCATTCCTGTTAACCTTGGCGGCGATCATTGGGTACTAGCCAGAGTAGACTTTCGTAACAATAAAGTATGGATTTATGTCATTGCTTACATTCCACGACGATAAAACGTACAATGATCAATTTAGGGCATTCGAAGTCATATTCCCTTGATGGCTAGACCATGTTGGATTCTACAGTATTCGACATGACCTACAGCGTGCTGAATACTGGAAAGTCGTTGTAGCGAAAGGTGTCCACAACAAGAGCCTGGTAGTGGTGATTGTGGTGTTTTTTTTATTGATGTTTACTATGTATTTAATGTTTGGACTTAGGCTCAATTCCAACAACAGAAGCTGTCATGGGGCGTATTTTAGGAAAAATATTGCTGTAGACATATTTAATGGTGAGATTATATTATAAACTATTGTATTCAAGATAAAAAATAACACTGAATAAATTGTTTCACCAATATATATATTATGCAATATAAAAAAAAATCGTCGAGACAATATTACTTGAAACAATGCAACTAATTTTGGTTTGATACAATAGGATTTTTACATCGCTTACTGATTATGACTCGATTTGTTACACCGCCCACATTTTACAATTCTTCGATTTACATCCTCACCGGCAGAGGGTATTCTTAGCTCTTTACGACGACCAGGTGGTGGTGCTTCTACTAGTTAATAAACTTGCATCTCTTGAATTTCAGCTAGTACTTCCCAATCGATCACGTCACTAATCGGCTCCATCTGGTTGTGCATAAGCCTTTACCAATGATTCCTTGGGGTAAAATTCAGAACAAAGGCTTATGTAATCCACTCTGACAGCTTAAACAAGCAACAATTGCATATGCGTAAACGAATCGATCTAAATCGAATACTCTATATGTGTAAGTTTTTTTGTATGTCAACTAATCCTCATTCATACCACCACCCAAAACATGGAATCGATGTGGAGACACAGGATCGGACCATCATCATTTCGACCGAGATCTCCTCTCATGACTATTTCATCTCGCCTAAGTTGTTAGCCGAGTACTCATCGATTCAACCACAAGTTTTCTATCATAAAACCATTGTTGTATTGTTTTCCTAAAATGATCAATAAGATGAGTAATCGAAATTTCGTGGTTCCCTCATAAAAGAGTTCACGCTTTCCACGATGTTCGTGGTAAGAATACTATATCTCCTACCTTCGAACTCAGACCTTGCCCAATTACATATCCCCACATTATTCTCCAAGTAATCGGTCACGACTGGAATGGAGCATCCACAAAGCCTCAAGTTGTTTTTCTAAATTCTTCGTGCCCATATGCTTTTGCGGCTTTTATAAAGATAGGCTCGAAATCATCCCAAACAGCTCGAGACATCTTGAATTTTGCTTTGATATTACCTTTCACATGGTAAAAACAAATGCCATGAGCAGCATAACGGAATACATTAAGAACGGCTCTTTTGATGGAAGTGCATCGATCGGAGATAAATACTAAGTCTGGCATATCACCAATCACTCTATGTAACTTCATCATAAACCATTCCCAAGCATCATTATTCTCTGAATCCAAAACTCCAATGGCTAACGGATACAATTGATTATTTCTATCTAAGCGAGTTGTAACAAACATACTTCCCGATATAAACCCTTTAGATGAGTCCCTTATACCGCAATCACCGGTCTAATATACTGTTTAAAACCCTTGATGGAAGATCCAAGAGCTACAAAGTAGTATAAGAAATTACCATCTGCATCTCACTCAAGGTAAGTAACTGTACCCTCATTTGTGGCCTTCAAAACATGAGAATATTTAGGTAGTAAGTTATATGACTCTGCAGGATTCCCTTGAATAATTTCCAGATCAACTTCTCTAACCCGATATGCTTGCTGATATATTAACTGGACACCATATTCCTGCAGCATGTCTACTCTGATATCATTTGGCGTGTATATCCTTTTTTCCTGAATATATTTTTCAGCAATAATATGACCAACAACCCTGCTCCTTGCTTGGTGACGGCCATCAGATAATACCTCATTATGACATGTATGTAGATTATCAATTCTCCGAACTACCCAATAAACATTTTGCTCGTTCGAAGGTCTTGTTGCTCGAATACGCCATTTACATGATTCCGCAGAACAGTGGGCTTCAAAACGTGTAGTTGTGGACCTTGCAATTTTAAAATCAAACTTTTTCCGAAGGGAAAATTTGTGCAGCTCCAATGTTAACTCATTCTTCTTAGAGAACAACTTACCCACACTAATATCATCCCAATTACAACTTCTAATCAAGTCTGGAGCAAGCAAGTTTGATGGCATAACTGGAGCAATACTTATAAGAGGGTCAACAACTGTCATCATCGAATGGTCCATTGGAGCAGTAGATCGACTGTTCCTACTATTAGCAGCAATATCATCCTGACGCTCATTCTCATTATTAGAAGGAATATCAATAAGATCAACACCCCTATCATGAGCACGAACATCATCTGCTTCTGTATTGCCCATGTTATTAATAAGTTCACCATTTTCACGAAAATAATTGTTGTGAAATGAAGAGTAATGTTGCTCTAAAGATGTTTCTACTGGTAACATCTCTTCTCTAACATCAGACAATGCAATACCATTATCATCAATAGTGTCATTATTGTCGTGGACTGAAGAGTAATATTGTTGCAACGATGTTGTCCTTGGTAATACCTTTTCTTCAATATCTGGGACAGGGACTGATTCTACAAGTGCCTCAACATCTTCAACATCTTGGGTTGGAACTCTAGGAGATGTGGTAACAAATATAGGAATACATCCAATGTTGGTCACATCAGAGGCTAAATGTAATACAACCTTCACCATTTCGTCATTACATATGTCCATGGGTAGTGAACATGCACGATGGGTTGTGTTATTAGACTTCAATGTTTTCTTCAACGTGATATTATTTTCATTAGGATTTATCTGTAAAACCTCGTATATTCTTGATAAAAACTGAAGAAACAAACAATCTTTTCGAACAAAAAATGTTGTATTCTTAGCATTCACATAATCCATCCGACCATCTGCCGATGTCTCCCACCAACCATTATAGCAGAGTTCAAGTATAACTAAGTCCATTAATCCCGACATGATTGAAGAAAATAATTTTATTATACTGTTGAAAACATAATCACTAAAAAATAAAATATATTAAAACTAATAAGTGCGACTAGTGCGACAGGCTGCTGTGCACCAATCTGCTGTTTCACCATGGTGCGACAGGCAGCCTGTATTGGTGCGATAGACAGCCTGTCGCACTAAGCTTGGTGAGACAGGCACCCTGTCGCACCAAGCTTGGTGAGACAAGGGTGAGATAGGCAGCCTGTCTCACCAAGCTTAGTGAAACAGGCACCCTGTCGCACCAAGCTTAGTGAGACAGGGTGCCTGTGTCACCAACTGTCACCAACATATAAACCATAGCTCCGCAAACGATACACCACATATATTCATAACACTTATATAAATATTTAATACAATTATATTACTTTACACGCAGTTAGGTAAACAAACGTGTGCTGTCTCTGATCTTCAGTTGTTGAACGGTGTTTGCAGCTTGTAGGAACTAGTATTTTAATTGGCTAGGGAACGGTGTTTGCAGTTATGTGAATCAGTATTTGTAATTTATATGTGAGGAATAAAAATTAAATACTGGAGGTAATTAAGGAAATGTAAGTTTTGATTGGCTATATTTGATATAAAATAATATGAAGGATTAATTTTAAAATTTAAAAATTGAAGCGGGTTATTTATATAAATTTTCCAAAAATATTGGATCCAATTAAGTCGAAGGAAGCACCAGTTTACAATTTCCGTTTTCATATACTCTAAAGAAATAATTAAGTTTGTATATGGCTAACAAAAGATAAAGCAAAAGCTCGAACGAATGATTGAGGGCAAAAACTTTAATAAAAGCAGATACCGAAAGCACACAAAAAGCAACTCGGAGAGAAACTTCAATGATTTTATATATTTATTTAAAAAGAAGTAGAAAAGTCCATTGCTCACAATAAATTTGAACAATGAAAATGACATTGCAATTGTGAGGTATTTTCGCGAAACGACAGCTTTTGGCGGGATATAGGAGGATTGTAAAAAGTTCACACCGCGTGAAATTAGTGTTGGATAGTTTAATTTTTAGAGTGGACTAATATAATTTAAACAATTAATTTAAGTATTAATTTTTAATATGTTAATTATTATATTTATTTTAATAATATATTTGTATGTATTATAAAAATTTTAAATAAATATTTGAGTTAAATAGAATTTATAATTAATATAATATATCTCATGTATTAATAATATTGAAATGATTTTGTATGATATTGAAAATAATTGAAATTTTTAGACATATATTTTGCTACTATGTTTCTATTTATCATAAAATTTATTTTTATATAATATAAGATTATAATATATTATAATATATTATAATATTTTTTTAAATATTAAAATTATTTAAAATATATATTTTATTATAATTAAAATTAGAGTATTTTTTTTAAGTAATAGATTCAAAGGGTATAATAAAAAAAAACATATTTTTTAGTTTCTCTTATTAAAAATACGAATATTTACTTAATCATTTCCTCAAATTAAAATTTTAATATGACCATTAGATTTAGAATCTCCGCTCCACCCTGGTTTCGAGAGGCGCTTGATCTATTTATGTTTTGGAAAATGAAAAACCAAAGAAAGAAACGTACACCCATCGAAATCAAGCAACTCATCAAAGAAAAAATAAAAAGGGAAAGAAATTTAATGGCTTGCATACAATTTTGGAACTGAAATTAAAATAAAACAAAAATTAATGCTTACTTACCTTAATATTTACAGCTTATTTGATGGCCTCAACAAGTTTAAGCTGCATAAAAATGTTGTGGCTCCTTAAATGAGCCCTAGACATGGTGCAAATGACAACATTGACTTGTTTAACAGCTTCAACAAGGCTACGATGATCAGAAAATGAGCCCTCAAATCTCAATCAAGAGAGCTCCCTACTTCTTAAATGATAAATTCAAAGCAATTGTAGATATAAGGGGAAATTGATATAAATAACATCAAATTATTTTCTTTTTCACAAATAATTTTCGAAATTTTAGCTATCATAATTAGCCAAACATAAAGCTTTAGGACAAAACCGCCCTCTCATCTTCACTTGTCTAAATCTTTCTTGCCAAAATTCTTTCTCACAGTTCTTCGTCAGTGATTTACGATCTCTCTCTATCGCCTCTCCCATCGCATAATCCGAGATCGGAAAGCGTAATCGAGACGGAAAAATTGTAAGTGAAATATTTTATTTTTTTAGGAATTTGGTGCGACATGGTGCTTGTCAGCAAAAAACTTATGCGATAGAGCACCTGTCACACCAAATTCTTGGGTTGCAATTTCTAGAATTTGGGATGATGGTGTGTCCGTCACATAAGTTTTAGTGTGACGGGTGCTTGTCGCACCTGCTGTAATTCTGGAATTTGATGCTGCCGGGTGCTCGGCGCACAAGTTTTGTCGCGATGGTGTTTCAGCCGCACCAAATTCATGTTATATAGTTTCAGATTTGATGCGACGAGGTGCCTGTCGCATAAGTTTTGTGCTGACGAGGTGCTCGTCACACCAAATTGCTTGTTTGTTACATGATGTTATAATAATTTTTTAATTTATGATAGATTTTTTTAAAAATTATATAATTGTAATTTAATAAAGTTATATTTATAATGTAAATATGGCGGATTCCGAGTATGTAATGGGCATGATGCAGATACCTTACACTGCTTATTTTCTTAGGCGTATTACAAGTATGTGTAAATTAGATACAGTCGTAAAAGCTATTGGGGGAAAGTTAACAAAACGGCAGTTATAATTATTCAAAAAAGATATATTTGGCCATTTCTTGGAGTGTTGAAGCTTTTGATTCGATGGCGTTATTATGCATAATTTATTGCTTAGACAAGTGGCTCTGTAATGAGAGAGATTAGTTATGGTTTGTAATTGGTGAGCATTTGATGCACTTATCAATTGGTGAGTGCTGTTTAGTTACGGGACTTTGTTGGGGTGAAGACACTGTACCGAAAATGGTAAAAAACAATCATAGGCTGCTTAATACTTATTTTGATGGGTTGTACAACGATATTCATAAGTATTTACACTTGATCGTGAGAAGCAACTGAAGATCCGAATGCACTCGTCTCACTGGGTCACGACATCTGAATATATTTTTGGGTATTTAGTTTACTGAATATATGTTCATTGTATTTACAAATTAAATCTTGTGTATTTCTGATTTCTTGTGTATATGATACTCCAGGTGTTCCTTAAGCAGTTATGAAACAATGAAAATTATGCGGTCAAAACATTAGAATACAGTGATAATTTTAATAGCCATATTCATGGACGGGAGTTCATAATGTCAAAGCAGCTGACAGATGTGGATATGGTATGTGAATAAAAAATTTTAATTTTTTTACTGTGTTAATTTGTGTGTAAGAAATACTGAAAAATAATAAATATTTTTATGTGTAGGTATTCATTCCTGTTAACCTTGAAGGCGATCATTGGGTACTAGCCCGAGTGGACTTTCATAGCAACAAAGTATGGATTTATGACTCATTGCTCACATTTCGCGACGATAAAACATACAAGGATCAATTTAGGGCATTCGAAGTCATATTCCCTCGATGGTTAGACCATGTTGGATTCTACAATATTCAACATGACCTACAGTGTGCTGAACACTAGAAAGTCATCGTAGTTAAAGGTGTCCTACAACAAGAACTTGGTAGTGGCGATTGCAGTGTATTTTTATTGATGTTTACTATGTATTTAATGTTTGAACTTAGGCTCGATTTCAACAGTAGTCATGGGGTGTATTTTAGGAAAAAAATTGTTGTAGACATATTTAATAGCGAGTTTATGTTATAAACTATTGTATTCATTCGAATCTTCATTTATTGAATATTTTTATCATTAATGTGCTTAATTACGTTAAAAATTAAAAATGGGTGTTACACATATATTATGCAATATAAAAAATTGGATGTTACACATAGTTGCAATAATAAATAACACTAAACAAATTGTTTTACCAATATATATTATGCAATATAAAAAAAAAAACATAAAATTGGTAGTACAATATTACTTGGAACAATGCAACTAATTTTGGTTCGATACAATAAGATTTTTACATCGTTTACGATTATGGCCCGATTCGTTGCACCGCCCACATTTCACAGTTCTTCGATTTATTTCCTCACCGGAAGAAGGTATTCTTAGCTCTTTACGACGACCAAGTGGTGGTGCTTTTACTGGTGGATAAATTTGCATATCTTGAATTTCATCTGGCATTTCCCAATCTATTACGTCACCAACCAGCTCCACTGGTTGTGCATAAGCCTTTACCAATGATTCTTTGGTGTAAAATTCAGAACAAAGGCTTATGTAATCCACTCAGACAGTTAAACAAGCAGCAACTGGATGCGCACAGATGAGCTGATCTAATTCGAATACTCTATATGAGCAAGTTTTATTTTGTATGTCAACTAATCCCTCATTGACACCACCACCCAAAACATGGAATTGATGTAGAAACACAGAACGGACGATCATCCTTTCGGCCCTAGATCTCCTCTCAGTGATAATTTCATCTGCTAGGTTGTTAGCCGAGTACTCATCGATTCAGCCACAATTTTTCTATCATAAAACCATTGCTGCATTTTTTTCCTAAAATGATTAATAAGATGAGTAATCAGAAATTTTCGCGGTTCCCTCATAAAAGAGTTCACGCTTTCCGCGATGGTGGTGGTAAGAATACTGTATCTCTTGCCTTCGAACTCAGACCTTGCTCAATTAGATATACCCACATTATTCTCCAAGTAATCGGCTGCACAAGAGTGGAGCATCCATAAAACCTCAAGTTATTTTCTAAATTCTTCGTGTCCATATGCTTTTGCGGCTTTTATAAAGATAGGCTCGAAATCATCCCAAACAACTTTGGGCATCTTAAATTTTGCTTTGATATTACCTTTCACATGGTAAAAATAAATGTCATGAGCAGCATTACGGAATACTTTAAGAACGGCTCTCTTGATGGAAGTGCATCGGTTAGAGATAAATAGTATGTCTAGCATATCACCAATCACTCCATGTAACTTCATCATAAACCATTCCCAAGCATCATTATTCTCTGAATCCAAAACTCCAATGCCTAACGAATACAATTGATTGTTTCCATCTAAGCGAGTTGCAACAAACATACTTCCCGATATAGACCCTTTATATGAGTACCATATACCACAATCATCGGTCTAATATACTGTTTAAAACCCTTGACGAAAAATCCAAGAGCTACAAAGTAGTATAAGAAATTATCATCCCCATCCCGTTCAAGGTGAGCAACTGTACCCTCATTTGCGACCTTCAAAACATGAGAGTATTTGGGTAGTAAGTTATATGACTCTACAGGATTCCTTCAAACAATTTCCAGACCAACTTCTCTAGCCCGATATGCTTGTCGATATATTAACCGGACAATCAGTATTTACTGCGATGTCTACTCCGATATCATTTGGAGTGTATATCCTTTTTCTTGAATATATTTTTCAGCAATAATATAACCAACAACTCGGCTCCTTACTTGGTGACATGTATGTACATTGTCAATTCTTCGGACTACCCAATAAACATTCCGCTTATTCGAAAGTCTCATTGCTCGAATATGCCATTTATATGATTTCGAAGAACAATGGGCCTCAAAGCGTGTAGTTGTGGACCGTGCAATCTTAAAATCAAACTTATCCCGAAGGGCAACTTTGTCGACTCCAATATTAACTCATTCTTCTTGAGAACAACTTACCCACACTAATATCATCCGAATTGCAACTTCTCACAAAGTCCGGAGCAAACAAGTTTGATGGCATAAGCTGGGCAAGACTTATAAGAGGGTCAACTCATCGTCCTCATCGAACAGTCCCATTGGAGCGATAGATCGATCGTTCTCGCTATTAGGAGCAATATCATTCGACGCTCATTCTTATTATTAAAAGGAATATCAAAAGGATCAACACCCTCATCATGAATTGGGCTACTGTGGTGAGTAGCCCTCGTACTATTATACACCTCCATATGAACATCATCTGCTTCTGTATTGCCCATGTTATTAATAGATTCACCATTTTCACGAAAATAATTATTGTGGAATGAAGAGTAACGTTGCTCTAAAGATGTCTCTAATGGTAACATCTCTTCTCCAACATCAGGCAATGCAATGTCATTATCATCAATAGTTTTATTATTGTCGTGGAGTGGAGAGTAATATTGTCTGCAATGATGTTATCCTTGGTAATACCACTTCTTCAACATCTGGGACAGAGGTCGATTCTCAAGTGCCTCAACATCTTGAGCATCTTGGCTTGGAACTCTAGGAGATGTGTTAATAAATATAGGAATGCATCCACAGTTGACCATATCAGAGGCTAAATGTAATACAACCTTCACCATTTAATCATTACATATGTCCATAGGTAATGAATATGCACGATGGGTTGTGTTATTAGACCTCAATGTTGTCTTCATCATGATATTATATTCATTAAAATTTGTCTGTAAAACCTAGTATATTCTTGATAAAAACTAAGGAAACATACAATCTTTTGAATAAAAATGTTGTATTCTTAGCATTCACGTAATCCATCCAACCATATGCCGATGTCTCCCACCAACTATTATGACACAGTTCAAGTACAACTAAGTCCATTAATATTGACATGATTAAAAAAAATAAATTTATTATAATCTAGAAAGCATAATCACTAAAAATAAAATATATTAAAACTACTAGGTGCGACAGGGTGCCTATCGCACAGACATTAGGTGCGACACACATCCTGTCGCACCAAATTTAGTGCGGTAGGCTGCCTGTCACACCAAAAATATAACCCTAAAATGCTCAGCGGCACATAAACAACAAACGTTTCTTCGCATATTTTTTACATTTTATTATGCAGACTACACCACAGAAATTCATAACATTTATAAAAATATTTATAGAATTATATTAGCTTACCAATTTTTTCGGTTAGACTTAATAAAGACGCAGCTAGGTAAAAATATAGTTGGGTGTGAATGTGTGGTGTCTACTCGCTAGTTAATCATGCCTCGTAAGTCGATTTTTGGTTGCAGAGAAAATGAAGTTTGCGAGGAATGATGAAATTATAGGGACGATGAATATCAAAAGGAATAAAAATTAAATATACAAAATAATTTATGATATATAAAGTGAAGGGTTAATTATTTATGTCAATTTCTCAAACGCCAATTGCATGCCTTACGAGAGCACAAATGATACGGCCTACAGCTAAGATTGCCTTCACTACCCTCCTGCCGATAAATCCTGTTTCCCCACGGCCAACGCCTTGCTCTCTGTCATTTTTCTCTTGTTAATTTTCTCTGTGTCATTTTATCAAATTTAAGTTATTTAAACAGTAAAGAGCTATTTACACAATACACACTATTTTTTTAATTTAATTATTATAAACTATTGATTTTATGATGATTCATTAGTCTTACTATTAATATTGAAATTTTTAAACAGCATCATCAAGGGACACGTTATAGTTAATTTAATAATATATAATATTACACTTACCGATAAATAATTTTAATAGTATGTTTACTTATTGGGAATAAGAATAAAATTATAATGATTAATAATTATATGATTAATAACTTTAATAATTACTATATAATAATCATAATAATAAAAAAACTATAATCAAAATTATTATTATGATTTATTATTATTATTATTAGAAGTATTAACTATAATGATTAATAATTATAGCAATAATTACTATTATCCAAATAATAATAATAATTACTACTGTTATTAATATAACGATATACTAATAATAATTATTATTAACGATAATTATTTTTAATAATAATAATAATAATCACAATTATGGTATATAAAATAATAATAATAATCAATTAAAGTTAGTATAGTAATTTGTAACAATTCATTCTAATTCTAAAATAAAATAAACACATCAATAATAATACAATTTATTTTAATTCTATCTTATTTTAATTTTAATTTATTCTAATTACTAATGAGTTAACACACCATAAAATTATTAGTTATGATCAATAATTCAGTAAACAAATGTGGCTTAACATCTCAATTTTAATGAAATCTTAATAGCTCATTGCGTAGGATCACCACGAGCTATTCAAATAATGACAACAATCCAAAAGTATTATGGGTGTTCCAAAATCCAAAGTTTGAAAATGTCAGCAACATTAATGCTGAAGAAGTGAAATGCCCAAAATGACACGCAGAACTCACACCACAGACTAAATCATCTTCCATCATATGTTACAATCTTATTATATAGTAACTAAAAAATTTAATTTTAAAATTTCTTTTAATACATAAAAATATAATTAAAATAATTAAAATTTTCTAATAGATTAATATATCTTAAAAAATTAATGTGGAATATATTTAATTGGCTTAGATGTATATCCACTAATGTCTTTGTCTTATTAGGCAATAATGAGCCCATCTCATGACTTATAAGAAGGCCGCATCTATTGAAGTCATAGCCTCACTGAGAGTTTTAGGATCTTCTTCCCTATGAAAATAAATAGGCATTTGATTAAGAACTTCATTTTTATCTCCTTCCAGAATAATGACAACCATCCAAAACCATGAATTGTCGGTATTCTAAAATCTGAAAATGTCGGCACCATTTAATCTTCGATGCAGAAAAAGTGAAATGTCCAAAATGACACGCAGGACCCACACCACAGGTTAAATTGTTCTTGATCAAATGTTAAAAGCTTCGGCCTTAAATTTATGCCGCTGTATCATTATACCATTGGCAGTTTTATTTTATATTTACGCACGCTGTGGCACTCTGTATTATTCACCATTTTAACCGTTTAAGTGAAACTTTATTTTTTTCTTTAGAAAAGTCCATGTCACAAAAACTTCTTATCCTGTCCCTGGACCTCCATTGTCTGCCACTATAAATAATGAAAATGACATTACTATGGTCATGTATCATCTTCGCAAAATGACAAGGTTTTGGTGGAATATGGGGCGATTGCCAAGAGTTCACACCACGTGAAAATAGTGTTTGATCTAGTTTTGTTTCGTCAGTGCTTTTGTCGTGGGATCACCACGAGATAATCAAACAATGACAACCATCCAAAAGTATTATGGGTCTTCCAAAATCCAAAGTTTGAAAATATCAACAACATTAATGGTGAAGACGTAAAATGCCCAAAATGACACGCAGGACTCACACCACAGACTAAATCATCCTTTATCATATGTTACAAACTTTGGCCCCTATAATTTACCCCGCTGTGGGATTAGACTGTTGTCATTTTGATCGTTTTTTGCCTTCCATTTGCGCCCGTTGTGTCATTGTATTCGATTATTCTCCACCATTTTTACTGTTTAAATAAAACTTTTTTTTTCAATGAAGAAAAAGATACTTATACCCACAAAATTTACAAAATAGATATATAGATTCTAAATTCTTAATAAGAGATATTAATACTCTTTTTTAATCAAATCAATAATTTCATATAATTTAAAAAAAAAATTAAAAAAATTCATGGTCACAAAAACTTCTAATCCTGTCCCACCTCAATTGTCTGCTACTATAAATAAAATGACGCTGCAAGTAACATTATTTTTCGCAACATGACAAAGCTATGGGTAGGTGTGGGATATCGTCAAAAGTTCACATCACGTGAAAAGTTTTTGGTGGCATATGCGAGGTTTGTCAAAAGTTCACACCACGTGAAACTAGTGTTAGATCTAATTTTATTTTATCAGTTATTTATTTATTTATTTCATATATTATTATCTTAAATTAATATTATTTTATAAAAATATAATAGTAAAATATTAGACAACAGTGCTTATTAATAATTCATCGAATTTGGATTTGATTTTTGAAAAACTATAGTATCACCCATCCTTAAGATATCAATGTGAATATATTTTAATATTAAATAATCAAAATAAATTTAATTATTATCTGTATTTCATATATTACATGTTAAATTTGTTTGGATTTTAAGTTGTAGTTAATAAATGTTGGGAAATCTACATAAATAACCATAAAAATTTTACCTATTTAAAAAATAACCATTTAAATTTATTATTTCAAAAATAACTAAAAAATATTAAAATAACTAAAACACCTTCCTCATAAAAATATCAATAAGGTCCAAAAAAATTATTATTATATAAAATAGATAAAAATATTGTAGAAATTAATGAATTAAATAAACAAATAATATGATATATTAAGACTATAGTAGAAGAAATAAAACTTTTCAAAATAGAAGTTTTTAAAATAAAAACTAATTTAAAAAAGAAATCAACAATTCTATAAGAACAAAGAGAATTAAAAGAATTCATTAGACATAAAGAAAAATACAATTTAGAGAAATAGTTAAAGGATCATTTGATGAAAGAATAAGAACAGTAATGCCAGAAATATTAAAAAGAGAATAAGAATATTAAAGGCAATTAGAAGAAACAATAAAAAGATAAAAAGAGAAAATATCAAAAAATAAATCAAAAGAAAAAATAGATAAAAAATAAAAAGGATTAAAATTGATGAACTTAAAGAGTTAAGTGATAGTGAATAATGGATAATTTAGAAAAAAAATTTAATAAATTATCATTAGAAGATTTAAACTTAGAAACGTTAGGATTTGATGTAAATATGAATGTTGGAGCACCATCTACTGAACTAAGTATAAAAATTGAAACCCTTAAGGTTCCTTACAGTAATGAAAAGATACGAACACAACATTAAATATTATCATTCAAAAAATCTTATTAAAAAATGTATCCAGAAGAATATATACCAGAATATAGGACTAAAAATGGATCTATTAAACCTACGGGAAGTAAATTAGATATAAACTGTAGAAAAGACCCTAGTAAAATATTAACAAGTTGGTAAAATGATATGAAAATGATGTTTATATTTAATAAATCAAAATGATGATTGAGAAACAAAAAATATAGAAGAAAAATTTGATATATTGATTGATTTATTAATAATGAGTTTTACTGGTAATGTACAAAATTGGTGGGATGGATTCAGAAAAGGAATTAGTGAATGATTAGATAAATTTACAAATTACATAAGAGATATATTTTTAGGAGAAAATTGGGAAGATTTTAAGCAAAAAAACAATAGAAAAGAAAAATTATTAGTAAGACAACATTTAATGAATATTCAAATATGTAATTTATGCAACATAAAAAATTACACATGTGAATTTCAGAAATATTATTATAAATAATTTTATAGTAATGATGATCAAATAATTTATTATGATATATATATAAATAAATTACCACCTTTATGGAATACTTATTTTATGAAAGAATGGAATTCATATAAACTAACAAAATTAAGAAAACTAATAGCAAATACTTTATGATTCGGGATAAATTTGTAATAAAAAATTAAAAGATATATGTATAGAATGACAATTATATAAAAAGCGAAAAATGCAATAATCATTTGTTGTGATCAAATAGATGCATCTAATCAATGAGGATGTAAACCATATTATAAAAAACATAAAAAACATAAGAAATGATATAAGGGTAAATATAGAAACAAAAGAAGACATAAAAAATACTACGGAAAATCATTGGAAAAATAAAATATTTAAAAGAAAACCTTACAGACAATATTATAAAAGAAAATATAAAAAGAAATTAGAAAAGCTCCAAAGAATGAAGATCTTTGGAATTGTGGACAAAAAGGATATATAGTTCTCGAATGTAAGCAGAAAAAGTCGAATAATCGAAGTAAAATATCATGAAATAAAACCAGATTTAGAATTGTTATCCGAAAATAATTCTAAATCTTTTTAATATCTGAAATATATGAAAGTTATAGTGATACGTGAATCTCAAGTAAGTTCTTTAGAAAGTTCGTAATCGAATTCGAAATAAAAATATAAAAGACATAGAAATAGAACAAGAGATGGAACAACAGGAAAATAGAGATAGATATCAATTAATTGTACAATTGAATCAGAAAAAATTAAAAGAAATTTCAAGAATATCATTAAATTTAAGAAATTTAGATAATACTATTTTAATAAATATACAACAATTCTTTAAAAGAAAAAAATATAGTCATCCATTAATATCAAGAACAAGAAAAAATTATAGATATAACACAGAGTAGAGGAAATATTAAATTAAGTTTATTAAACTTTAGAAGTATAGAAGCTACTTTAAATAAAATTAAAAGTGATTGAACTAGAGAAAAGATACAATATGTATACTTAGCTGGAATATAAATATTAGTAAAATCCTTATTTAGGAAATAAATAAATTCACGTATAATACTTAGTTTACATGATCAAAGATTTATATATCCTGAATTAGCACATTTAGGAACTATAGAAGGAAATTTATGTTATAAAAAATTTCTATTTACATGGTACCTTAGATACTGTGTCCATATAAAAGATAAAAATATAAATGATACCTTAAGTCTGCATTTCGAATTAAAAAGAAAAAATATAATGAAACCTGGAAATAAAATTATGATGTTTTATTACTCTGCTTTATATTCTTTCTGTAATAGCAATTATGGAGAAATATATAGCAATAAACCATATATAGAAATAGGAAAAGAATTCCAAGATTTAGGACAAAATATAGAACCAATATTACAAATCCTTAACTTACCAATAACATATAATTTAGATATAAAAGACAATAAACTTGAATTAGAAGAAGATGTTAAAAACTAAATAATACAAATTCAATTTGGTATCAAACAACTTATTAAAAGAACTAAAAATAAAAGAAAACAACCAGATTATAGTATATACAAAGAAGTGATAATTCCTGATAATACATCAAGTGGAAGTTTAGTTATAATAGGAAAATATTTTAATGGAATAGAATTTATAGAAGGTCCAAAAATATTAATAGATCATGAGTTCAAGTCATAATCATTTAAATATATTAAAAAATAAAGAATTAATAGAACATATTACAACTAATGAATATAAATATAAAGACTTTAACTGAAATATAAGAGTTTGTACAAAAGTAAGAATCGTCCCAACATATATAGGAAGATTACATTTTAGAATACTATGTTTCATAGACTCAGGATTTGCTCAAAATGAAATATATGATATAATATTAGGAATGAGTTTCTTAAAACATATAAATTATAATATTACTTCTGAAGGAATATATATAAAAATGGATAATGAGACAACAGAATTTTGCCCTAAAATAACTATGTGGAAAGATGAATAAATGAATACTATAAAGTTCCCTTTAGGAACTTATATATAACTAATTTTTCCTGAAACTAATATAACTACATGCGCAATAATAGACACAGAAAGTGAAATTACATTAGGTAAATCTTTTTTACTAAAAGAATGAAATAAATTCTTAGATTCGAGAATAAAACTTATAGGTATAACCAATACTCAAGCACCTTTACTATATTATAAATCACAAGTACCAATTATTTTTGGTAATAAAATCATATTATTTAAACATATTATCCAATATAATACCTTGAAACAAGAATTACTATTAGGAAATGATTTCCTTAGTCAATTTCAAAATTACCAACAAACTTTATATAATATAAATCTTAAAACACCATGTGGCCATATTCTTCGCCTACCTGGAATCTTTAAACCCTATAGAGTTGTAGCTGAGCATGGTGATTATACTATTATAAAATATTTTTTGATAAACAACAATTACAGAATAATTTGATATCTATAGATGAAATTAAGAAACAATTACAAGAAGTATATCATGAAAACCCTTTAGCCTTATGGAATCCTAAAAATCTAAGAGCTAAAATAGAATTGATAGAACCAGTAACTATTAGAGTAAGACCAATGGTATATACCCAGGAAGATATAACATAATTTAAGATACTGCTAAAAGAATTATTAACTCTAAATTTAATAAGACAAAGTTTTAGTTCTCATTCAAGTTCAGCCTTTATGGTTATGAAACATAGTGAACAAGTAAGAGGAAAAGCTAGAATTGTTATAAATTATAAAGAATTAAACAAATATACTAAATTTGACGGATATTTCTTACCAAAGAAAAAAGTACTAATTAATTTAGTAAAAGGAAATACATATTATTCTAAATTTGATTGTAAATCAGGATTTTGGCAAATAAAAATGGAAGAATATAATATAAAATATACAGCCTTTAGTACACCTCAAGGACATTATGAATGGTTAGTAATGCCCTTTCGATTAAAAAATGCACCACAAATATATCAAAGGAGAATGGATGATTTATTAAGAATTAAAACGTATTTAATAGTTTATGTAGATGATATTTTAATAAGTTCAAAAACATATAAAGAATATATTAAACATTTAAAAGACTTTACACAAACGTGTAAAGAAAAAAGGAATAGTATTAATTGAGAAAAAAGCTAAAAATGTCAAAATAAAATAGAATTTTTAGGAATGATACTAAATAATACAAACATAAAGTTACAATCTCATATAAGTGAAAAAATAAAACAGTTTCCTGATAAATTAGAAACAAAAAGCAAATACAAAAATTTTTAGGATGTTTAAATTATGCAAAAGGATTTATAGATAATTTAGTTAAGAAAAGAAATCCTTTACAAAAATTATTAAAGAAAAATAATCTTCAAGGATGGAAAGAAGAATATACAAATACGATTAAAGAATTAAAAGAAGAATGTAAAAATTTACCTAAATTAAGATTACCAAAACCAACGAGATAATTTAATTTTACAAACAGATGCTAGTGATTTATATTGGGCAGCAATATTAAAAACTGATTTAAAAGAAGAATGTAAAAATTTACCTAAATTAAGATTACCAGAACCAACAGATAATTTAATTATACAACACATGAAAAAGAATTATTAGCAATATTAAAATGAATTAAAAAATTTTCATTATTCTTAATTGCTAAAGAATTTACATTAGAAACTGATAATACTAAAGTTAGATCATTAATATTTAATAAATTATCAAATGAACCTCAATATCGAAGGATCCATAGATGTCAAGTATTTTTATCTTTATATATTTTTAAAGTTAATTATATTAAAGGTTCTGATAATTATCTTGCAGATTTTTTATCCAGGAATATAGAATTTGCTGAATAATCATAAATAATAGAGGAAGAAATCTCAAAAATAAATAATGAAATAAATCGGCTGAAAGCTGATGCTATTGAAGCCTTGGACGCCATAGACTGTCTAAGGGATATATTTGAAATTCATAATGATGGAGTAAACAGGCTAATATCCTCTTGGAATAGTTTGATCGATAAGCTCTAAATAAATCCAATAAATCACGGAGCAAGCAATGGACCCGCTTCTACGGGATCCTATCGGTGATCCCATAAATCGGGACTCTACTAGAGATCCAATAAAGCAGGATCCAATCAACGATCCAATAAACTCGAATCCTATCAGCGATCCAATAACACCAAGAAATAAAACCATAACCATCTGTGCAACAGGTGAGGAAAATAAAAGAACTGTCAATATAAACTCTTCTATTTCAGAAGATGATAATCTCCCTTTAAATCCAAAAGAAGAAGACTATAAACAGGTAACCACTTGGATATATTCCATTTGTTCCTATAAAACACCATCCATAAATCTCTAAGGAAAAATGTCTATCCTAGAATGATAGCAATAAAAGATGCAGATCCAATCCTTGTTGGAAAAATAGCAAGGTATGGATTTCTTGACATGATATAACCTCGATATAAACCTTAAAGAACTAGCCAATTTTGATGAAATCCTCGTAAAATAAGTCTCTAAGTTTGCTAAAAAGAGACAAATATATCTCAAATTTTATACCATCAGTCCTGAATACACCAACAACATAGAATACCAAGCTTTTTACATGATCACAATAGGTCATGTTACTGTAAATTTTAACTTGAAGTGGAACAGAATACACAAGAACCCTACAGTTCAATAAAACATGGATAAGAACAAGAAGAGCTCAAGGAATAAAGGCCATCCGGAGCATAGCCAAAGACCTGTACAATAGAAAATATAGGATAATAATAAAATTCAATAATTATATTCTTTTGACAGTGAAGGTGGAGAATCACCATCAGAAATACCATTGGATTTCATACACGAAATAACAACCATGAAATTTCCATCAAGTGCAACCACGTTGCAGCAAGCATGTCGGTTGATGGAGATAAAATAGAAAGAAGTTTTGTCGCTTGTGTCGGCAGAAATAAATAATGTAAAATTTTACTTTATAAGTTTGTCGTTTGTAATAATGTAGCATAAAACTTTTTGACTTTGTAAGGTCACAACATAAAATTGTCAGCCATTAATTCAGCCCATGTGAATATGTCGGGCTTTAGTTGTAGTTACCATTTCTCCTACCATACACCTGTAAAGGAGAAAGATAAAAAGTCATCATCTTTTCCTTCAACCATACATCTGTAAAGGGATAAAAGTGATAATCAATAATGTATCCTTTATATAAAGAGAAATAAATCAAATGAAAGGGATCATATCGAATCTACCCTACAATCATCTTCATTTTTAAAAAACTCTCTGAACAATCTTAATGCAAAAATAAAAAATCTTTTCTCCTAAACTTGACTAAAAAAAATATCATCTTGATAAATCAAATAACCCCATAAGAAAGAAAGAGGAAACCTATATCTACTATTGGATATAAGGAAATTCCACGGCATCAAAGGATACAGTGAAGCCGTAAGACCGCATCGATTTTCTCATGTTAGCTGAGGTGAAGTCGTGTTGAGGAGTTAAGGACGAGGTCATTAAGGCAGAAGGTTACTCCGTCGGTGTATAGGAAAATCTTTTTATACAAGAAAGGATAGAGGTAATAATTCTAAATTCTTATCTTTTGGTGGTAAAGGTTTATTAAAGACGTTATTGTTTGATGGGAAGAGAATGAGATCTTGGATATATAGTTTTAATATGGAAATATTTCATGAAATCTTATGTAAATATATAGGAATAGATAAAACAATTTGGAAACGTATGATAGGATTTAATTGTGGAACATGAAAATATGAAACGTATCTGTTTTCTAAAAATAAATTAGTATCAAAAGAAGCTTTATTAGCAATAAAAAATATAGGATTACCTAAAGAATTAGAAAGAAAAATAATAAATCAAATTGAAACTGATAATTTACAAAAGAAAATATATATGATACAACTAAATCAAGAACTTGAAATATTAGAGACTAATATACAACTAGAACAGCAGGTGGAAATATGGAAACATGCAAACAGTGATAATGATGTCTGAACATAGATAGCTTTTTACCACCAATAGAAAAGTTTTCTTCTATATAAATAGAGTCCCTTTGTAAATACCTATAAATAGTCTTTTTTGTACTTATACAAATCATGTACTCAATCTTTGAATAATAATATATCTTTCATTTTAATTAATTTCTTCCATGTTAGAAAGTTTCACTTAGATTAATTTTTATTGACTAGATTTTCTCGATTAACTAGATTAGTCTTCGGACCCACCAATCAAATGGTATCAGAGCCAATAGAGCAATTAAAGCTACCAATAACATCAATAAAAAGTATTAAGAAAAATAAGAATTTGAGAATATAAGAGGTTTAATTAATACTTGATAAATAAGAATATATATTGTAAATGAATTCAATCACAAATATAGTAGATGCAATATATACTTTAAAGATAGAAGATAAAAATAAAATAAGAAATTTGGTCAAAGAAATAAAAGAAAGTAAGAATAACATAATAAATATTGAATTAGATTTGATGCAAGAACAAAAACAAAGATTTAACATAAATACAAATGATGATGAGTTAATATTAAATAAAAGAATGAAATTTATAGATCAATTAATTAAGTTTTTAATATATTGGTATAAAACAGAAACATTATGAATAATAATCCAGATCAAGAATTTGAAGCCTGAAATAGAATTAGATTAATGTATCACACTATAAAAAGAATAATTTTTAGTTGGGAAAATAAAATTAACCTTTATATAGAACACTTAAATCAAGAAATTATAAGTTTAGAACAAGAAAAAAGAACTTCAATAAATAGAGGACAAGAAAATTATGAAAAATTAGAATTTATAGATTTTATGATCTTGAACAAAAATATATTTTTACTAAGAAATGATAAAAATTTTAGAAAGAATAGGACGAAGATGTAGAAATAATGAAAGAATAAACGAAATGCATAAAATTATAAAACTCCAAGGACTATAAAGAAAAACTACCATAATAAGAAAAGACAAAACCAATAGAATTTTTGAAAATACGATAAACGAAATAAAAGTTTGTAGTCTATACAGCTAAAAATTAGCTAATTATGATAAGAAAAAATTGGAAAGGTTAAAAATAAAAAACTCTAAAATTATAAGGCTAATAATGACAATTTCCCATAAATGTTTATGCTATGAAGTAAGAATCCAATACCTGCAAAAGTTGCAATATTGGTGTTTTACATAGTTTCTAAGAATAGAAGGATAAATTGGTTGGTTGACTTAAATTAATAAATTCTAATGATTAAAACAGCAACTATCCCTTAAATTATGATGTCAATTTTTTAATTGGAATGTTTTCATGTGATATAACTACAATTGCCACAAGTTTTTCTTTTTTTTTTTTTGATAATGGAGTTATAAATTATTTGTATAAGTTTGTGTGCAGAAACCAATGTAACAAGAAAGTAATAGCTGAATAAAAATATAAAAAATACTTATATTAATAATTTTTTATGCTTTTATCTAGGGCCTGTTTTAGGATATTTTGCATTTCACAAACTTTTTTTATGGACTTTCCTACATTCTATAATTTTAACACTTAAATAAACATAAAAGAGCAACAAATTTATTAAATTTTAAAATTTATTTATAAACACACGAATTTATTAAAATAAATATTTAAAGTGACCTTTCTTAAACCAAATTTTAAAGTGACCTCTCTTACCACAATTAAATAATATCCATTTTTATATTTATTGTTGGACTGACTCTTTTTGAAATTCCCTTTATTATCTATTTTGAAGTTGTTTTGGTATTTGCTCCTTTCAACATTATGCTTTCGGGTTTCCTCTTCAATACGCAAATGCTTTTGTATTTCTTCCAAACTAAAATCTTCTGACTTGTGCAAGTGTCTTTTGATAATCATTCCCAACTTTTAGGCTTTTTCAATTAGAGCCCCACTTGGAACAAATCACGAAGAATTAATTCTCGAGCTATTACTTGCAATTCGTAGACTCAGGATATGTTTGCATAAGATGTATATGTTGATGCAGTTTTTCCCGCGTATCTTCAAACAGTACTCTGAACCTTCTGTTCGCGACTTCAAACAGTGCCTCGATTCTTCTGCTCGCAAATAGCTCGAGCTCGAGCAGGATTGTCTCCTTCGTCCTATTCTACTGTCTTTTCCAGAACGGTGATCTCCCGGACCTGTACTCACAGAAAATAGGGTCAGGAGTTGCCGGGCGTGTTCCGGCAAAAACCCTCCGACGCTCAAGTCAGTAATTGGGTTGTTCTTTTTGGTATCTCCCTTAGTGAGAGAGACCGGAAAGATGAAAGGGATATTTTTTCGCCCTCCCTTTTGGAATAAATATGGTGTTTTCAGAGAATCCAGATAAGAGAAATCAGAATAGGAAGAACCTGTGTCTCTTTTCAGAATCCTTGTGAATGAATTTTTCCAACCCTTTGTGAATCAGAATTTCCAACCCCTTTGCGAATCAATTTCTTCAACCCTTGTAACGTACCCGTTTGCTTCCTTTTATACTCCATTTTTCCTGCTCTTACTCTCCCGACCGTCCATTCCCGCGCTTGAGGTGTCTGGGTCCCTCTGACAGCTGGGATTGGCGTAATATTCCCTGGGGATGCGCGGCTGTCTCCTTAACCCGATTCACGTGGCCAGATCACCATGTCGGGCATGTGAGCTAGGAATGATGACACCGTGGGGGCATGTGCCGGCCATCGGCAATAGTACCACCACCATACCATGTGGGGCCCTGATCAGATATCTAAAGGTGTGCCAAGATTCGGAGAAAGTGGGTCGGGCTGCCCTGGGCCGGGTCTTGTCCAGTTGTGCTCGTGGACTTAACCTCTGCGAGCAGGAAAGGAGTGCTCAGTTCTCAACCTTGACCATCTTTGACCTGGGGAGACGACCTCGAGCAGGCAAAGGAGTGCTCGGGGCTCGAGCGGCTCTGAATTCCTCGACCTTGACTAGCTTTGACCTGGGGAGACGACCTCGAGCAGGCAAAGGAGTGCTCGGGGGTCAAGCGGCACCGAATTCCTCGACCTTGACCTGCTTTGACTGAACCTGATGACCTCGAGCAGATTGGAGAGCTCGGGGCTCGAGAGGCTCTGAATTCTTTGACCCCGACCATCTTTGACGTCTAGTGAGGTCGTCTTCGTGCCAGTGGTCGGGACTTCTGCTCGAGTTAGGCTGTCCTCGGGGTGTTTTGTTTGAGCTGGAAGGGCCTCGAGGAGACCTGCCCGATATTACCCAAACAGTATATATAGGTACTTTGTATGTCAGTTATTGATAAAGTAGATTCATTTACACCTAAGCCTATTAGGAATTTGCATATACTGAATGAGGGTCTCTTTAATATCGCTATTCAGAAGCTGTGGTTTAAAGTGTTTACCAACTTAAAAACTAGAGCTCTAAAGTAAGATGAGTTTGTCCCTAATTATTTAATGAAAACCTATAATACTTAACTACTTTCACTATTTTTATTAAAAATATTATTTAAAACTTGAAAGACATGTTTACCAAAAAATTACAAAAAATACAAACTGTTGCTAAAACACATTAAGAAGACAAATAGAGAAAGACATTAAACACATCAAATGTCTATTACTACAAAAATGACCTTTATTGACACTTTATTTTATGACATTTTGTAAAAAGTATCAGTAATTATGTACATATGCACTATTTTTCAGTTTTAACAAATAGATATCATAAATTATTGATACTAATGTGTTAGTAAATAAAACATTAGAAATCACTAACATTAAAGTATCAGAGATTTAAAAAAAAATTATTAAAATTTGTAAATATTTTAATTCGAACCTAAGACTCCTAAAATTTAAAATTTTTATGTTTCGACCACAGACCACTAGACCATATAAATTTAATATATAAGCATTTTATTAAAAATTAAGAAAGAAAAATACAAATAGATAATAGCAAAAGCAAAATCCCTAACACAATCTCAAATTCTCAATTGATATCTCTCTCATGCTCCTCGATCTTCCTCTACTCTTCCTCCCATCGGATTAGCCTCTTGTTGTCTTTGGCTATACGATCGTTTTAAGCATCCTCCTCTTATTCCTAACCAGTGTCAGATCTGGTGACGTCGTCATCACCTCGTGGATCTTCACGTGGGAGGAATGCGGAGGCGCGTGACATGACACGGCGGCACAGGCCATGTAGGCGTAGAGGCGCACCCAGGAATGGTCTCCGCACACGCTGCAGCAGGGTACTTCGGAGGGGTCACGTCGAATGGCGATGCGTCCACCGGGTGGCTTGACGTGTAGGCAGTCCTGGACGGCGTGGAATGGTTTAGTGCCGTTGCGGGCACGGAAGTCGGCAAGATGGGGATAGGGCTGAACAAAGATCTGGCCGTTGGTTTTGTTCTCCTGGTGGGGGTGGTGATGATGATTGATCTTGGATGACATGGCGATGGTGGCAGTGGAGGAGGAAATCCCTAGATTTAATGTTGATGAACATCGATCGGAGGTGGGAGATTGTGGTGAGATCAGATCAACGGCTGAGATTGAGGGACCATGATGATCTATGAGTGTGTGAGTGTGAGTGATGTTGTTGGGCTAGGACTTCTGTACTTGATGAAATGTTTGAGTTCAGGATTTGCTATTTTTATAATTATTTTTTAAAAACTAATGTATAGAATTGATTTTTTCAGATTTTAAAAATATTAAGGCTAAAAAATATTAAGGCTTTAATATAAAAAATATTAAAAAATATCGAGTTCAGTAATGTTATAGTGATACGAACTTTTGACACGTAATATTTATTAGTAACTTCTATCACTATAGTGTCATAAAATTTGTAATACTATAGTAATAGTAACTCCTGACACTACTTTCAAGTGTCACTATTTTTTTGAGTGCCAGATCACTGATAGTATTAATAAGTGTTACTAAAAATAATTAGTGATACTATTTTAGTATCACTAAAGGGCATTTTTTTAGTACTGTCTAATAGTGTTTAGTTTAAGATCTTTAATTAAAACATATTAGAAATCCAAATAATTAAACAGATTATATCTATATCATATGTCTAATAGTATTAAGCAATTGGCCTTTTTTTTTTTTTAATAATATAAACCTCGTTGAAGCAAGGGCTTTTAATAAACTAAAGAGGAAAGACGAACACTCAATTAAAGAGGGACATAATGAGTCTTATCCCTTAAAATACACATGAAACTATAACAAAAGTACCTAAAGCAATAAACTAATAAAGAAAGGCGTCCCTCTTAAGAGAATCTGTACCAAATAAAACCATTAGCTTCTATAGATTAAAAAAATCTGAACCTCAGACAAATAGTACTAGAACAATAAATTAACTAATTTATCAGCAACACTATTGCACTCCCAGAACGTGTGAGAGTAAAGGTTTTCAGCATTTAACTAAATATTCATAAATTTGTGTTTGGGTAATATCGGGTAGGCCCCCTCGAGGCCCTTCCAGCTCGAATAAAAAACCCCGAGGATAGTCTAGCTCGAGCAGAAGTCCCGACCTCACCAGGACGATCTCATAAAAGTTGGTCGAGGTCAGGGATTCATAGCCGTTCGAGCTCCGAGCTCTTTAATCTACTCGAGGTCATCGGGTTCAGTCAAAGCTAGTCAAGTTCGAGGAATTCAGAGCCGCTCGAGCCCCGAGCACTCCTTTGCCTACTCGAGGTCGTCTCCCCAGTCAAAGATGGTCAAGGTCGAGAACTGAGCACTCCTTTCCTGCTCGCAGAGGTTAAGTCCACGAGCACAACTGGACAAGACCCGGCCCAGGGCAGCCCGACCCACTTTCTCTGAATCCTGGCACACCTTTAGATGTCTGACCAGGGCCCCACATGGTATGGTGGTGATACTGTTGCCGATGGCCAGCACATGCCCCCACGATGTCATCATTCCTTGCGCACATGCCCGACATGGTGATCTGGCCACGTGAATCGGGTTAAGGAGACAGCCGCGCATCCACAGGGAATATTAATCCAATCTCGGCTGTCAGAGGGACCCAGACACCTCAAGCGCGGGAATGGACGGTCGGGAGAGTAAGAGCGGGAAAAATGGAGTATAAAAGGAAACGAACGGGTACGTTACAAGGATTGAAGAAATTGATTCGCAAAGGGGTAGGAAAAATTCATTCACAAGGATTACGAAAAGAGACACGAGTTCTTCCTATTCCGATTTCTCTTATCCGGATTCTCCGAAAACACCATATTTATTCAAAAAGGGAGGGCGAAAAATATCCCTTTCATCTTTTCGTTCTCTTTTACTAAGGGAGATACCAAAAAGAACAACCCGATTCATCGACTTGAGCGTCGGAGGGTTTCACGAACACGCCTGGCTACCCCGACCCTATTTTCACGTGAGTACAGGTCCGGAGATCACCGCTTCGAAAAGAGCAGTGGAATAGGACGAAGGAGACAGTCCTGCTCGCTCGAGCTCGAGCTATTTGCGAGGAAAAGGATCGAGGCACTGTTTGAAGTCGCGAGCAGAAGGTTCGAGGCACTGTTTGAAGACACGCGGGAAAAACTGCATCAACAATTTGTATTTTACAAATTTTTCTAAATTTGTATTTTCTGAACCTCAGACAAATAGTACTAGAACAATAAATTAACTAATTTATCAGCAACACTATTGCACTCCCATTTCGGCCCATGATGACATAAACATGTTCTTGTAGATTAAAAAACGTCAGGAAAAGACCTCTGATGTTTTATTATAACAAAAAAAAAGTGGTCCACAAATGGCCAACTTCAAGAAAACAAAAAAATCACATATTTTTTTTTCTCTGTCTCTCTTTTAAAAATAAACCTCAGTGTAAAATTAGAAAAATTTTAGATATAAAATTTGGCAATCACCAAACTAAAAAGTGGGGAATGAAAATAGAGGAGCCCTGTTATCATTAGAATATTACTCATAGACACTACAACGTAAATAATTTGTTGTTGTACATTCAAAATGTAACACTCTGAGCCATATTCTAAAATTTGTAGATTTGTTAGGATTTTATTATTGGCATCATTTTGTCAATAATATTATTATAATTTATTTATTCTATTGTGACGAAAATTTCTCTAGTCCTAAGTCTTTATTATATTAAATTATGTTGATTAATTGAGAATAATTTTGGAAATAAAAGAAACACGTGTATGGAGGATTAATGATCAAAGAGTCCTAAATAAAGGTGATTACTTCAGTGACAAGTTTATTAAGTAATTAGGGAAAGTTGCATTCTTTCCGAAGCATATGTTTATACTTCTCTATTATATGTAGCATGTAAACTCTCTATATTTAAGATGAAAGGTCATTGGTTGTGTTAAAGGAATTTTATATAATAAAAAAAATAAGACCGTGAAAGAATTAGGAAAAGAGCTTTAGTATTTCCTTTACCTGAATGATAAAAATGTGTAAGGTATTACATAATTTATACACGTAAGTAACGGTAACAAAGGAAATATAAGGAAAAATTAATTCTTCAAAGATCAATCCTAGTTGTTGATGCGGTTTTCCCGCCGTTTTTATCCAAGACCATCTGTCCCCGTAGTGCATCGGTACGGGATTAGCGTGATATTCCACAGGGATGCGCGATTGTCACAGTGGGCATGGTTCAGATGGCCAGATCATAATGTCGTGAGTGTGCGCAAGGAATGGCGACATCGTGGAGGCGAGTGCCGGCCATCGGTAACAATCGCGGCACCATACCGCGTGGGGCATGCATTAGGCATTGATCGTTGTGTTGAGTTACTGGAAATATGGGTCGGACTGCCTTGAACCGGCTGTATCGGGGTCTTGCCTTTCCTCCGTGTCGTGACTGGTATGGTCGAGCAGCGCTTGGGGGATTTGAAGACCTTGAGCAGAAGAATGCACTCGAGTTTCGACCAGCATTGAGGTCCTTCGATCTTGACCAGCCTTGATCGAGTTTATGAAGACCTCGAGCAGAAGAGTGAGCTCGGGCTCGACCAGTCTTGGACTCCTCGACCTTGACCAGCTTTGATGCCTAATGAGGCTATCTTTGTGCTAGTGGCAGAATCGTGGAAGAAGTCACCGTGGAAGCGGCAGAACCGTCCCCTATCTCGTTTACCAGCCGGTTTAGTCATCGGTGTCGGGGGGCTCAATAGTCCTCGCTCCTTTGCCACTTGAAGTATCTCTTCGAGAGACACCTTCAACTTCGTGTATTGGCTGTAGGGGGGGCTCTGCTCCACCACCTGTATCGCCCGATCTCTTGGGAAACTCCTCGGTGGGGGTGGCAGCGGACGGTCCGCTCTGATGTGGTCCAACGCAGGTCTGCTTGGTGGTTGGTTGCGGGATGGGCGGTCGTCGTGATGCCTGTACTCCCTGTGATCCCGGCCTGGAGACCTGTGGGGTGGCACGGGAATCATCCGTGGCTGGGGAGCTCTCTGGTAAGGGTTGTAGGGAGAAACCCGGTCCCTCATCGCTTTTGGAGCCAACGTCCCTCGGGCAGGACCTCCTTTTTCCTTCCTCTTCGCTCCACTGCCCTGTTCACTTCTCAACCTCGCAGCCGTTTCCTCTTCAATGACCATGTTCATTCTGACTCTGTCCTTCAACCCCCTCAACGCTTGGGGATGATTAAATGCACCAAGATCTAGAACCAATCTGTGGTACCTCTTGACGAACTCCCGGAGGGGTTCTCCCTCCCAACGCCTTATCTCAGATAATTCCATTATATCATCTTGAGGTTCTGCACCCCAAGCGCTTCTGCAAACTCTCTGCACATCTGCTCAAAGCTTAGGATGCTTCCCCGTGGTAGCCTGCGGTACCACTCTCTTGCCCTCCCCTCAAGAGTGAGTGGGAAGGCCCTGCATCTCTGGGTTGCTGACAGGCCCTGTACTCCTGTCATGTCGTTGAATCGCTCTATGTGCACCAACGGGTCACTCTTTCCTGAAAACTTCAAATCCGAGAAGCGGAAGTCACGTGGAATCGTAACGCCCATGATCTTCGTTGAGAGTGGGGACTCGTTGTCCAGCATTATCCTCTAACTTGGGCTTTTTCCGTTTCCCCGAAGGTCCTCCACAACTTGTGCTAACCTGCGCACTTCCCCCTCCAACTCTTTCGCGCGGGAAGTTGGTGCTGTATCCTGCAAATGCTGACGGGACCCCCTTTCCTCCATGTTCGTCTCCTCCCTCCCAGCTACATTTGTATTCTTAGTCTCTGGGCTTCGTCCCCAGCCTTCTCCCTGACGGGGGCGTTCCCACGGCTGGACTCAAGGATGTCGTTGCATGCTTTCCACTGTCATTCCCTGAGTTCTTGTAATATGGAGGTCAGCACCTCCATTTGTTTCTCCATCCGATCCATTCTCTCCTGGATCTCTCTATTCTGAGCCTCGTTAGCCACTTCCCTCAAAGTCACCAACTCCTCTGGGCTTACTCTTCTTCTGCTGTTTCCTCTTATTGTTGCGTTGTGTCTCACAGATGTGTCGGAAATCGGGCTTTTGGTGCGATCCTCACAGACGGCATCAAAATTTTGATGCGATTTTCCTGCGTGCCCTTGAATAGTGTCGAAACCTTCTGCTTGCGGCTAGCTCGAGCTCGAGCAGGTCTGCTTTCCCATTTCGATTCCTCCGTCTTTACTAGAACGGAAGTCTCCCGGACCTGTACTCACACAAAACAGGGTCAGGGGTCGTCGGGTGTTGTTCGGCAAAAACCCTCCGACGCTCAAGTCAGTAATCGGGTTGTTCTTTTTATATCCCTCTTAGTTAGAGAGACCGAAAGGATGGAAGGGGTACTTTTGACATCCTTTCGTAATAATAAATCTCCCCGTAAAAATCAAAGTGGATAAGGGGAAGAAGAAGAACCTATGCAAATTTTTTGGAACCCCTGCCACTTACACGTTCGTTTCCTTTTCTTCCCCATTTTTCCAGCCCTTTTTCTCCAAGACCATCCGTCCCCGCGTCTGTGGCTGGGCCCCTTTGACAGTCAGGATTAGCGTGATATTCCCTGGGGATGCGCGACTGTCTGGTGGGCATGTGTTCACATGGCCAGATCAAAATGTCGGGTGTGTGTGCAAGGAATGACGACACTGTGGGGGCGAGTGCCGGCCATCGGTAACAGTCGCGGCACCATACCGCGTGGGGCATGCATTAGGCATCGATCGTTGTGTTGAGTTACTGGAAATATGGGTCGGACTGCCTTGAACCGGCTGTATCGGGGTCTTGCCTTTCCTCCGTGTCGTGATTGGTATGGTCGAGCAGCGCTTGGAGGATTTGAAGACCTTGAGTGGAAGAATGCGCTCGGGTTTCGACCAGCATTGAGGTCCTTCGATCTTGACTAGCCTTGACCGGGTTTATGAAGATCTCGAACAGAAGAGTGAGCTCAGACTCGACCAGTCTTGGACTCCACGACCTTGACCAGCTTTGACGACTAATGAGGCTGTCTTTGTGCTAGCGGTCGGATCTTCTGCTCGGGATAGGTTGACCTCGAAGTCTTTTGCTCGCGCTGGTTGGACTCAAGGAGGGCTGCTCGATATTACCTAAACACTAGTAATTGGCACAAATCAAGAAATATGATTGTATGATCATATAATTTAATAAATGCTTTAGCAAGAACAAGAATTAATTAGTTAAAAAAAAAGAGTAAATGTAAAGAGTGTTACATTCGATCATCGTATGCGAGTGTATTATATAACTCTAAGACACAAAAAAAGACTAAAACTTGGAAAAAGAGGAAAGTCTAAAGGGAGGCTTGCTAAAGATGAATGTAAAGGGCATTAGAAAAGGAATTGTCTTAAGTTACAAAAGGGCAAGGCTATTTCTAATGCATGTGTAGCGGAACATGATAAGGAGTCAGAATTTAGTTTGGTTGACATGACATTAGCATGTTAGTTAGAGATTTGGGTTGTACTTATCATATGTGTCCTAACAAAGGTTGACTTTCTAGCCTCAAAGAGCTGGATGGTGGAATTATTTTTATGGGCAATGACAGTGCTTGTAAAATCATGGGCTTGGGTCCAATCCTATTGAAAAGTCATGATGGCTCAATCCAAGTCTTAAGAGACGTTCGTTATATATCAAGCTTGAAGAAAAATCTCATCTCATTAAGAGTCCTAGAATCCAAAGAGCTTACAATTACTCTGAGAGATGGATTGTTAAAGGTAGTAACTGGTGCACTAACGGTGATGAAAGACGTAAGAAAAAATAACTTGTACTATTTCCAAGGGAGTACAGTTATTGGATCAGCATTAACTGTTTCTAGAAATGATGCAAACTTAGATGCAACCAAGTTGTGGCATATGCGTTTGGGACATGCTGGTGAAAAAACTTTACAGACTTTGGTGAAGCAAGGCTTATTGAAAGGTGTAAATTCTTACAAATTAGAATTTTGTGAACATTGTGTTATGGGCAAACAGACAAGGGTGAAGTTTGGTTCACCAATTCACAATATAAAAGAGATTTTGGACTATATTCATGATGATGTATGGGGACCTACCCAAGTAGCTTCTTTGGGAGGTATGCATTATTTTATTACTTTTGTTGATGATTATTCAAAAAAAGTGTGGGTGTATTTGATGAAGAACAAGAATGAAGTTTTAAGCATATTTCTTAAATGGAAGAAGATGGTTGAGATTCAGAATGGTCGAAAGGTCGAAAGACTTCACTTAGATAATGGTGGTGAGTATAAAAATGATCCATTTTTACAAGTATGTTGAGATGAGGGCATTGTACTATACTTCACAGTTTGAGATACACCACAGCAGAATGGGTTGGAAGAATGCATGAACCAGATTATATTGGAGAAAGTTTAATGTATGTTGTCTAATGTTGAGGCAGTCGTATATGCGTGCCATCTGATTAATTGTTTGCCATCAACTGTAATTGATGGTAAAATACACCCATAGAGATTTGGATTAGTAAATTTACTGCTGATTATGATTCTTTACATGTTTTTGGTTCTACTGCTTATCATCATGTAAAGAAATCTAAGTTAAACCAAAGAGCAAAGAAAACATTGTTCATGGGTATAATTGCTGAGGTAAAAGGATACTGTTTATGGTGTCCAGTTACAAGGAAGATTATTTTTCAATAGAGATGTAACTTTTGATGAATCTGCTATACTAAAACAAAAATATTCTCAAAAGAAAGAAGTCTAGTAGTACTTGGAGCGGTGAGAGTTCGAAAATGTTACAGTTGATCTAGCTCCTGTTAATGAGATAAATAATGAATCTATATCAACCGAAGATAAAGAAGAGGTTCTAACCCAAGAACCTTTACAGCAGCAGGATTTAATTGCATATAGAAGGCCACGCAGAGAAATTTGTAAGCCTGCTCGCTTTGTTGATATGGTGGCCTATGTACTTCCAAATGTAGATGATAATGTTTCTTTTACTTACAGAGAAGTAGTAAGTAACCCTGAAAGCGTACAGTAGAAGAAAGAAATTGATGAAGAAATACAATCTCTTCATAAAAATAGAACTTGGGAGTTAGTTACACTACCTAAGAAAAAGAAGGCAATTGGGTGCAAATGGGTATATGCAAAGAAGGAAGGATTTCCTCATAAGAATAAAATTTGATATAAGGCTAGATTAGTAGCAAAGGGTTATGCACAGAAGGAAGGAATAGACTACAATGAGGTATTTTCTCCTGCTGTAAAACACTCGTCTATTCATATTTTGCTAGCCATGGTTGCACAATTTAATCTTGAACTAGTTTAACTTGGTGTGAAAATGCATTTTTATACAGTGATTTAGAAGAGAAAATCTGCATGACTCAGCCAGATGGATTCAAGGTTGCTGGAAAAGAAAAAGTGGGTTTGTAAACTTACAAAGTCACTTTATAGATTGAAACAATCTTTAAGGCAATAGTACAAACAATTTGATTTGTTTACGAAAGGGAAAATCTACACAAAAAATAAATTTGATCATTGTGTGTATTTTCACAAGCTACAAGAGAGATCTTTTATATATTTGCTCTTATATGTAGACGATATGCTAGTAGTATCCAAGAGTAAAGATCAGCTTCAGAAGATGAAGACTCAACTCAATCAAGGGTTTGAGATGAAAGATCTGGGTGAAGCTAATAAGATTATTGGCATGGAGATATACGGAAATAGAGCCCGTGGCAAAGTTAGCTTGTCTCAAAAGTAGTTGAAAAGCTCTTTCCCTTTCTCTAATAATAAGGTCGACTTCATAGCTCTAACTTATATAAGGGCTTTTGATCTTGCTCGAGAGTTAGACCGACTCCTCCTTCGATCGGGAGTAGATTCTAGGGAAGAGGCGAGCCTCGCCTTGTAGTAGGAAGGTGCACACTATCTTCTTTAACGGATGCGGAGCGAGAATACATGTTGCAAGTTTTATATTCAAATGCGGTTGGTAGCTTGATGTATGCAATGGTGTATACTGAGGCTTGATATTTCACAAGCACTTAGTATAGTAAGTAAATATGCATAATTTTAGTAAAGGACGTTGGCAAGTTGTGAAATGGATTCTACGATACATTTAGAAAACTGTGGATGCTGGTTTACTATTTGAGCAAGATGACAGATTTGGTTAAGGTGTGATTAGGTACGTTGATTCTGATTATGTTAGTGATTTGGACAAAGACGGCCAACCACTTGGATATGTATTAACTTTAAGCTGGATGGCCGATCGGTTGGAAGTCAACACTGTAGTCTACAATTGCCTTTGCTGGCTCTGGAGGTCAAGTACATGGCAATTACTGGAGGCTATCAAAGAGGGTATTTGGCTATAAGGCTTGCTTAAAAACTTGGGATTAGTACGAGAACATGTCAATGTGTATTACGACGATCAAAGTGCCATACACTTAGTAAAGAACCAAGTTTATCATACACGTATAAAGCATATCGATGTACGATTTCACTTTATCGCGGAAATTGTTGACGAGGAAAGATTTTTCTTTAGAAAATCAAGGCGTAGAGAATCTCACGGATATGTTGACCAAGGTTGTGATGACGATCAAGTTTGAGCATTGTCTAAAATAGTCAAAGAAGGTAGAGACTGGAGGATGGTTTTGTTGATAGTCGGCTCAAATTTGGATAATTTTTCACCGAGTAGAGAATTATTGAAAAGTGAAAGTCAAGTGCATGCATTTGAAATATTAAGCTTGAAAAATCAAAATCCATGCATGGTAAACACATGCAATAATTTGCATGTGCATGCATTGTTCAAAAGTCGTGGTTGCTGTTTGTATTACAATGGAAACACAAGAATATTAGGTGGACTAAAACTTTGAACAAAGAATAGGGGGTTGGTGCAATAATGAGCTCATTTCTCCTATAAATAGCTAAAGTTCCATTCATTTGAAATCATCCTAAATTTGAGAATTGAGAACATTGCAAATAAGCTTTTTAAGAGTGTAGAGAAGAGCATTTATTTGAGTGATAAAGGGGATCCATTTGGGTGTATTGGGGTATTGGGTTTAGAGAGTTTTGTCCAATTTTGTAAATTACCATTTGCTAGTGAAATAATTTCTAATCTTTGCCTGTGGACGTAGGCTTTACACCGAATCACATAAATTATTGTGTCCTATTTTAGTTACATTTGTTTACACCACATTTATATTTCTCCAAAAGTTACAGTCACCATAAATTTGTTATTGCTCAACCCATGCTTCCGCGATATTGATACTTCCAGAGTAGTCAGATTTTTCAAATACCACTAAGGTGGTACTAATTTATACAACTTACAACATTCTGATATTTCTAGAGTTCCCATATTTGCTAAAACTTTGTTGTATTCAGTATTTTCCTTCCAAAGATGTAACACTTTGGGTATGTTGGATATTTAATCCAATAATATTGGATCCTTAATCCAATGTTGGACTTATATGTGAGTAATTATGTATTGTAAGCTGTCATATAAGGTTAAGACCAATTAAAATGATCTAATTAAGTTCTTACTAATGGACTTTAATGTATCTAATAAGGTGTGAGCTTTTAATGTGTTGAAACCTAATGGTATTCTAATTCTATGAAAGTAGATATGGCACTAGGTCACACGTATCTTTTTTATTCTTTCTGGTATCCCATCATCAGAAAGAGTGCATGTAGAAATTAAAGGGCTCTCTAGGATATACGTGTTGATCCGGAAGGCCAACCACATGAGCCTAAGGGATAATTCGAGGATTATGGATTCAAGATGCACCTGCATATTTTATTATTGATTTTTAGTGATATAACATGATGTTTCTAGATTTTGAGTGATGCATTTTACCGTAAGGATTTTAATTATTGTTTTAACAAGTGGTATTAGAGCCTCTTCATGTTGAATTATTAAGAATCAAATTTATTTTGATTAATGATTAAATCTTTGGAGTCCTTAAATTTAATAAATTCAATATTATTGAGTTTGAGAACAAATTCAAGATTAAAATTCAGAGATTTAGAATAACGAAATATTAAAATTCTGGAAATTTTGCAAACTTGTATATTCGATTTTACATATAATTTTTGTGTGTCGCTGGATTTAAAAAAAAAAAGGCCTAGAGTGCGACCATTAGACCACGCCAACAGCCAAGCAGTGACCACCAAGCCTCGACACACAGCTTAAGAGGGGTGGCTATGGCAGCTACATAAGAAAGAAGAAGTGGTGGCATGGCTGCTGCATAAAAAAGACGAAGAAAAGAGAAAGATGGAATTAAGGCTTTAAGGTTTATATCTTAGAGGCCCAAAAGGTATCATAAAGTTCCTTTTAGGTAGAATGGATATGAAAATTTACATTTAAGTCCTACATTTATTTGGGTTTAATAAAATTTATTTTTAGATTCAATAGAAATTGGGCTTGATGGATTAAAATCTATAATCAAGATTTGGCCCATGAAAATAAAGGAAACATTAAAAAGGATTTTAGGGTTTTGGTTTTTTTTTTTTTTGCATTAAGGTTGGTTTAACAATTTTTTTTAAAATTTTGGTACAAATTTAAATTCAAATATTGGTATGGTGATATATGTTTTGAGATAAATTAATCGAAGCAACATGTCACCAAAGTGACATCTTTTGTGAAAATTAATTTGCTGTGAAATATAAACAATCTGTATGTATGTGATTTCCTTGTATATCGATCGGTCCAAATGAAGGTCCATATTTGATAAAATTGCATGTACAACTGTAGTAATAAACACGTGATTATTATTTGGTTTTACATGTGAACAATAAATCAGCCTAAAAGAAGATTTATTGTCTCACATGTTCTTATTATCAGCATTTGATTACTGCACTAAGATATCCCTTACAACTTAATATTTTATCCAAATTTGAAATACTATTGGAGTGCTCGAGATCTTTAGATAGGGTTTTCCTTTATTTGAATTTATTATTGTTTTGAGACTTATGAGAGCTTCGTTTATTTATTTATTGTTCTCTAGATTCAGTTATGTATACTGCTAATATTACTGCCAACATCAATTCAATTCCTATGTTAAATGGCTCAAACTTCAAGTCATGGTAAGAGAACCACTTAGTAGTTCTCACAATCATAGATCTCAATCTTGCATTAGGGGTTAACTTTTGATAACAAGATGGATTTTGGAAAGGTGTGAGAGATCAAATTGCATGTGTGAGATGATCATAAAGAAGGCCATTTCAATAGCATTAAGAGACTCTACGTCTGAAAAGATAACTGCAGCTAAAGAGTTCTTTGCAGAAATTGAGAAGAGGTTTGTCAATAACGAAAAGGCTTAAATAAATACACTCTTGGCAAATCTAATTTCAATGGGGTGTAAGGGCAAAGACAAGGGCCAAAGGAAGAAGAAGGATATTGAAGTTGCAGATACAGCACCTTAAAGGAAACAACAAGAGAAATTGGGTGATCTAAAAAGTACTAGTTGTTTCTTTTTATAGAGTTGAAGAGCATGGTTTAGTTTGTTCTAAGGTTAATTTAATTTCGATACTTAGGCACACGTGGTGGATAGATTCAGGCACAACCACTCACATCAGTATGTCTATACAGGGTTGCCTAAATTCTTGAAAGCTCAGTAATGGTGAAAGATACATCTGTGTGGGTGATGGCAAAATAATATAAGTTGAAGCAATTTAGATTATTATTGAAGTTCAAATATTTATTTTGATCTTAATGAAATATATTCATGAAACAGAAGCTTAATGGTTGTTGAGATGGAAACAAAAGTTCCTAAATAATATGAATTTTATTGAAAAAAATGAATGAATAAAACTATTTTTAAATCCCTTTTATAACAAACCTAAATATCATAAATTTATCAAAATAACAAATTTGAAATATAATTCTATAATAAAATTCTTCTATCTGAAATAAGAAAGGCAAAGGAAGCAGAAACCAAATCCGAGTTGCATAAAAAAAAGATAAAAATCCTAAATGAATGAAGAAAAATTAGAAAAAATCTTAAAACCTAAAAATGATTATGAAAAAAAGGGATTTTTCAGGCCGAGCACAGAGTAGAATGGCCTTGCTATTTATCTCGTTGCAAGCTTCAAAATAGTATATTATATGCCGAAAACGGACATCTGTAGCCAAAGTTATGCCTTCTAGAAGGTATCCTATGTGCGATACACTACACCCTACATCACATTTATTTTTCCATCTTTTAGACAGAATTTGATTTCCATTTCCCTTTTAGGCAAATCTGGTTATTCTTGTTTATTTGGAAATAAAAAATTCAGTTTTGTCTCATGATTTAAAATTGGTTGGCTTCAATTATTTAACAGACAATGATAGTCTTTATTTAATTGATACGATTGTTTCATTTAATGAATCCCTGCAATTGAGTACGCGAGGTATAAAGAGAAAATTAACCAATGAGAATTTGGTTGCGTTATGGTACAGGAGATTGGGTCATATCTTCAGATAGAAAATAGAGACTTGTGTCGGATCAAATTCTCCACCCCTTAAATTTTCTGATTTTGATGTTTGTGTTGACTATATCAAAGGAAACAAACTAATAAAAGGAGATTTGAAGCCAAAAAAACTTTTAACATCTTAGAATTCGTACACACAAATATTTGTGGCATATTTCTTATAGCTGTTTGGAATGGTCAACAATATTTTATAATGTCCATCGACGATTTTTCCAGATATAGGTACATATATCTCCATCATGAAAACTCACAGTCCTTAGATATGTTCAATTTTTTTAAGGTTGATGTTGTGAATCAATTCAATAAAAGAATTAAAAGCGTCAGATCTGACCATAATGGTGAGTACTATGGTAGATATGAAGGTTTAGGTGAACAGCATCTAAGACTATTTACTAAGTTCTTTGACGAATGCAGTATCGTCCCACAGTACACTATGCCGAGCTCGCCCATTTTGGATGGTATTGCTGAAAGACGAAACTTAAAGACATAGTGAAGAGTATGATTTATCATTCTACTTTACCGGAATCACTTTGGGGAGAAGTACTTAAAACCACAATATAGATTCTTAACAGGGTTCTAATTAAAGTGACTACTAAAATCTTTTACAAACTTTATATAGGTAAGAAGCCTAGTCTGAAGCATTTGCATATTTGAGGATGTCTAGCTGAGGCAAGGACTTATAGGCTTAATGAGAAGAAATTAGACTCTAGGACGGTGAGTTGCTATTTTATTGGATACTCTGAAAGATCCAGGGGGTATAAGTTTTATGATGCCATGACTAAATCAGTATTCGAGTCAAGAAATGCACGGTTTTTTGAGAATGTCGAGTTTACGGGGGGAGATATATTTAGGGATTTTGTTTTTGAAGAGGAATATGTTAATATTCCTGCATGTGTTATGGCATTTATTAGGGTCTCATTCCTGGCTTTGTTCAAGACAAAACAGATCAAGACAATGTTGGATAACCCTCCATACTAGATATTGTTCCAAAAGAACAAACTCTACCACCTCAAGAACCTATGCCATTAAGGAGATCCACTAGAAAAGGAGAAGTGCAGGTGTTAGATGACTACGTTGTATTTCTTCAAGAACATGAGGTAGACATTAGAGTGATGGAAGATAATCCAATCAATTTTCGTCAAGCCATGGAATATTATAACTTTCGAAGTGGATTGATGCCATGAATGAGGAAATAAAGTCCATGAAAGATAATGATGTATAGGATCAAGTCTCATTGCCGGAAGATACTGAAACCTATTAGTTATAAATGAGTATTTAAGACCGAAAGGGATCCGAAAGGTGATGTGGAGAGGTATAAAGCGCGTCTTGTTGCAAATGGCTATACATAGAAAGAAGACATAAACTTTAAAGAGATTTTCTCTCTGGTATCTTCAAAAAACTATTTCAAGATTATAATGGCATTAGTGGCACATTTGAATCTTGAGCTACATTAGATGGATATAAAGATAACATTTCTCAATGGTCACACTGATGAAACAATCTATATAGTACAATTAAAAAACTTTGTATCAGGAAACCTAAAGAATATGATTTGCAAACTTAAGAAATTCGTTTATAGACTGAAGCAAGCATCTCGACAATAGTATTTTAAGTTTCATCAAGTAATTATCTTGTTTGATTTTGAGATGAATTTAATCAATGATTATATATACCATAAGTTTTGTCGGAGTAAGTATATTTTTCTAGTTTTATATGTCGATGAAATTTTGTTTGCCAGCAACGATATAGGCTTATTGTACGACACCAAGAGATTTCTAGCTAAGCGTTTTGAGATAAAAGATATTGGTGATGCCTTTTTTGTATTTGGTATACAGATACAACAGGATCGCTCCCGAGGTCTTCTTGGATTATTGCAAAAGAGTTATATCGAAAGGTTCTGAAGAGATATGGCATGCAAGATTGAAACCAGGTAATACCCCTGTGGTTAAGGGAGACAAGTTTAGTCTCAATTATTGCCCTAAGAATGATTTTAAAGAAAAGGAGATATAAATGATTCCTTATGCATCAGTGATGGAAGTCTATTATATGTTCGAGGATTGTATGAGACCGAATATTGTATATATTCATTGGGATGTGAGGCATATATTTAAGTAATCCAGGAGTAGACCATTAGGAAGCAGTCAAACTAGTTTTACAGTACTTACAGAGAACAAAAGACCACATGCTCACATATCAAAGGTTGGATCAGCTTGAGATAGTATAAAGTCCACGATGGTCTACATCTATATGCTAGATGGGGGTCCTGTTTCCTAGAAGAGTGCTAAACAGTCTCTTATAGCCTCTTCTACGATGACAGCAGAGTTCATATCATGTAACGAGACATCCAATCAAGGAATATGGTTGCAAAATTTTATCACGGGACTGTAGATAATAGATGGTATTGATAGACCACTCAGATTATTTTGTGACAATAAGTTAGCGATTACTATATTCTAATAACAATAGGAGCTAGATGAAGTCGAAGTACATAGACATAAAGTTTCTAGTTGTTAAAGAAAAAGTTTAGAGTGGACAGTTTTTTATAAAGCACGTTAGTACAAACTCCATGATTGAGGATTTGCTTACTAAGGGATTACCACCTAAAATGTTTTATAAGCATGTGGCTCGTATGGGTGTCATGTCATTTAAGGATATTCAGCTTTAATGGGAATTTGTAATTTTAGATGCTCTTATGATATAGATATTTTTCAATTATTTCAGTTTATGGTTATTTAAGGTTTTTTTTTTCTGCAGAAATAAAGTTTTAGTTTATTCACACTCTGATTTTAGAAATAGGCATGTTAAGATCACATTGCATGAAATTTACATACTAACATCTTTTTCTCATTTGTGAATTTTAAGACAACATTACTTAGTTCATTATTCCTTTTCTTGAGCCCCTCATTTTTCTTTTTCAAATCATCTACATGTGTCATGCTCATTTGATGTGCTAAATTTCTCATTTCACGATGCAATTCTATCATGCAGAGATTTATTTTATAATTCTAGGCACGTAATCTTAGCACTTAAAGATTCATTCTCATTTGTGAGTTCTATCATTTTATTTTTAAGACGTGCATTTTTTTTACCTACTTTCATCCAATTATGATGCAATTTCTTAAAAATATTATATAGTTCATTATAGGTTGGAGAATCATTTATATTATTAAGCTCGTCGAATGATTCATTACCAAATGCCATTAGAGTTGGGTTTGGCATTTCTTGATGTTCTTCATCATCACTTGAGTCCTCATCACTGTTATCCCATGTAGCCACCATGGTTATCTTCTTGAGCTTGTTGAGAAGAAGGCATTCTAATCGAATGTGTCCGGGTTTATTACATTCATAGCAATTAATAGGTTCCTTCTTTTCCTTTTGATTCTTGTAGTTTTTGAACTTCCTCCATTCATTTGTTTTCTTGTAGAATTTTATTAATCTTCTCGCTAGCATAGTCATTTTTCATCATCCAGCTCGTTTTCCTCTCCACTCTTATGTTTTGAGGCTTTGAGTGCAATGGTCTTCTTCTTCTTTTCCTCATTGCTTTTTTCAGCTACTAAATCTTACTCATAAGAAATAAGGGAACTAATTAAATCATCAATAGGTAAGAGGATTTAAATTCTTCTATAGATCTTCTCTTCGGTCTACATTTAGTAGGAAGTGACCTAATGATCTTCTTAACATTTTCACTATTCGAGAACATTTTTCCTAGGGCTCCCAAAGTGTTCACAATGTCAGTAAACCTAGTATACATAGCATAAACACTCTCATTTTGTTCCATTTAGAACAATTCCTATTTTCTAGTGTATCTACTAATCGTAAACTCTTTAACTTAGTTTGTCCTCTCATAGACAACTTTAGGTATGTGTCAAATTTCCTGTGCACTCTCACAACTAAATACTTTATGAAATTATTTCTTATCAAGTGCACAAAATAAAGCATTCATGACTTTGTAGTTTAGAGAACTCCATTAATTGGACAATTTGGGGATATCTTCCCTTTTCATTTTCCTTAATAAGTACAAATGGTCCATTATTAACAAATTCTCAGATTTTGTAGTCGAAGGCTTGTAGTTAAATTATCATCCTAGTTTTTCAATAAGGATAGTCATTGTCATCAAAGAATGATGGCCTAATGATAGATTTTCCTTTTCTAAATGTTGAGTCATATTAGGTTGCTATAAATCTTTAGCTCTAGACGGTTAAGTTAAGAACAAGAACACCTCGCCCTCATATGCACCACTTTGCTGAATAAAGTAAGGATCCCTACTTTATCAAACATGAATGGGTAATAGAAAACATAAAATAGGGTAATTTTCTAAATTGGAGTGAGATGAGATGATTAGTTAACAAAGAAAAAGATTTTTTTTAAATAAGCTCAAAAGGGCTAACTATGGATACTTCACAATAAGGATGGCTAGAAAAGGCCTTTCTGTCATCTTTTAAAGTACTAAATAGTCTTCTATATCTATTAGTTTAATGGCCTTCAGATGTAATAACACATAAAAAATTATTATTTTTTCAATGGTCGAGTTCAAAGAAAATAGAGATAATGTATAAAATAATAAACTGCTAAGCTGTATAAATGAAAAATGGTGAAAAAGGATTAGTCTCCAAGAAAAATAATAGGCTAAAAAAATCACTTGAAACTTATTATGACATCTACATTCCTTCAAATAACTCAATCAATTTAACTTATCGAACCTCTCAATTTTCACTTGTTATCAACATTAACATGAAAAGTAGCAAACATGGTGTAATATAACTTAAAGCCAAAGATAATATGAATTTTAAAATTTAGAAGTCATTATGTCATCCAATGTCAAAAGATCACACAAAATGCCTGAAAGTTTTATTTTTTTAACTTTTAATTCTTTTTATTTTAGACATCTCACCCCCAAACCTAGTCTAAACATTATCCTCAACGTTTCTAATACTCACCCATGGATGCAGATGCCCAAGATATAGAGGAATAAACAATGATAAAAATGAGAAAATAAGTTGGAGGGATCACACCTGGATGATGGTTGTACAAAAGCTAGAAACTTAAAATAAAATAAAACAAAATAAAGATATTATTATGAAAGAAACTAAAAATAAAATAGATACTAAAAATAATAAAATAAATAGTAGAACAGAGACTTAGCCAGAATAGATAGGATCACTCAAATCCATCTCCTCCTCTTGATTCTGTGGCAAATCCAAATATAGTTTCAATCTTTGTCCATTAACTTTAAATATGTCACCATTATTTAGATTTTCTATTTCAATAGTGCCATAAGGGAAAAGCAGTTCGAATTATAAAAGGACCGGACCATCAAGAATGTAACTTACTTGGAAATAGATGCGGTTGGAAATTATATAAAAGCACTTTCTAACCTCGGTGTAAAAGATTTTCTTAAAATGTGCTTGTTATGAAAGACTTTCATTTTGTAAATCTTGGCATTCCCATAAGCACTATTCCTTATCTGTTCAAGTTCTACTACCTACAATCTTCTATTAGAACCAACTTGTTGCATGTCAAAATTGAATTTCTTTATAGCCTAATATGCACGATGTCCAATTCTAATGGTAGATGACATGCCTTTCCATACACAAATCTATAAGGTGACATCCCAATTGGTGTTTTGTAAGTGGCTTATATGTCCATAATGCATCATCAAGTTTCAAAGACCAATCCTTTCTATCTGGCCTAACTATATTTTTTAGAATTTGCTTGATTTCTCTATTAGAAATCTCTACTTGCCTGTTAGTTTGTGGATGGTATGGCGTGGCAACCTTGTGTGTAATGGAATATTTGTCCAAAAGGGTTTTGAAAGGTCTTTGCAAAAATGGGCACTAATATCACTAATTATTGTTCTAGGAAAGCCAAAATGAGGTAGGGTATTACTCTTCAAGAATTTCACTACAGCCCTGTGATAATTGGTTTTGCATGGAACAACTTTTACCCACTTCGACAAATATTCAACTACAACTAATATATATTGATAACCAAAAGATAGAGGAAAAAGTCCCATGAAATCAAACCCCATATATCAAAGATCACGACAACAAGAATAGAATTAAGTGGCATCATTTTTCTCTTTGAAGTGCTACCCATGCGTTGACACCTATCACACAAAGAATAGAAAATGTAAACATCATGAAAAAGAGTAGGCCAATAAAAACCACACTGCAAAATTTTTGTAACTATCTTTTTAGCACTAAAATGGCCTCCACAAGCTTGTTCGTGATAAAAAGAGATGACACTTTGGAATTCATTCTTTGAAACACTTCTCCTAATAATCTAATCAGCATAATATTTAAATAAATAAGGATCATCTCAAAAGAAATTCTTTACTTTAGTTAAGAATTTTGTTCTATCTTACGTATATGGGATTTGACGTGTAACAAGATAATTAACTATATTAGCAAACTATGGTAAAACATTTACACTCAAAAGTTGTTCATCTAGGAAAAACTCATTCAAAGGTAAAGATACTGAAATAAATTTAAGATCAATGCGAGACAAGTGATCTGCCACAATATTTTCAAAACCCTTTTTATCTCTAAATTCAATGTCAAACTCTTGCAAAAGTAACACCCAATGAATCAATTTGGCCTTAATATCTTTCTTAGTAAGCAAATATTTCAAAGCAGCAAGATCAGTAAAAATAATCACTTTATAGCCTATGAGATAAAATCTAAATTTATCACCACAACTAGCATTTCTTTTTCTATAGTTGAATAATTCAATGATCGTACTAGCATAATAAATAACATGAGGCAAATGATGTAATCTTTGTCCTAAAACTGCCCCTACAATATAATCAGATGCATCGCACATAATTTTGAAAGGCAAGTCTCAATTAAGTGGTTGAATAATAGGTGCGGAAGTCAAAAATTTCTTAAGTTTTTCAAAAGCCTTAAGACGTGAATTATCAAAGATAAAAGGTGCATCCTTAACAAATAAATTGCATAAGGGTCTAGAAATTTTACTAAAATCTTTAATGAATTTTATATAAAAACCAGCATGACCAAGGAAAGATCTTACATCTTTTACGGACTTGGGAGGTGGAAGATTGGAAAGTAAATCCACCTTAGCTTTGTCAATTTCTATACCTATACTGGAAATTATATGACCAAGAACAAGACCCTATTTTACCATGAAATGACATTTTTTCTAATTTAGAACCAAGTTCTTTTCTTTACATCTTTGCAAAACTAATGTTAGATGATGCAAACATTCATCAAAAGAATTTCTATAAACAGAAAAGTCATCCATGAAAACTTCAAGAGATCTCTCAACCATATCAGAAAAAAATACTAAGCATGCATCTTTGAAAGGTAGCAGGTGTATTGCATACACCAAATGGCATTCTTCTATATGCAAAAGTTCCAAAAGGGCAAGTAAAAATAGTTTTCTCTTGATCCTCTGGAGCTATAGGAATATGATTGTAACCTGAATATTCATCTAGAAAACAATAAAAACCATGACCTGCAAGTTTATCAAGCATTTGATAAAAAAAAATAGAGGAAAGTGATCTTTTCTCGTGACTGAATTTGATTTTCTGTAATAAATGCAAACATGTCAACCTGTAGTTACTCTAGTAGGAATTAATTCATTATTAGCATTAATAACTACTGTAACACCAGATTTCTTACGAACAAATTGCACATGGCTAATCCAAGAGTTATCTAAAATAGAATAAATAATTCCTGCATCTAACAATTTTATTACTTCAGCTCTTACTACCTCTTTCATGTTAGGATTTAACATACGTTGTATCTCCCTAATTAACTTAGCATTTTCTTCAAGATAAATATGATGCATGCAATCTATTGGATTAATTCCATTAATATCAGTAATGGTCCACCATATTGCATCTTTGTGCTATTTTAGAATATTTAACTACTTACCTTTTTCTCAAAATCAAGGGAAGAAGAAATAATAAGAGGTAGGGTCTCAAACTCTCCTAAGAATGCATATTCTAGAGTGTGAAGCGATGCTTTAAATTTTAATTTTGGTGGTGTCTCAGCAGATGGGCTAATTTTCTTCTTAGAAGGAGTTAGTGGTTCTAGCTTTGTCTTTTATTTAGTTGTGTCCATAATTGGAGTTGCATTAGGTAAGGCATTGACTTCTGTAATTACAATGTCATCATTAGAAGATAAACCAAAGTGATTTAAACAAGTCTTTAATGGATCTTCAATGTGGTTAGAAATAAATGAATCATCCACTAATTCCTCTATCAAATTTGCTTTAACAAATTCATCTTCTTCATGTGGCTACTTGTTAACATTAAAAATATTTAATTTCATGGTCATATTACCAAATGATAGCTATATATTTCCATTTTTGCAATTAATAAGAGCATCAACTATAGCTAAGAAAGGATGTCCTAGAATAAAGAGGGCATGTTTCTTAGAATACTGCACATGCTGAGTATCAATAACAATAAAATCAATATGATAATAAAATATTTAAATTTGTTTCAACACATCCTCTATAATACCATGAGGTATTTTCATCGACTGTCGAGAAGGTACAAAATAATAGAGGTTGACTTTAATTCACCTAGTCCAAGTTATATGTAAATAGAATATGGCAAGAGATTAATATTAGCTCCTAAATCCAATAATGCTTTATCAAACAATTAATTCCCTATAGCACATGAGATAGTAGGGGAACCTGGATCCTTAAAATTTGGTAGCATTTTACATTAAAGCAAATTGCTAGTTTGTTCAGTTAGAAATGCCTGTTTGGTAACATGCAAATTTCTCTTTTTAGTGCATAAATCCTTTAAAAACTTTACATAAGAAAGAACTTGTTTAATAACATCAAGTAAAGGAATGTTTATACTTACCTGCTTTAAGATTTTCATAATCTCCCTTGTTGAAGTCATTTTCTTTACCTTTGCTAATCTTTGAGGAAAATAAGCCTTAGGAATATAAGGTGGTGGGCTGGTTTCTTCTGGATAATTTAGTGATGAATATTGTGATGGAATTTGGTCTAAAGAAATAGTTTAAGATGTTTTTCTTGTTGGAACCTCTACCTTATTATCAAATAATTTTCCTCTTCCTAAGGTCATGATAGATTTTACCTCTTCATGTTGATGGTTGGAACATGATCCAACTTTATGTACTCCTTTGGGATTAAGAACCGGTTGGCTTGGGAATTTATTTTTTTCTATGGTCAATATTATATTCTGAACTAACAAAGCTAGTTGTCCTATCATCTTCTTAAGGTTTGACATAGATTGCAAATGAGAATTATGGGTAGTTCTAACCTCATATCTTAATTTTACCATAGCATCCTCTGTAGATTTCGATAAGTTTTGAAAAGCTTCCTTGCATGGTTTAGGTTATGAAAGTTTTGGTTACATTGTTTGAAGGTAAGCTGAGGAAGTTAAGGAACTTGAGTTGTTGTCTCATTTTGCTGAAAACCTTATGACCATGAAAAGCTAGGGTGACCTCTTCATCCTGGACTGTAGGTTTGGAATAGGGATTATAGGCAGGCTGTCTTCTTAGCATGTTAATGGAGTTAACTTGACCATGGTAAGAATCTTGTTCAGACTAGTTATAAGCTTGTGGTGCAATAGGATTAACACTTGCAATAAAGCAAATTGATGGGAAAGTCCTTCTACTGTGACTTTGACTTTTTTAATTTCATAATTAAATTCACTATTGTAAACTTTATCCAATCCTCGTATTCTTCTATTATTCCTTGAAGATCGACTCCTCTGCTGGGAATTATTTGCTTGTCTCTGAAAAAAGTCCCAAATTTCTATAGCACTCTTGGATATAAGTTCACCTCCACTAGTGGCCGTCAACCACTCTTGAATATATGGTAGTAATACTTCAAGAAAGTATTGGCATTGGTGCCATTTTTCAATCCCGTGATGAGGACACTTCAAGAGTAAGCCATTAAATCTCTCCCATGCTTCAAAAAATTGTTCATCCTCTTTTTGTGTAAACTCTAAAATGTCCATGCAAATTGCATTATTCTTATGAACGAAAAAATATTTATTCAAAAATGTTTCAACCATTCTCTCCCAAGATGTAATGCTATTAGCTAACAATGTGTTGAACCATGATCTAGCTCTATCTTTCAATGAGAATGGAAGCAAACGAAGTTTAACATCATCAACAAAAAAATTTTCAGATTTAAAAGTTTGACACATTGCATTAAAATCATTCAAATGATTATAGAGATCTTTATTATCTAAGCCATAAAAAGATGGGAGATATTTAAGAACATTAGGCTTTATTTCAAAATTTCTAGTAGCAACCTCTAGATATTGAATGCATGAGGTGCTTAGATTAGGTAATAGACTAAAATAATCTTTGAAAGGTCGTTCTTGTGGTTCTCTAGCCACTTTATCTTCAATTATATTTTCCTTAATTTGATTACCTTCTTTTTCTTTTAAAGTAACTTTCTTTCTTTGATGAAAGTTTTCTCAAACTATCTATTGGTTCAAAGTTACAAATTAGAGATCTACGACCAGGCATACAATCACACAAAAATAATTAAAATAAATAAATAAAATAAAATAAAATAAAAAGAAAGAGAAACTAACTTAATGAGTTGTTATAGAAATTAACTACTAGGAAGAAAATTAGAAAACTCAAACCTGTAACATACGCTACTCCCAAATTAATTTATGTTGACTATAAATAAATTAGAGATTATGGAGCCTAATTTGACTAAGGTCTCGTCAGTTCTTGGCCAAAAATATTATTATTTTGTGCTTCCAAAACCTAATCATACGTGTTCATTGTGTTCTTGCCCTTGAAACCCGAGTCTCTTTGATAAAATCTTTATGTATTACTGTTGGAATCTTGATATTGGTTTGATTAGTTTTAAAAGAACCAAGAGAGAATTATTACAAGTAGAAAAAGACAAGAGAGTGTGAGCGTATTAGAGGGTAAAAGCCAATGAATTTAAGTGAAGCAGGACTGGAATTGAATGAATCATTATTTGAGTGAACACGTAAGGGTGTGAAGTGATGTCCTTTCCACATTATTTCTAATATCTTTTTGCAGATTTCAACTATGTCTCATGACGAAGAACAAAGCGCAAATGCAAAGGATCAACAACTAGCTATTCAAAATTTTAAAATTCAAGCCTTGATGAGGCAGATGAGACGACTGATGAGGGCTGAATTAGAGCACATACATGAGTGTTTGGATTAAGTAGAGAACGCACATGCAGGGTAACCACAATACGTTCCCCAAGCACATAAGAGGGAGAGAGTTCCAGCTAGAGAATATGTTGATGACTATTATGGGGATAAGTATGGTGAAAGGGATGATTCTGTAGGTAATCATAGAAGAGCTAGGCATCGAGATGATGGTGTGAGTGGCATAAAGATGAAAATTCCATCTTTTCAAGGAAAGTATGATCCCAAAGCATACCTTGAATAGGAGAAGAAGATAGAGTTTATATTTGAATGCTACAACTATTCTAAGCAAAAAAGGTAAAATTAGCTATGATTGAGTTTTCTGATTATGCTATTACTTGGTAGGATCAGCTTGTTATAAATAAGAGACCAAATAGAGAACGTCCTATTGAAATGTAGAATGAAATGAAGACATTGATGAGAAGGTGTTATGTACCTAGCAACTACTACTGAGGCTTGTACCAAAAACTGCAAAGTATTACCTACGGTAGTCGAAGCGTGGAGGATTACTACATAGAAATGAAGTTTGCCATGATTAGAGCAAATATGGAGGAAGATAGAGAAGCTACTATGGCACGTTTCTTGAATGACCTTAACCGGGAGATTACAAATATAGTTGAGTTGTAATATTATGTGGATATTGAGGAGATGGTCTACAAGGCCATCAAGATTGAGCAACAAATTAAGAGGATGGATAATATCCATGCAACCCCAAGCTTGAGTTCCATTTTATGGAGCTGAGCTATGTGAAGCAAGACGAGAGGCCACAAATACCTACTACACCTAAACCAAGATTCGAGCCCTCTAGGCCTAATTCACAAGGTAACATTGTGACATCTACTATTAGAAATCATAATATTAAGCGTTTTAAATGCCATGGAAGGGTACAAATAGCCAGTGAATGTGTGAATAAAAGTGTTATGGTGTTATAAGATACTGGTGAGATTGTAACCGATGATGAGGTCGAAGATAATAAGATGGCACCATTAGAGGATGTTAAAGATGAATAGTATATAGCACCTGACGAATGAACTTTAGTAGTTAGGAGAGCTTTGAGTGTGTAAGTAAAAGAAGATGAAGCAATGCAACAGGAAAATATCTTTCATACTAGGTGCTATGTTCAGGACAAAATATGTAGTATGATTATTGATGGGGGAAGTTGTACCAATGTTGCTAGTACTATTATGGAGGAGAAGTTAGGGCTTCCAATACTTAAGCATCCACAACCATACAAACTAAAATGGTTGAATGACAACGATGAGGTAAAAGTGAACAAATAAGTACTAGTGTCTTTTAATATAGCTAAATATGAAGATAAAATATTATATGATGTGGTACCAATGCAAGCTGGACACTTATTACTTGGGCGTCCTTGGCAATTCGACAAATGTGTGAAGTATGATGGCTTTACCAACAAGTACTCGTTTGAGTTTAATTAACGTAAGATCACTCTTGCTCCATTGACATCAAAACAGGTTTATAAAGACAAAGTAAGGTTACAAAGAGAGAGAGAAAAAAAGAAAGAAAAAGAGAGTGAAAATCAAAGAGAGGCTGAGCAAAAAAAGGGAGAAAAAGAAAAAGAAAATTGAGACAATTGAGAGAAAATTAGAGAGAAAAAATGAATTTTTATGCAAGAGTAAGTAAGAAAAAAGGAGCATTGTTTTCAAATCAGCCAATTATTGTACTTCTGTCAAAACGAGACATTTCTGAACGCTAACAAGTTTAACCCTATCATGCCTAGTTCTATTGTTTCTCTTTTGTAGGATTATGTGGGTGTCTTTCCCGAGGAAACACCACATGGATTACCTCAATTTGAGGGATCGAGCATCAAATTGATTTTGTGTCTAGTGTAACCATTCTAAACCGACCGACCTATAAGAGTAACCCAGAGGAAACAAAGGAGCTTCAAAGGCAAGTTAATGAGTTGATGGAATACGTGAGAGAAAGCATGAGTTTATGTGCAGTTTTGATTTTGTTAGTTCTTAAGAAAGATGGGACATGGAGGATGTGCATTGACTGCCGAGCCATCAGTAACATAACGGTAAAGTATTGACATCTCATTCCTTGGTTAGATGATATGCTTGATGAATTGCATGGTTCTTGTATATTTTCTAAAATTGATTTGAAAAGTGGATATCATCAGATTAGAATAAAAAAGAAGATGAATGGAAAACTATCTTTAAAACAAAATATGATTTGTATGAATGGTTAGTTATGCCTTTTGGTTTGACTAATGCTCCAAGTACTTTTATGAGACTTATAAATTATATTTTGTGGGCTTTTATTAGCAAATTTGTTGTTGTTTATATTGATGATATTCTCATATATAGAAAAACTTGGATGATCATGCATCACATTTGAAATCAGTTTTAAATGTACTTAGGAAAAAAGTTATTTGTCACTTTATAATAATTAAATTGGTGGACCATAATTTGTTTGGTCTTGCTTGTTTTCTATTAGCTAAAAATTGAAACAACAGAGAGAAAATTATCGTATTGGTAGTTTCGATAGTGGAGTTCTGTTATGGATACCATAGCACTTCGAATTCTGAAAAAGAATCTTTCATCAACATTCTCACATGGACACCATCATGCATACTAGAAAAGAAAGATTAATTACGACATGTAGGATTTTAAATTTTTTAAATCCTGATTTTGTGATAGTGGTTCTGCAAACCATTTTTTGAACCTATGAAAAGCATATTTAAATAATAGCATACACCCACTTATAAATGCAAATCTATAATTGATGAAACTGTATTACATGGATCTCCCTAATTATCTTTTCTTCACCTTAAAGCTATTGGTCTCCTCTCTCTTACTACTTTCCCTCAGTTGCCTATGTCCAAAAAAAACCATTAGAGGTTGCGGAATGCTTTTTCGCTGAAAACCTCCGATACTCAAGTCAGTAATCAGGTCTTTTTGAGAAAAACTCACACCATCACTCCCGTGGTTTAATCTTTCTCACTGATTTAATATTTTTTTGAAAGTAAATCGATTTTACAAAATTAATCTCTCTTCAAAAGAATAGAGACTCCCCTAGTATTTGTTTGTACTTACCTTTTTCTAAAATCTTTAACCTGTTTTATAGAGCCCCGTGTTTATCGCATCTGTTATAGTTTCTGGCGATTATTAAACTGAAACATGTGCCCTCAATGCCCAGTTAATGCGTTCGTTATTGTGTGATTACTGCTTGCGGTTATGAAGCTTGAGCATGCATGAACGTTATGCTTGGATTCTGGGAAGAAAACTGTTGGTTAAGCCTTGATCGAGTCTCTAACTGTTATGACTCTGGTTTTTACTCTAGGATTAGCTTGGGTATCTCCTTGAGGATATTCCCACATTTCAATAGTTGCTTAGCCTGCTCGAATGCCTTAATCTTGCTCTGACTTAACCTACTTGAGGACACTAGTCTTGCTTACCAGATCGTGCTCCAGACATTAACCTGCTCTTGTATCTGTGTTTATAATTACCTAAACAAATAATTTTAATGTTTAGCATATGACTTGATATTATCAAGAATTGTAAACTTTACAGGAATCGAATGAAAGTCATTCTATAGTACTTCTCATTGACTATCAAGGAGACTAATATATATCAGCAAATCCTCCAAGTCATTCAAAACATTAATAATAGCTAGTCCGAATCTCTTGGATAAAATTTTATAGGTGTTGGCTGCCCTGCACAAAGTATTTTGTTATTAGCTTTAGTTCAGGAAGAAAAACGCTAATAAGTTAGTATGAAAAATTAGTTTAATAGGCAGCTATCACATATTAGCTGTAATTGAGTATGGAAAATTATTATGGAATAGCTCACAAGAAAATATAAAATACTTAGCGAATAATTTGAAAAAAAGGAAGTTCGAATATTGAATTAATGATCAGCTATTAGTTAATATAACTTTTGAAAGACTTTCTAATATAATTTTTGTAATACAGAAAACCCAATGTAATTGAGATAATGCAACAATTTAAGAAAGCTTACTTGCTATCTGCTTTTGACTTTATATATCAAATCAAGCATGCCCATAAACCATAGAAACAATGCCTATAATAAAAAATAAAATGACTTAAAAGTAGCCAAAAATGAAGTCCAGAAAGAATACTTTCATGGTCTACTAACAATGCTCATGTGTAGTTAATTTCTATTTCCATGAACTAATTAATTAATCATTCAATCAAGTATGATAGTTTATGTAATTACATTGAATAACGGAAGTGGCACACCAGTTTAGCAACAATGACAGGGTGAGGCAGTAGTTACAGCCCAAACAGTAAGAAAGCCACAAGCCAAAACTTGAAGCTGCTTTAAATGAGAAAAAAGTTTTCTTCGTCTCTAAAGAATCACTTCTAGCTATTAACAACAATAATAATAATAATAATAATAAAACCATCGTATTAATTTATTCAAGTCCTCAATATTAAGAATAAAACTAAATATAGAGTTTAACAGTTCCAACTATTAAAAGTTGCAAACTTAAGAAAGTTGTTATTAAACTATGATGCTAGCAAAGACCATCAATTAGATGTTTATTGAACTTCATTATTCACCTCAAAGGGAAAAAGGAAGATAAAGCTCATAACAAATAAATATAGAAAGCAATTCTGTAACTAGTGTTCAAGTGCATAATTTGTACATAAAAAGCAATGAGGCATGTTGAATTATTTTTTGTAATAAAGTTTACAATTCTTCTTCAAAGCACAAAGTTCCAAATTGTAACTCGGAAGAACTGTGTAACCATTTGACATAATTTTACTCCATCCATCTCTTAAAATCACAAAAGTAAATTTCGTTATCCATTTATCGTTGAACTGGAATATAATTTCAATAAGCCAAATTCATATAAAATATAAAATATAGTTGTAGATTCAAGTAGAAACCTTAAGCTTCTCCTTAAGCTCTATAATTTCATTATACAAAGATTTGATTTCGAATGCCATCATCTTAGCGATATCTTTAGCGTTGCCATCTTCTTTTGCAAAAGTAGGCATAACTAGCATAGGGAAAAATAAGCAAACTATTACCACAAAAATTCAATCTCATAACAGTTCTATTTGGACTCTTCTAACTACTACTCACAATCCTCGAATCTCTTGTAAGTTAACACAACCCAGTCCATCAAAAAGCGTAGCAACATTACTTCAACATAAATTAAACAATATGTGATAGATGAATTGTACACCCAGACTAAGAATAAACAATTAAAGCACCAAGATTCATTCGGACTTTTTATCAGACAGCTGGAGGGAATACAAAAATATCTATATTCCCAATTCAAAGATAGTGAATATACATATGGATGTGATTTTCCATACTCATGAACAAAGCCTGTGTCATTATGTAGTTATAAGATTCGGTAATTTCAACAAATTAGTAAATTTAACTAGTGAAATTAAAAAGGAGAAAAAGAAATTCGTCGCAATGAATAAATTTTAGGACTACACCTCTAGGATTTTTAACTTTTCTTCTAGGGTTCGAATATGAAAAGAAGTATTACTTAAATTCACGTGCAAGAGAAGATAAGAACAATAATTACAATCATAGTTTAGTTTTTAAAATTTAAGTGTGGCAGCATGCGTTGGGTGGGTTCTCCATGTGGTTCTCACTGATGGTTTGACGATTTTGATAACTAAAGGGTTTGGGTTATCATAATCGACTGTGGTTTAAAAGTGGTTTTAGGATTTCAAGCTATGGGTTTGCTGTGAGAGTGAGAGAAGAGTGCGTTTGGTTTTTGCTTTAACACTTGTAAAACTAAAAATATAAAAATATCGATATGAATGAAAGCTTTTAACAGACTCAGAGCATTTTAGCAACAATTAACAAACGTTATTAAATACCAATTTTTACAACGTTCCTTCTTGTAAATTGTTACAAATTATAATAATTAACAACATGCGGATAAAGTACGTTATGGTATATGGTTCACTCAAAGACGACAAGCCAGCGTACATTGTCATATATATATTTAGCAACACGCATCTCTGAATGTTGTAAAATCTTAACTTTTAATACATTTTACAACGCGTGTATTAAGCGCGCTGCCAAAAAGTGGATTTCACAACAGTCATTTGGTGAACGTGGCTATATTCCTGTTGTTATATCCTATTTTTCTTGTATATTACAGGGCTTTGGAAATTCCAAGCACAGCCACCTCTGCTTCCACAATGCACACATCATTCATAAGAAAACCACTGCCTGCCTCGTTTAAGTAACTGAGTTCAGCGAATTTTGGCCAACCCCAAGTGGTCTTGAACCATGTTCTTTCTGCATGAAACAACAATAATAGGAAGCCTCAAAGTTATTTGTATTTAGCTATAAATAAGCTTATAGCAGTTGCACTACTATTGCATTAATTCATGCGCCTGTTAAATAGGTTTGGGATAATAATTATTAATTTAATTACCTTCTGCATCTTTATGATTTCCCTGCACCTGATCCCGGATTCGCAGCATGAAATGCGCGTATATTTTAAAACCATGGGTTATAGTTAAGTAATCTGCCAATGCCAAGAACATAGAAAGATGACTGCCGGTTCCACTTTTGGTTCCCTTAGGATAGAGATGTATCCTCCTGAAAAAATCAACTATATAACACATGTATATTTTGAACTCTAATTAAATATATGATAGAGAAAGAATTAGTCATGCCCAGGTTTAGACGTCTGTCTGATCATAGGCTAAATTCAAACCTCATAAAATTTGGACATTTGGACCAAAGCACCATTTTAGAAAATGTACACACACAAAAACATACATACCACTTTTGATCTTCAGCAACGAATACTTCTGATTCGTAACGCTTTGCCTCCAACATTGAAAAGTTCTCGATCTTCCAAACATGCTTATAAATGGAAGCTGCTGTCAATTTCGTCATGGAAAGGCACTCCCCTTTGCATTTGTTCCTTTCTTTAACCAATACTTCTGCTCCAAAAACACACGTATCTCCCACAAGATATCCATTCGAAGAATCATTAAATTCTTTAAGCGGCATGAATTGATCAAAGCCCCATTCAAGCTTCAATCCATGAAAACGTCTTTCTTTTCCCATGGCATCTAACACATGATGAAGTGACCTCAAATCATTGATTATCTCTTATATAAATAATTAAGAACAAAATAATCATAAACACTATTAAGTATCATAATCAACCATGAAGAATCAAGAACTTGTCTTTGTTCTGATCAAGCAGAAATAAGCGGAAAATCACATAGACTTCCCAACCAAGTCCAAGTGAACTTGTGTCTACCATAGCCAAGTAGAGTGACATGTGATCTTTCACATTTTTGTTTTATTTCCAGTTGGGTAGACAACAAGTTTCCTGAAACCATCATGAATTCAAAATAACATATTACATTATAATACAAAATTCAGTAACAAGGAAATCTCAATGTTATGCACTAAGTTCCAGGCCATACCACTTGTGGCCCCCGGCATCAAATTCCAAAGATTCATAATTTTCCACATCACTCTCTACTAGAGAAGAAAATGTCTGTATTTTGAGTAAGAAATGAGCTGGCGGTACGTGTGAAATGGATCTTGAAATTGCTGTCAAGGGTAATTTTAACAGTAATAAAAATAACAAGCCAAAAATGTTCAATTAATGGACATATATAAACATACAAAGAGAAGAGGAGCTGGGGAAAGAGTCAAAGAACATACCAACTTGATTTTCCATTGTAATAAATTCCTTCAAGCTACTATAACTCTTCAAGTACTAAAACTATTGCAGAAGAAAGATTGATTATAATAAGATTTTTCAAGGGTTAGAGTTCTCTCAAGAGTAATATTTCTTCTTAAAAACATCTGAAAGGGACCGTGGTATATATAAAGCATCCAGGTTGAGGGTTTATACAATTCAACATTAAATTTTCAGAAAGAGCCATAATAACTTTTGACATTCAGTAAATTATGGAAACTAATAATTGCAAGAATGGAATTGAAAGCATAAAGGAAAGGGGAAAGGAATATTGATTTCTTTACTCGGTTGTAAGAACACAATGGTAAGGGGAAAGAAAACAACTACAATACAAATGAACAAAAGTACCCTCCACTGAAAAAAAAATGTATATTTCACCGAGTTGAAGCAATATTTTAATTATCCTATTTTTAGTTATCAAATATTATAAAAATAATTTAAAAAATTTAGGGTCGATTTGGTATTTTATTTAAGCAGTACTTAAGAATTTGATAAATACTTGTTGACTTGATTTAAAATGACAGAGCAAGGGTAGACGTCCTATATCATAAAAGTTAAGTTGATTTGTATAATGAAAATAAACCTATAATATCCTACCTATAGTACTATAGGCAGAATATAGAGAGAGAAAATGCAATAGTGTAATTAGAAATGATAAGCTAAACCCATAAGAAAGCATCTGCATGTAATCTATTTGTAGAGACTTAACAACCAATTAACCACCAATTATTGAGTGTCAACAACTAAATTCTTTGGGAAAAGATATGGGCACAAGGAGATTAACTCTTATTATAAGAAATAAAGTTAAAAATTGGCATCCCAATTTTCTTGCTAGAATAACAATGCTTGTTAGAGTATATATTATAGGGCTTTGGAAATTCTAAGCACAGACACCTCTACTTACTTAATGCACACATCATTCATAAGAAAAGCATTGCCGGCCTTGTTCAAGTATCCGAGTCTAACAAACTTCATTGTTTGAGGCCTTGAACCATGTATTTGCTACAAGAAACAAAAGTAAATAGAAAACCCCAAGTTATTTGTATTTATCTACAAAGCTTATCGAACTACATTACCTGTCAAAGTTTTGGCTTATAATAGTTTACTTTTCTTTTCTTTATGCTTTGACTGCCCTTGATCCTTGATTCGCAGTGTGAAATGCATGTATATTTTAAACCATGAGTTACAGTTGATGAATCAGCCAATGCCTATGTAACATATGCAATTATTATTTATTTATTTATTCAAAACAAGTTTATTTATTTATTTCTCCTTAATTTAGATCTATAATAATTTTATTACTTATTGTTGATGCTGTTTTTCCCCCGTGTTTTCAAACAGTGCTTCGAGCCTCCAAATAGTGCCTCGATCCTTCAACCAGCTCGATACTTATCTACGGTATCCTCATCTCGCGATTAGCTCGAGCTCGAGTAGGACTATCTCCTTCTTCCTGTTCACTTGTCTTTTCCGAGCGGTGATCTTCCGAACACTGTACTCACATAAAAGCGAGTCGGGGGTCGCGGGCGTGTTCGGCGAAACCCTCCAAGCGTTCAAGTCGATGTCGGGTTGTTCTTTTTGGTATCTCCTTTAATGAAGGAGACCGAAAAGATGAAAGGGATATTTTTTGCCTTCGCTCTTTGAAGGAATAATATGTTTTCAGAGAATCCGGATCGGAGAAATTAGACTCGGAAGAACACTGTACATGCTTACGGATCCTTTTTGAATCAGATTTTCCAACCCCCGTGACGTACCCGTTCGTTTCCTTTTATACTCCGTTTTTTCCCTCTCTTTCCATTTCCAGGCCGTCCACTCCCATGTTGGTGGTGTCTGGGTCCCTCTAACAGCCGGGATTGGCGCAATACTCCCTGGGGATGCGTGGCTGTCTCCTTAATCCTGTTCACGTGGCGAGACCACCATGTCGGGAGTGTGTGCTAGGAATGATGACGCCATGGGGGCATGTGCCGGCCATCGGCAATAGTACCGCCACCATACCACGTGGGGCCACAGTGCGACATTAAAGGTGTGCCGGGATTACGAGAGAGGGTCGGGCTCCACAGGTCGGGTCTTACATTCCTTTCGTCTCGTGGTCGGCGCAACCCGGTTGTGCTCGAGGACATGATCTCTGCGGCGGAGAGAAATGCTCGGCCTCGACCTTGACCGACTCCGGCTGGAATGGGCGACCTCGAGAATATATGAGCTCGGGGCTCGGGCGGCTCTCGGTTCCTCGACCCCGACAGCTCGAGCTCGAGGCGAGCGACCTCGGCGAGGCAAAGAGTGCTCGGGGCTCGGCGACTCGGATTCCTCGACCGACTCGGGAGAGACGTTACGGTGAGGTCGTCTTTGTGCAAGTAGTCGGGCCTTCCGCTCGAGCTAGGATGCCCTCGGGTGTTTTATTCAGTCGAAAGGGCCTCGAGAAGTCCTTGCTCGATATTATCCAAACACCGGTCCCCGGTTTCTAGCCTTTTGAGTGAAGCGAGATAAGACTGAAACTTATTAATGATGGGCGAATCGCGACCTTTTGCACTTCCCTACGTTTCCCATTTGTCTCCCACTTGATCATTTCACATTTAAGGCGGGACACGTGGGTTGATCCCAGCCAGATGCGTTTGAAATTCGAAGGGACGTTACTTAAAGGTTGTGTCCTCGAAGCACGCCGCCTGATCGAAGGGACGCGACCTCCTCTTTAAAAACCCCACTTCTTCATTGTTCCCTATTTGCTTGCTTTTCGTTCAAACTCGAATTAATCGCTCTTGCTGCTTCCTGCTTTCATTGCTTCTTGGTTTTCTTCTTCTGTCAAGGCAATTTTCGACCAACCATACCTCTTTTCGTGTTCGGTACAAGCCACTTTTCCCATTTCTTGCCACCACTGCTTCTTCCCTGCACCTCGTTAGTTTATACCCTTAAGAAAATGCCAAATCCCAACAACCCCGTAGGATGTCGTCGGAGGATTCAGTCCTCTTCTAGTGAGGCACTGACCCTCAGTATAATCCACGTGAGGGATTCTAGTCCGAGCAGGGATTACCACGGTGAGACTCGACCACATCAAAGGCGAGGACCGGTCGGAGGTCGGCGTGGGGAATACCCATAGATAATATGAGATGTGAAACCACCCAATTGGAATTAGATAGACTTAGGGGCACTTACAACATTCCCGATAGTGTAGTTTTGAGGTTGCCGGGAAGGGGTGAGATTCCCAGTAGTCCCCCCCAAGGGTACACGACCATATACTTGGAATGCTTCAAATGGGGGTTAAGCCGCCTCTCAGACCTTACTTTGGCGGGTTACTGTCGGGTTCCGTCGGCCTCGGGCAATTGAACCCGAATGGGTGGAGGGTCCTTTCCGGACTCTTTGTTTTGTGGAAACGCTGTGATTTGGGTGAACCCTCGATAGGGAAATCGGACACCTTTACCGGTGAAGTGCAGCTCGAAAGATGCTGGTTGGTATTACCTTACCTCCAGCTTGAAGGGTAAAAAGCCCATCACCGATCTCCCGACCTCTGGTGGCAACTAGAAGAGCAAATTCTTCTTCGTCGGGGGAGAGTGGGGCAAGTCGCACTCGTGGCGAGGGGTCGCTCAGATCCGTGACACTTTTGCACTCCAGGTCGTTTATCGTCTTGTAGATTTTACTTTTAATTTTCCGCTTGTATGCATTCTCATTACTTTGCTTTGGTCGTGTCTGCAGACTTCACGGGTGCTGCTTATTCGATTGGGGCCGACTTGAGCACGTGTACTGATTGTTCTTACAACGCGAGCTCATGCGGGAGTGCATGGCCTCAGAACTTTTGGAGTCCAATTTAGTACCAGCGAAGATATGAAGCGAGTGGGATGCGCGAGATGTTGCATAGGCGGGTGGGGACGGTGAAGGTGCGAGCACCTCAAAAAGACCTCGGCGAGTCGAGTGCTCCTCCTCCTCCTCCTACTAGAGCTACTTCTTCGGCTCGTCAGACTGAGTGAGCAGAGGAGGGTCCTCCTCGCAGGAGACAAAGGGCTGGCGATCCGGCTGGTCCTCGAGCCGGCAATGTCGTGAAGAGCAGGCGCTGGCCGCTCAGAGCCTTACACAGGGACCTACGATGAGGAATTGACCGGTAGTTCTCGGATGAGATAGAGTCCTGCACTCACGATCTGCTGTTCGAGAATCTTCCAGTGACTCTCCTCCAGAGCTTTGGCGGCAGCGACCGAGCTTAATGAGATAACTCGGGGTTCCGGGAAGAACTTGAGCAAAGGTTCGAGCTTGGAGCGGTCGTGAGCGAGTGAAGGAGGAAAATCAAAAGCTGCTGGACGAGAATATAAATTTCGCAGAGAAGGCAGTGGGCCGACTCAAGGCCTCACGAACTTGAGAGGAGCTAGGCGACACCAAGGATGAATTGAAGCATGCTCGGAAGGATTTGGACACTCGAGAGTCTTACTACTGAGCAGTTCATTGAGGGAAGCTGCTCGTCTTTAAGGGCAAATTGACACTCCGAAGGTCCAGCTCGCTCATCGAGGTATAACAATGAGGCGGACTCTAGTTATGATTGCCTCATGTATGCTTTTGGCAAGGCATACCCCGAGGCCGACATGTCCAGGGTTGAAGGGTATGTTGTTGAATACATGAGCAATCCTGAAGCCCCTTCGTCCGAGCCCCCAACTGTTGATAGAGAGCTCGCTCCTTCTCCTATTGATGTTCCCTCTCTGCTCCTCATGCGGATCTTGGTCTTCCTCCTAGCGATCTCTGCAGGCGTCCCTACAGTGATTACGCTCTTCCTCCTGCTGCTGCTGAGGATGCTCCTCTCTTGAATGAAATAAAAAGATACATGTTGAACAGCTCTTATTGAATGCTCATGTGCTCACACTATTGTCTTTTATATTGAATTGACTTCGTAAGCGCTTGCTAAATAAAAATTTTACGAGTGTTGGGTTTCTATTGTCCTTTATGCCCAAGTGTAATCTTGATTGACCTATGCATGGCGAGCTTCAGCTTTGAATTAGACTAAAAGCCTTATGTTTATTTTACAAGTTCATTTAACTTGCTCGAGCCTACATTTGGCTCTTGTTTGATCTTGTCCGCCTAGAGCTTAGGCTTAGGGACTTTGGCCTTAGCATTATTCATGGACCTCTTTCACTTGTGATGAGCTTTTCCGGAACCTTATCCGACCTAGGACTTAGGCTTTTGGACTTTCGACCAAGGAGCTCATCTTGATCTTACGCTCGGGCCTTTAAGCGACCCAAGCTTACCTGCTGTAACTCCCGCTCGGGCTGCAATTGACCCAAGCATGGCACGTCCCGCCTAAGACTTAGGCTTTGGGACTTCGGCCAGGAGCATTTCTTGATCTTACGCTCGGGCCTTTTAATTGACCCGAGCTTACCTGCTGTAACTCCCGCTCGGGACTGCAATTGACCCAAGCATGGCACAGTCCGCTCTAAGACTTAGGCTTTGGGACTTTTGGCCACGGAGCTCTTCTTGATCTTACGCTCGGGCCTTTTAATTGACCCGAGCTTCTTGCTGTAACTCCCGCTCGGGCTCGCAATTGACCCAAGCATGGCACCGTCCGCTCTAAGACTTAGGCTTTGGCACTTCGGCCAGGAGCTCTTCTGATCTTCTACTCGGGCCTTTTAATTAACCCGAGCTTCTTACAGCGTTACTCTACTCGGGCTTGCAATTGACCTGAGCATGGCAGTCACGCCTAAGACTTAGCTTTGGGACTTACGGAAGCGGAGCTCTTCTTGATCTTCTGCTGGGGCCTTTTAATTGACCCGAGCTTCTTACAGCGTTACTCCCGCTCGGGCCTACGATTGACCCAAGCATGGCACCGTCACCTTAAGACTTAGGCTTTGGGACATCCGGCTAGGAGCTCTTCTTGATCTTACGCTCGGGCCTTTTAATTGACCCGAGCTTCTCAGCGTTACTCCCGCTCGGGCTGCAATTGACCCAAGCATGGCACCGTCCCGCCTAAGACTTAGGCTTTGGGACATCCGGCTGAGGAGCTCTTCGATCTTACGCTCGGGCCTTTTAATTGACCCGAGCTTCTAGCGTTACTCCCGCTCGGGCTGCAATTGACCCGAGCATGGCACAGTCCCGCCTAAGACTTAGGCTTTAGGACTTCGGCCACGGTGCTCTTCTTGATCTTCTGCTCGGGCCTTTTAATTGACCCGAGCTTCTTCTGGCGTTACTCCTGCTCGGGCCTGCAATTGACCCAAGCATGGCACCGTCCCGCCTAAGACTTAGGCTTTGGGACTTCTGGCCAAGGAGTTTTTCTTGCTTCTGGTCTTTATTTTGAACTTACATTATGAATGTTTTTCTTATTCTCATATACATTTATACTTTTACATATCCCATCTTGGGATGAAATCTTACATTAACCCTTCACAATACAAGGTGACTTCTCGGAAATATTTCCTCGGGAGTCATGCGTTCCATGGCCTCTTGACCTCTCGTCCAGTCTGGGTGAGCTAGCCGGTATGCTCCTGGTCCTGTTAACTGAGTGACTCGATAAGGGCCTTCCCAATTTGGCCCTAGTACACCTTGTCACGGGTCCTTTGTGTTCTGGTTGACCTTTCTCTTCTAGCAAGTCCAGACCTGCACACATCTGCTCGTCGTTTTGCTCCTCGTTGAAGTGCTCTGTCCGGTGTGTCCCCATTCCTATCTCGGTGGGAACCATCGCTTCATGCCCAAAGCCAAGGAGAATGGGGTCTCTCCAAGTGGCCGCTTTGTGTGTGGTTCACGTAAGCCCACAAGACTTGAGGAGCTCATCCATCCGAGCTCCTTTTGCTCGCCTGATCTTGTCTTCAGGAGGCGTTTTATAGTTTTATTCGCGGCCTCTACTTGCCCATTGGCTTGCGGGTGTGAGGGAGAGCAAAACTTCAGCTCTATCCCCAGATTCTGACAGAAGTCTCTGAACTTGCTGTTATCAAACTGCCTCCCATTATCGGTGACCAGGGCTAGTGCCCACTTCTCCATGGGTGGATACCGGGTTTCTGCTTCTAGCAACGCTCTGGTCGTGTAATAAACAGGGTACTGTACCCCTGATTCCTCCCTTACCAGAACTGAGCTCGTTGCCCATTGGGATACAGCCAAGTATAGAAACAGTACCTCTCCGCTTCGAGGTGTTGGCGATGCAGACTTTCAACAAATACTCTTTCAGTGCTTGGAGCAGCTGCCTCGCATTCGAGCGTCCACTTTGTCTTCCTGCCCTTCTTCATTTCCTGGAAAAAGACCCGGCACTTATCCGTGGCGTGAGATATGAATCTTTTGAGGGACGCCAGTTTGCCAGTCAGACTCTGTATCTCTTTGAGGCTGCGCGGGGACCTCATTTCCACCACTGCCCTTATCTTCTCCGGATTGGCCTCGATCCCCCTGTGACTCACCATGAAGCCTAAGAATTTTCCCGAACCCACTCCAAAAGCACATTTCTCTGGGTTTAGCTTCATTCGGTACTTTCTTAAGAGTGTGAAGGTCTCCTCTAGATGCCTTACATGTTCCTCTGCGTCTTTAGACTTGGTGATCATGTCATCTACATACACCTCCATAGTCCGACCGATCAATGGCTTGAAGACCTTGTTTACTAGCCTCTGATACGTCGCCCCTGCATTCTTTAGGCCGAAAGGCATGACCTTGTAGCAATACAGTCCCTGATTGGTGATGAAGGCTGTACACTCCTCGTCCGGTCGGTGCATGGGAATTTGATTATATCCCGAGAATGCATCCATGAAACTGAGCAGCCCGTGCCTGCTACCGTAGAGTCCACTAGTTGGTCTATCTTCGGTAGTGGAAAGCTATCTTTTGGGCAGGCCTTGTTCACGTCTGTGAAGTCAACACACATTCTCCATTTCCCGCTTGCTTTCTTCACCAGCACCACATTCGAGATCCATTCGGGGTAAGATACCTCCCGTATGAATCCTGCTTTTAGCAGCTTCTCAACCTCGCAGTTGATGGCTTCGTACCTCTCCTGGTTGACGCATCTTCTCTTTTGCCTCACTGGCTTAGCATCTCTCCGTACTGCTAGCCTGTGACACGCCACTTCTGGGTTGATTCTAGGCATATCCTCGTGCGTCCATGCAAACATATCTGCGTGTGCTCGCAGACATTCCACCAGCTTTTCCTTCAATGGCTCGCTAAGGCCCGAGCCTATTCGGACTTTCTTCTCGGGGTCTCCTGCTCTCACCTCGACCTCCTCCAACTTCTCGGCGGCTCTTGCCTTGGTTCTTGAGTCCCCTCGTATCCAACGAGGTTATCTGCATAGTCCGTTTGGCAGCTCTGACATAGACTCCTCGCTACCCTTTGGCTGCCTTTTATGACTCCTACGGCCCCATTTACTCGATATTTTAGGGCCAAGTAGTGGGTGGATAGCACGCACTGGCTGATCCTCATAAATGGCCTCCCTAGAATTGCTTGATATGGGCTGGTTTCATCTACTACCACGAAATCCAGCATCATGTTCTTCTCGAAAGGCTTCGAGCCCATGGTTACTGCCAACTTGATGATTCCTAGAGGTATCAGCTTTCCTCCCCCGAATCCCTTCAAGGAAGTGCTCGTATGCTCGAGGCTCGCGCCTGCTATTCCTAAATCCTCGAGTGTGGATTTGAAAAGAATATCTACCGAGCTCCCCGAGTCAACCAGTATTCGGTCAACTTCCTTATTCGCTACATTAGCTTTTACCACGGGGCATCTTCGGTGAGAGTCTGACACCCCTCCTCGTCTTCATCCGTCCACATGATTGGCACTGCCGAACCTTGGCCTTCTTGGCGGCGGAGGCGATGAAGCAGGACTTCTCGGCTGCAGCGGCATATCTGCAATAGTTTTCCGGGCCTGTTGGAACTTAGGCCATCGTTGGCCCACCTGAAATTACTCTCGTGGATGGTGGCTTCGTGTCTATTTCGTAAGCCCGGTCACCTTCCTCAGGCTGTTGTTCAACTACCGGGTGCCCTCCTTCTACAAACTCATCCAGGTACCGATTCCTAACTAAATCCTCCACCTGGTTTTTCAAATCACGGCACTGTGATGTGGTGTGGCCGTGATCTCCATGGAAACGGCAGAATTGCCCCCTGTTCCGCTTGCTAGCCGGTTTGGTCATCGGCGTCGGAGGGCTCAGTAGCCCTCGCTCCTCAGCCACTTGAAGTATCTCTTCAAGAGATACCTTCAGCCTCGTATACTGTTCGTAAGCAGGGCTTTGTTCCACCACTTGTATCGCCCTATCCCTTGGGAAACTTCTCGGTGGGGGTGGCAATGAACGATCAGTCCTGTTGTGGCTCACCTCAGGTCTGCTGGGTGGCTGATTGCGGGATGTGTGGCCATCATGACGCCTGTACTCTCTGTGATCCCGGCCCGGAGACCTGCGAGGTGGCAGGGGGACCATCCGCGGTGGGGGAGCTCTCTGATATGGGTTGTACAAGGCAACCCGATCTCTTGCTGCCTTTGGAGCTTGTGTCCCTCGGGCAGGACTCCCTTTTTTCTTCCTCCTTGCTCCATCGACTTGCTCACTCCTTAATTTGGCCGCTTTTTCTTCTTCGATTACCATATCCAGCTTTACCTGCTCATATGCGTCTGAATATGAACGGATCGAAGGACTCCGCATGATTATACCATGGTCTCCCCATCAGGATGCCGATCCTTTAATCCTCTCGAGGCTTGGGGATGGTTGAATGCACCAAGATCTAGGACCGATCTATGGTATCTTCGACAAACTCTCGGGGATTCCCTTCTTTACGCCTCGCTTCGACTGACTCCATCATGTCATCCTCAGGGGTTATTGCGCCCCGGAATTGCTCTGCGAACTCCACGCACATCTGTTCAAAGCTCAAGATGCTTCCCCGTGGGAGTCTGCGGTACCATTCCCTCGTTCTTCCTTCTAGGGTGAGTGGGAAGGCCCGGCACCTCTGGGCTGCTGACAATCCTTGCACCCCAGTCATGTCGTTGAACCGCTCTATGTGAACTAACGGATCACTTTTTCCTGAGAATTTCAGATCTGAGAAGCGGAAGTCACGTGGGATCGTGACACTCATGATCTCCGTTAGAAGAGATTCGTTATCCAGCATTATTCGCCGGCTGGGGCTCTTTCCGTTCCCCCGGAGGTCTTCCACAACTTGTGCCAACCTGCGCACCTCTCCCTCCAACTCTTCCGTGCGAGAGGTTGGGGCTGTGTCCTGTAAGTGCTGACGGGACCCCCTTTCCTCCATGTTTGTTTCTTCCCTCACTGCAACATTCGGTGCCCTAGGTCGTTGGGCTTTATCTCCTACATTTTCCTGAACGGGAGCATTTCCTCGGCTGGACTCCGGGACATCATTACATGTTTTTCTCTGTCCCTCCCTGATTTCTTCCAATAGGGAGGTCAGAGTCTCCATCTGCTTCTCCATCCGATCCATTCTTTCCTGGATCTCCCTATTATGGGCCTCATTGGACACTTCTCTCAAAGTCACCGATTCTTCTGCACTTACTCCTCTTCTGTTGTTTCCCCTCATCGTAGCGTTATATCTTGAGTGTATTAGGAAATCAGGCTTTTTGTGCCGATCCCCACAGACGGGGCCAAAACATGTTGATGCTGTTTTTCCCGCATGTTTTTAAACAGTACTTCGAGCCTCCAAATAGTGCCTCGATCCTTCAACCAGCTCGATACTATCTACGGTATCCTCAGCTCACGATTAGCTCAAGCTCGAGTAGGACTATCTCCTTCTTCCTGTTCCACTGTCTTTTCCAGAACGGTGATCTTTCGAACCTGTACTCACAGAAAACAGGGTCAGGGGTCGCCGGGCGTGTTCCGGTGAAAACCCTCCGATGTTCAAGTCAGTAATCGGGTTGTTCTTTTTGGTATCTCCTTTAATGAAGGAGACCGGAAAGATGAAAGGGATATTTTTCGCCCTCCCTCTTTGAATGAATAAGATGTTTTCAGAGAATCTGGATCAGAGAAATTGGACTCGGAAGAACCTGTACATGCTTACGGATCCTTTTTGAATCAGATTTTCCAACCCCCGTGACGTACCCGTTCGTTTCCTTTTATACTCCGTTTTTTCCCGCTCTTTCCATTTCCAGGCCGTCCACTCCCATGTTGGTGGTGTCTGGGTCCCTCGGCAGTAGGGATTGGCGCAATATTCCACAGGGATGCGTGGGCTGTCTCCTTAATCACATTCACGTGGCGGACCACCATGTCGGGAGTGTGTGCTAGGAATGACATTAAAGGTGTGCGAGGATTACGAGAGAGCAGGTTGAGTGCGCTCCGGTCCGACATTAAAGGTGTGCGGGATTACGAGAGAGCGGGTCGGGCTACCACAGGCGGGTCTTACATTCCTTCGTCTCGTGGTTGGCGTAACCCGGTTGTGCTCGGGGACATGATCTCTGCGGCGGAGAGAAATGCTCGGCTCTCGACCTTGACCAGCTCGGCTGGAATGGGCGACCTTGAGCATATATGAGCTCGGGGCTCGGGCGGCTCTCGGTTCCTCGACCTCGGCGGCTCAGGCTGAGGCGAGCGACCTCGGCGGGCAAAGGAGTGCTCGGGGCTCGAGCTGCTCGGATTCCTCGACCGACCCGGAGAGGCGTTACGGTGAGGTCGTCTTTGTGTAAGTAGTCGGGCCTTCTGCTCGAGCTAGGATGCCCTCGGGGTGTTTTATTCGAGCTGAAAATGCCTCGAGAAGTCCTTGCCCGATATTACCCAAACACTTATTCTTGTATAAATTGATACGATTTAAATTATTCATAAAATCTATGAACAAGGATTGTGAAATTTGATGCGTTTAATAATTTGATCGTGTTTGGATGATTTAAAATTTTCACAACATGAAATTAAACAAATTTAACGTGATACAATGGCGGTGTTGTGGGAATTGAATTTAAATCACGAATCTCAAATTTTATTTTAATTTAATTTGTATTATGTTAAAAAAAAGTGAAGGATTGGTTCTTTAAATTGATATATATATATATATATATATATATATATATATATATATATATATAGAGAGAGAGAGAGTTTTAACCCATGTTGACCCAAATTGAGTTAATGGTAATAGATAGACTCGTCTTGGGGAAGTTTGGGGTAGGTCTTTTCAGTTGGTAGCAGATTGTGGTTTTAGATTTTGCAGACTTTACTTGCATAGTAAAAATAAGTTTTATGATTATTAAATGGGACATTGATATTTTGTAGGCACCATCGTGCTTGCCAGTAGCGATGAGGCGTGGCCGCGATTGTGGTCGTGGTCATACTAGGCGAGCAAGCTGGGTTGATTCGGATGTTGTACTTATAGGGAACCCGAACACGTTAACGAGGGTGCGGTGGAATCCCAATGCATGAGATAGCATAACCTAGGCACCTGAAAATTTTTCCAATATTAAGCGATCAAATGATAAAATGGCTTAGATCATGATAATAGACACACAAAATCGGGCTCATGTGCATGCCGGAAATTCTAGTAATATAGAGCGTGAGAAGTTATGGTAAGAAGAGATTTAATGGTTCTAGAGAGCCACTTGAGGTTGAGTCGCGGTTTGTCAAGCTAATGCGCATTTTTTGTGATAAAATGTCCAAAGGAAGATAAGCTATCATTTGTTGCTTTTTGCTCAAGAATAGAGCTTATCATTAATGGCGACGATGAGGCGCCAATATTATAGGAATCTCGACATCACTTGGGCTATTTTACGCAATGAATTTTATGATCATTACTTTCCGAGTGGTGTACCAAGATATTAAGCGGGTAAATTCCTTTTACTAGTTCGGGGTCTATAGTTGTTGAGGAATATATGAAGAAATTTATGGAGCTTTTCAGATTTGCTATATCGATGATTAGAGACATGAGAGAGATGTAAACAATTTGAGGAAGGTCTACAATTTAAGATTACATGCGACGGTAATGATACACTGAGTTTATGGAGATAGTTGAGGCGGTGAGGAGAGTTGAACATAGCATTGCCAAGGGACGCAAAGTTCAAGCATCGAGCCGAGGCGTAGCTAGAGTTGGTCCGAGGCGGATCGAGTAGTAGTCCACCTAAGATGGGAGTGTTCACATCGATCACTCTGCTGGACTTAGAGGAGTTAGGGTATAGGCTTAAGAGGTAATTGAAGATAGTCTACTAGTCATCCATCGATCACGGATGTTAGTGGGGAGTAATGCACGAAATCGGAGATATCATGAGGATTGATCCAAGGGTACCCAATAAATTTCTTACCTTTCATATGGAAAAAATCATCAAGGTGAGTGTTGTTTTAGAGATTGAGTTTTTTTTTATCAATGTGGCCGACTCGGTCATATCCGGAGATTTTGCCCTACCATATCTCAATGTGATAGTTTTGTTCAAGGTGTAGCCTCATAGTATCAAAATCATTCTAGAGCAGACTCGAGGTTAGAGGCCCGCGGTGGGGTTTCCTCGTCACCCTAGGTCGGAGAGGTCAACCTGGTCGACCTCAAGCTCGGAGCTCAAGTTTTCACTTTAACACGATAAGAGTCACAAGCTACGGTGAGAAATTATTATGGGTACACTTTCTATATTTAGTTGTGATGCTTATATTCTTATTGATCTTGGGTCCACATTTGTTTGTTTCCAATACTTTTGCTATGCATGTGGGGTGAGACTCGAATCAATAGATTATTGTTTAATTGTTAGTACACTTACTTGGAGGTCGATAATTTACGAAAGTGTATATTAGGATTATATAATCAGATTGGATGAGCATGAATTTGAGACTAGTCCGATTGTTTTAGACATTGAAGATTTTGATGTTATTTTGGGTATGGATTAGGTTAGAATTCACCATACTGATTGTAGATTGTTTCAGGAAAGAGGTTGCATTTAAAAAGCCGAGATGATTAAAGTGAAATTTTATGGGAGCATAAAGTTTTCCCTTCATGTGTTATATCGACTATTGGTGCTAAATAGTTACTAAGAAAAATGTTTTCAACTTATCTAGCACATGTGATAGACATAAAAGTTTAGGAGCCGAGCTTAGAGAATTTTCATTGTAGTTCGGGAGTTTTCGGATGATCTTCTTGGGTTGCCACCTAATAGAGAACGATTTTTCTATTGATTTAGTCCCTAAAGCTGCTCCTATATCTATGGCACAATACAAAATGGCTCTCGTAGCATTAAAGGAACGAAAGTTCAACTTCAAGAACTAGTGGATAAAGGGGTTCATTTGACCGAATGTATCCCAGTGGGAGCTTCGTTTTTATTTGTAAAGAAAAATGATGGTATCCTTAGACTTTGCATTGACTACTGATAGCTAAAACAAGGTTACGAGTACACAATAAGTATCCAGCTTCCACGTATTGATGATTTGTTTGATCAACTTCAAGCGTGAAAGTATTTTCCAAATTTGACTTACACTTGGGATATCATCAATTGAGGATTAAAGAGACCAATGTCCCTAATACAACATTCAGAACCAAATATGGGCATTACAAGATTTTCTCGATGTCATTTGGGTTAACAAGTGCTCCAGTGACACTTATGGATCTTATGAGTAGGGTATTCCATCCCGATCTAGATCCATTTGTGATTGTGTTCATTGATGATAACTTGGTGTATTCTTGGAGTAAGGATGAGCTATTGAATATTTGTAGATTGTTCTATAGACTTTGAGACGAAGTAGCGTTATGCTAAGTTCAACAAATGAGAGTTTCAGCTAAGCAGTGGTTTTCTTGGTCATGTGATATCAGTGAAGGCATTTTGTTGACCCTCAAAAGATAAAAGCGGTTGTGAAATGGGAACCGCCTACAAATATTACGGAGGTTCAAGTATTTTCGATTTGGTTGGTTACTACTAGTAGATTTACTGGAAAGATTGTCCAAGATAGCTATTTTGTTAACACGATTAACCAAAAAAATGTATAGTTCGAGTGGGATGATAAGCGTAAAAGAGTTTTCTAAAACTTAAGACATTTCTTACTTCATTACTGTTCTTGCGCTTTCATCCGGTAATGAACGGTTTGTAGTGTATAGTAATGCTTTTAGACAAGGATTGGGTTATGTGCTAATGCAGCGTGGAAAAGTAGTTGCTTATGCTCCTAGACAACTTAAGAAACATAAGCAAAACTACCACACACATGACTTAAAGCTAGCAGACATAGTATTTGCACTCAAAACTTAAAGACATTACTTATATATAATCCATTTCCAATACCAAAATAAAATAAAAGCCATAGTCATAATGATAAAACAAAATGATAATGAAAATGTTTGTATGAACTATAGAGATGCAGAAACTATGAAGCTACCAAGGCAGATGGGATGGAGAACTAAGAGGAAGAACATAAAAAGTAGAGAGAAGATATTGCTTGTGCATCCATAATCTGCTACTTCGGTCTAGGATCAACTTCTACTGGAGCTAAATGGTAATAAAGCTGCGTCGCATCCGAGCACTGATAGGTAGTAAGCTATGATTAAAGCTCGGTCTATTGTATAAAGAGAGAATGAATCTCATCCAAAATTTACTACATAAGGCTCTCGAGACGAGTAGGCTAAGTAGGTGCGGGAGGCTTATCAAAAGTTCGAGGCTCATCGGTGTCCATCACATTATGTGCTGCTAAAGTCTTTGCCCTAGTGAGATAAGCTGCAGCCTGAGCTCTCACTCCCAAATGGAAGTTAGAAATTTATTGAGTTAAGTAGATATCATTCAACATCCTATCATCCTCAACTGCAATTAATGAGTCACTATTCTTGGCTGAAGATGTCTTCATCCTAATATTGTAATGGCCTCTCTCCCTAACTTCTTAGTCATCTTTGAAATAGGCTCCACAAAAGCACATGAAACTCCTTAAGGATCTTAGTTATTATGCTGCCATATAGTAATAAATAATTGTTTAATAATGAAGTGTGTAACATATAACGGTGGGTGATATAGCCTATGTCAATCTCCTTTGTATGATAGAATCCAAAAGTCCGACATCTAACCTAGCGACCTTATTGGTATGACCATGTCTAGGAGAAATAACAAGATGCAAAATGCTATGGAAATCCTATCTTAGAAAGATAAAAGCTCGAGGCCTAAGCGAAAAGGAACATATATCATCAAACTAGGGATGGCAATTTTTAGGACCACGCCCAAATCTAGACAAACCTAGACAATTAGGCCAATATCAAATTAAAATTAATCCAATATCTGGATAAAATTTTGACAACCCGGACAAATCTGAGTCCGTGTTCGGGTTAGAGTGAACCCATAAACATAAAACTCAAACTCGGATATTTTTATTTTTATTATTTTTAATAGAAATAAAAAAAAAGAAATGTTGCCCTTATTCATACTTTCTAAGCTTGGTTGCCTCTGTCATTATTTTCCTCTCTCTTGAGCTCTTCTATTTTTTCTCTTCATTAAATCATCCTTACCTTTGTCATTCTTTTCCTGTTTCTTGAGCTCTTCTCTTCCCTTCATGAAATCATCATTTTAATGTCTCTTCGGTTCTTCTCTTTGTCATCGTCACTCATCATCGATCGCGGTTGTGATATTGCTTCAACTGACGCTGATCCACGTAGCTCGTGAACTAAATCAGTGTATCATGAATTTGAATTGTAGACATAAATATGTTATTTTCTAAGTGTTATGTCATGGATTTATATTTGTGCAATGTATCAATTTATTTATTCACAATGAATTCTAATTTTGCAATCATATATGCATATATGAATAATAGGAATGTAGTTTAGGGAAGAGAATTGTAAGACTGTGAGTTTAACATTTAGAAATAACCTTGTTGACTTTATTTTGACTTACACTAATAAAAAAATGGTCTTTATGGACATTAGAATAATGTCAATAATTACTTTTAGTGACACTTGTTAATTGCATCTATAATCTGGCAGTCAGAAAAATAATAACACTTGTTTGTGGTGTCACGAATATAATGTCAGTGATTACTGTTGTTATAGCATCACCATTATTATGACACCACAATATTAGTAGTTATTGATATTATATTAGTTACTATAGTATCATTCTTAATTTATTTAAAAAATATATTAAATTGGCTCGTTGCCTATTGACACCACAAAATAACCCAAAAAAAACTTGATTTATATTATACAATCTTTCATTTTATATTTAAATATTGTTAATATATATATATTATCACAATTGAACCAAATACAAATTTAAACAAGTAGTAAAGAAACATACAAATTCAGAGTAAGTCAAACATAGTATCAAAACACACAAGTAGATATTTAGTTTGAAAAATAAAAGTATTTAGTTGACAACAAAATTCTACTCAATGTCTCTACACCTTTAACTTCATTGTTTTTCTGCCTAAAAGTGTAACATAAAAATTAATTACCATGCTATACAAATTAAGTCTATGACATTTAGAATAAAAAAATATACTCATACATTACATGATTATTTTATGCTGCAAATAACTTGCCAAAACACGCCACCCTATCATCAATAAGTTACAAAAATCATCCATTGTGTGTACTCATCACATCCAATTCAATTCCAAGTACTAAAAGGTCAGTATATATTGCAAACTTCAAAACTAAAACAATAATCTATAGATAAGCACTCAGCATTTTATAGAAATTAGAAAAAGCAAGAACATGAAAATAAACAGTACCAACACACCTTATAGCAATTACCAAAGATGCCTAATGAGCTCAAAATTGATATTAATCCTTTTCATCTTAAGTATCCTTAGGCTATTACTGATGAATTAATTATCCTAAAGCGAGAAAAAAAAAAGTATAGTACCAAAACTCTTGTAATATTTTCCAATTTCCTATCAAATCTTCATGACATAATTATAACAGTCAAGAACCAAAATACAACACCACCTTATGTAAAAAGAAACTAAACATATTCAGTTATTGGATAAAGGAATAAAAAATGGCTTAAGGTCATTATGATAAAGAAACCAAAAGGAAAGATTGTAACATATGTATTTATTTTAGCTATTTATGTAAATAATTAATTTAAGAGGGGGTTTATGTGATAAATTAAGAGCGGGTTTATGTGATATACCATGAGGGGGTCTAGTTGATATTTTGTGGGTGTTTATAAAAGGAGAAAACCGGTTAAAATTTGAGCAAAACCGAGAGAGAGAGAGAGAGGAGTGACCCGCAAAACCCGACCCGAACCCGCGAAACCGACCCGTCGGTTTCTCCCATTTTCGGCCACCTCACCGGCCGAGCAAGGTGTCAAACGAAAGCTCGTGAGCGGCCGTCCACCCCAGTCCGTCCTTGCTACGGAAAAGCAGGTGGAGCACGCCGGTGAAGCTTCGAAAGTTCCGCGGGTTTGCGCGGACGATCGCTGGCGATTCCGACTGTCTTTGGCCACGCCACCAGTTACAAAAGCTTCCCCACCTCACCATCTTCCATTCCCGACCAGTCACTGGCATCGAGAAGGCCGTTTTGCCGCCGCGCGTGGGAGGATACCACCGGCACCGTTGGACTCACCTCGACGAGAAGTGTCTAGTCCAAGCTTCCCCACCGCTGTTGGGTCAATTTCGGTCAACGTTGACCGTAGGGGCATTTTGGTAATTTCACGCATAGAGGGTAATTTCGTAATTTCTAGCTTTGAGGGTGAATTTGTAATCTAAATTGAGGATAAATTGGTAATCTTATGAGGTTGAGGATAAATTAGTAAATTATGAAATTGAGGGTAGTATAAGCTCGGATATGTTATTAGTTAATCACGAATACGGGATTAATACGGTAAACCAGGAAAAAAATTGAGAATTTGTAATGTTAGGACGAATATTTATTTTAAGCATTATTTTTATGGGATTAGTTCGAATTATAATTATGGAAAGTAATTATATCATTTCTGTAAAATAGGTGGATCTGCGGACGAGAATCTACCTGCGGACTTGGGTGATAGCCGAGTCTGAAATTATCACTGTGAGTGGAATATATTAAAATTATTTGATTTTTATATAGTAGAGCTTGTTTATGAAATGAATATTTAAAGTGCTTCCATTAAATGGTTTTTCGAAATAAATGTTTATTGCGTATAAATATTGTGTTAAATTATATTTATTTATTTATGCTCCGTATCGATTTTAAAATGCAAAAGAGATGATTGATTTCCAAACATGTTTCAAAAGTGCTTTTATGCGGATTTCGAGCATGATTTTAAGAGTATATGATTGATCCTGTGTATGATTTAAAAATGTATATACATTGCTTTTGAGCATGATTCAAAGTATTTATATGTTGATTCCGAGAATAATTTAAAGTGTTTACATATGGTCTTTGAGCATGATTTAGAATGTTTATACATATGGATTTTGAACATGATTTAAAGAGTATATGATGGATCTTGGACATGAGATATATTGATTTCGAGTATGATTTAAAGCATGATTTAAATGTATACATATATAATGATTTCGATCATGTTTTTAAGTTTTAAGCAAATACCCGTTCCCTCCAGATGAGATGAGATAGTAGGCCTTTGGGGCCGTCCGAACACACATAGAGGCTTTGGGCCGTGTGTTTGGGCGCTTTCGCCCTTTGGGGGCATATGCATGCAGACAGATATTGAGATATGAGATCGGATGGTCCGAACACGATGTCGCGGGATAGCGCATCATAGCACGTCCGTTGAGATCCGGGTATGAGATATCTTGATGAGCATGAGATGAGTGCGTCCTTTCAGTCTATCCGTGTAGCTCGGGCATGATGGTACTCAAATAGTACATCATTGCCGTCCGTTGAGGTCCGGATGAGACTAGATTATCCCCTGGGTATTTGTTTAAGGATGTTTGTTTAAAGATATTTGATTTACTTAATGTTTGATATTTCAGTTTGAGATGATATTTCAATATAAGATGTTTTTTATTGATTTTGTGACAGTATCAGTTTTGCTTATGTTCAGAATATGATTGAATTGAAAGAAATTTTACATTCAAATAATTATTTGAGAAAAGTAATTATACAAGTGATGCATTTGTTTTTAAAAAAATATTTTATATTTTAAAAGCTACTATCCACTCACTGAGTTCACTGAGTTTTATACTTATTCCTATTTTATTATATTTTTTCCCCAGGAGATTCATGAGTACTAACAGTTAACCCAGCGGCTGTACATAGTTGGAGTCATGTGGGCCACTGAGGTTGTTTGAGGACATAGAAAAATTATTTTCTTTTGGTTAATGTATAATTATCATGTTTTGGATTTATATTCGGGATGTGATATATGAATTATGAAACGTGTGTATTATTGGATAGGTTATCGAATGAGATTGGGTTGATGCAGTTGATGTTTGATAATTGATTTGGGAGTGCTTGTGTTGTAATTGCAGGTTTGGAAATGTTATATATTTAGGGGAGGTTCTGCCGAAATTTCGGTAAAATTCTCATTAATAAGATGATTTTAATATTTAAGTTCAATTTCTTAAGATAGGTCGCCTCTGGGAATGGGGCGGGTCATCTCAAAGATTAAAGAAAGTTCACTAGATCAATTATAGAGATCTATCATTCATTCACTTAAGCATAATGCACTATCAATTATTTAAAAAGGGTGGAGCTTATTCTTGCCAAGGCGAAGATTATTTATGTGTCTGGTTCAAAATAGCGACAAGAGTATAATTATATTCTTCTTTTATGGGTGGAGAGGTGAAGTCCATTAATAGAAATCCAAAATCCAAAATACAAGTACAAAATATGAGACAATAAAACATATATGCTATATTTTAATAAACCATCAAGAAATGATTAAATTAAGCATTATCTCAATGGGTTCAGCTCCTCCCCATTAGAGATGACACAAAATGCAAGATTCATAAAAGTCAGCACATGCTAGCTACGAAGGATTTTTCTTGACTTCATCTACAATTTGTTTTAGAATTTCGCTGCACATTTATACCACTGAAAAAAAAATTAGGATTAAAATTTTAAACATCGTTCGAAACTTGACCCAAAAAAAAAAAAAGACTAGATACATCAACTTCATACATGTGCATGAATACTCCTAAGCTTCATAGTTAAATGATAAATATAATTTTTTAATCCGTTAAAGTACCTAAACCAAGATATAATAGGTTATTTCATTAAAAATACCTAAGATATACAATTTATTCAACTATAAATATAAATAAAAATTAATGCAATCGTAAAATATAATAGAGTAAAAAGTAAAGTGGGTTTCATACCTTTTAATGTTGACAGAGTTTAGACATGGTAAGTAACTACTAAAAGGAATAAATAATTTTTTTAATTTATTTTATTACTCTTTCAATATTGTACAAATAATAACAATTACTATTATTATTTTTTAGAAGTACAATAATGATGTAAAGCAATATAAGTCAATCTCATTGATTACGATATTTTAAGCAGACACAAACAATACCTCAAATAGAAATCCTAAAAGCATCATCACTTACTAGCTAGAGTATGTGTAATTTGAATAGGTTCTATTTATCTATTTCAATTGATCCAAGAGGAAATGGCAAGCACAGCCTCAAAATAGTTTGTTTTAAATGAAAAATTAACATTTCCATAAAGATTAGTCCTCTAGAAAAATTAAGTCACAACTGATGGCCTTGTGAACCAGTTCCTTCTCATGAACTTGGAATTAGAGAAAACAAAATTAACCCCCTTGAAACTTAAATAATTCGTAAATATACCAACAAAGCTTCCTAGAATAATAGAAATCAGAATTTCTACATTAAACTAAACATTACTACATATATACAATTTGATAATGAATAAAATGAAAGGTAAAACAAAGAACAAAAAGAAATATTATTTCATTTTTCTTATTTCTTTTTATTCTTTCTTCCATGACAAATGCTAAATATGATGTTTCATCAACAGCTGACTTAGCAAGACCTTTGATGGTAATTATGGATGATTCAATCAAATGAAGATACCTGTTGTGCAAATTTTATTGAACTCGCAAGCGCACAAATCTCTTGCAGTATGGATTATCGGTGACGAGTGTCAATTCCACGAGGGGTTGGATTTCAATTGTATATAGTTATTATTGTTATTATTACTATTATTATTATTGTATGGGTTTGTGGTGAATGTTTTAATATATTTTACCCTAAAATTTAAATTAAAATGACAAGAATAAATTGGGAATTAATTAATGCAATGAAGTGTTTGGGTTTCAGGATTCACACTCAATATTTCACCATGGGCTTAATATTCTTTTTAATTCCAATTAATTTGTGAGGGGGTCATTTCTACTCCTTATAAACCTAACTCTAATGATATCAAGCGCTCATTGTATCAAGAAAAATAATCTTATATTAAATGTGGTATCAAGAACACGTTGTGCCAGGTAATAATAATATAATTATCGACAAAGTGTCAAGACTATCTATTAATTAATCTAGATGAATTTTATATTTGACTCGAATTTTATGTTTGACCATCCACTAATGAATTTTATGTAGCAACACAATTTTTTTTTTTAATGTTTGACTCGAAGGAAAATATAGAGGTCATGTATAGTAGATTGCTAAGCTATATGAATAATGGGTAAAAAGGGTTACTCTCTAAGAAAAATGATAGGCTAAAAAACTAACTTGGAATTTATTATGACATGTGCATTCCTTTAAGTAACTCAACCAATTTTACTCGTCAACTTGCTCAATTCACATTTGTCACCAATATCAGCATGCAGAGTAGCAAACATGTTGTAACATAACTTAAGGCTAAAGATAACACAAATACTAGAATTTGAAAGTCGTCATATCATCCAATATCAAAATATCACACAAAATACCTTAGCTTTTTATTTTATTTTTTTGGTGTGACACTTTACCCCAAACATATTCTAAACATGAAAAATATGCATACAGAAAGGTGAAAATTATGTAGAAAACTAACAAGATAGAAGAATCACACATGAAGTAACTGTAGAAGCTTAAGTAAAAGGTCAGAAAAGCAACCTTTTTTTTTTACTTTAAGACTAAGAAGATGCGTTTCTAGAGTCATAACACTCCATATTCAGTTATCTTCGACTAAAAATTTTTGCTAAAGTTAGTTCCTACAATAAAAATTAGTAAAAACTTCTCCATGATTGAGGCATTTCACAATCATCAATTATTCCCTTCCCCTGACCAGAACGAGACATTGTCCTCAATGTTTTAAAGGAAAGAAGTAGGATTTAGAAGACATCACCTGGGTACTACAACACAGAATAAAAGAAAATATTCATAGTTAAAGAGTTAGATCTAATTTTTACTTCTTACTACTGCTGCTATCATCATCAGTCGACCAATCCAATAAAAAGGTCCTAGGATTTGGCTCTGATCTATAAGCTTGTAAAAGATCAAGTAACTCGTTAGCACTAGGAGCACAAATAAAAGTTTTTTTATTGTGAAATGATTTTTTATTGCATGGTTAAAACATGCAAGTAAACCATCATAAAAGTTTTTAACATTTAACAAACCAATGGATTTTTAGTAAATGTTCATATTGGCTCAAGATGCAAATGTATACAGTGCCTCTAAAGTTGCAAGATCTCCTGTCAAGAAAATAAAAGCTTCAGCATGTTGTAGCATTTTAGATAGTCTTTCTTGCATGGTAGAGATAATTAACTCCTCTATAATTGGTGGGCCAGGCATGCTTACAGGAGGTTTTAAGGCTTTCAGAATGATGTCTAGCACTTGGCTTCCTCTATTGTAAGCAGCTTCTATACTAAGCTTTGATAACCCTCGATCATCTCCTTCATATACCAAGTGTATTTTTCTCTTTTTTAAGACTCGACCAAGATCTATAGCTGCCTCAACAAACTCTTTATACTTTCTATAGTGAAACCCAAAAATTATACAAATGGTCTTAAATTATCTACTCGAAGTTATTGCCATTGAGACAATCCTCTAAAATAATTTATGAATGTTTAACAAAATAAGTCTGTGTTTAAAGATCTTGGTAACAAACATAATGATACACAGCTGTAAATGAAGTGGTGCATTTGTTAAATGACGCGTGAAGTTTATAGCTTAAAAATTAAAGTAAACAGTGAACGATAGGAAAACATTAATGCAAATGATAAAAGAACAGTATATGAAAAAGATATGTACTATTAGTTTTGATTATGGCTCATATCTTCCTCTGGTTTAACGTTCAGAAATGGCTTGAACACCTTCTATGCGCCGAGGATAGGCTTCCCATCCAATTGTCTTATAAACTGGCAAATATGGTCATTTATAGTCAGTTTTTCGAGACTATATCTTGCATGTTCTTTATGGAATAATGGCTATAATTGGAGAATTGCTCTCATGACGTATCCATTGGGATGCACTTCAAGAGAAAAAAGATATTATCTAATGACTATTTATTCAAACCATCCCTAATGAATTGAATCTTGTCTTCCATGTTATTAGCCACCACTCCTAAGGTACACGAACTTTTATTGCATTTTATTTTATCACATTTTTGACAAGCAACTAGAATTCGTTGAGCTTTTCATTTGCTTTAGTAGTTTCCTTAACCACAACAAGGCATGTATACAATAAATTTGGGAGGTAACTCACATGCCAATCATACTTTGGCTTCAATTAACCAACGGATGTCAGCAGGGATATTATTTCTCATAAGTAATCGCATGCATTTGGATTGAGCTTTATAGATTATAAGGAGAGCATTCTAAGGAAGTGAAGGAAATCGTTTGTGAAGCTTTGCCAAAATTGCATTTTTATCTATACCTTCTCCTTAGAATATCGGTTATTATGGGAAGTTGAAGTAACCGACTTTGATTATCATGGATTACCATTATCCGCCACTTAACCGGGATAACAAATTAAAGCACACATAAATAAAATCTATGGAAATAAGAAATATGTGAAAGCAAACAAAAGAAAATAAAAACACATTAAAAAGAATGAGTATAATCAAACACTTATTCACAATCGTCCTGTTATTGAATTTACCTTAAGTTCCAATTGGATTTCACAAATACCACTTTTTATTTTCTTGAGTTGTTTTTCTAGGTCTTCAAAGTGGGATACTAACGCTAGTGGTCGTAGATCCCAAAGAGGATGTGATTGAAAAACTTGGAGCAAGTCATAGATGATGCTTCACATATAGAAGTCGCTTAAGCTGGTAAAAAAGGATCTGTCTCACATATAGGAGTCACTTAAGCTGGTTAAAGAGGATATGTCTGAATGAGGTATTCATGATAAGTAATGAAAGAAAATATAACTGGTAATCAAGCACACGTTAGCAAAAAAATGAAATGACAAAAAGAAATTAAATCACCAAAAAAAAATGGAAAGGTCTCAATTTAGATTTGGTGGGTCACTCAAATCAATTTCAATGCCTTCTTCATGTAGTTGGTACTTTAAATATGGCTTTAATCTTTGACCATTAACTTTGAAAGTGACACAAGAGAGTGTAACTTACCTAGAAGTATATACAAGAGAGAATTGAATAAAAGCACTTTCTGACTTGGGGTAAAAGATTTCTCATGATTTGCTTTTCATGAAAGACTTTCATTTGCTGCTTGTAAATCTTGGCATTTTTGTACACTTCATTGTGAATTTCCTTATGTTCTGCCAGTTGTAATCTTCTTTTTAAGCTAGCTTATTACATATCAAAGTTGATTTTCTTGATGGCCCAATATGCACAATGCTCGAGCACGACGGATAGGTAACAAGCTTTCCCATACACTAGCCTATATGGTGACATCCCAATCGGGGTTTTGAAAGCCATTCGATATACCCATAATGCATCATCAAGTCTCAATAACCAATCTTTTCTGTCTAATCTTACTGTCTTTTTTAATATATGCTTTATTTCCCTATTAGAAATCTCGACTTGGCCACTGGTTTGCGGATGATAAGGAGTACGCACTTTGTGAGTGATGCAATACTTTATAAAAAAAAGCTTTGAATGATTTATTACAAAAGTGTGCACCACTATAACTGATTATTGCTCGAGAGTATCCAAAGCGTGAAACAATGTTGCTTTTCAAAAGCCCAATTACTATCTTATAGTCATTAGTTCTGTATGAAATGGCTTCTACCCACTTAGATACGTAATTGATAGCAACCAATATGTACTGATGACCAAAAGAATGAGGCAAGCGTCCCATGAAATCATGCCCCACATAACAAAAATTTCAACTACTAGAATAGGATTTAATGGCCTCATATTCCTTCATGTAATGCTTCCCACACACTGAGATCTGTCATATGAAGAACAAAAAGTGTAAGCATCTCAAAATAAAGTTAGCCAATAAAAACCACATTGTAAAACTTTAGTAGCTGTTTTCCTAACATTAAAATGGGCATCATAAGCTTGTTTATGGCAGAATGAAAGGATGTTCTGAAATTCAATTTCTGGGACACATCGTCCAACAATTTGATCAGCACAATACTAAAACAGATAAAGATCATCCCAAAAGAAATTATTTATTTTCATAAAAAATTTGGCTTTGTCCTGCTAGGTCTAATGCTCTAGAAGTTGACCTGTAACAAGATAGTTAACTATATCAGCATGCTATGGTAATACTTCCACTATCAACAATTGTTCATCTGGAAATAACTCATTAACTGGTAATGGTTTTGTAATTGTATTAAAATTGAGGCAAGAGAGATTATCTGCCATTACATTTTCTATACCTTTCTTTTCTTTGAACTCAAGGTCAAATTCCTATAAAAGTGACACCCAATGACTTAGTCTATCTTTTGCATATTTCTTTGAGAAAAGATTTTTAAGAGCAGCGTGATCCGTGATCACAATTATTTTACATCAAATGAGATAAGATCGAAATTTCTCTAATGCAAACACTACTACTGGCATTTCTTTTTTAATAGTTGAGTAGTTCAACTGTGTATCATTCAATGTCATACTAGTGTAGTAAATGACATGGAGAATTTGATCAACTCTTTGTCCTAATACTGCTCCTACTGCATAATCAAATGCGTCATACATGAGCTCAAAAAGTAAGTTCCAGTTTGGGAGCTGAATAATGGGTGATTATGTCAACAACTGCTATAGTTTTTCAAATACCTCAAGACATAAATCATCAAAGATAAAAGGTACATCCTTAGCAGTAGCTTCCATAAAAGCCAGACTAAGCAATAAAGTACCTCGTATTTTTCCCTCCGCATCGGGCTGTCTCGCGATCCCTTCTACTGCCTGGCCCGCAGCAATCCCTTGACCAACTCCAGGTCCAATAGAAGCAAGCCCAACAGCCAACCCAGCAGCAATAACGGAAGCTGCAGAAATCAGTGGATTCATGATAAATCCCTCGCACTAAAATAAAGAAAAACTAAAGAAATCGTTAATGATACAATCGTCCACTCAATTATGACTTAATTATTCCGTCACTAGGATTCGCCCAGCCGAAGTAACTAAGAACTCCCAATTGGCGTAATAATAATATTATTATTTATTATTGAACCATCAAAACTTTTTAGATATCCCTTTTTTCGTTTCGATCCACAGACACAACACAGGATTTTTGTAAACCCATACGACTTTTGTTCTTACATTTATTTTTTCGGAACCCTTTTTTGAATTCTTCGTTCGTTTTCGTTCTTTCATCTCTTTATTTTTATTGATTCAATTCCCAGTCAAAGCAAAGATGAAATCGAACAATTTATATTAGAATCCCTATAGATATTCACAATAATCACAAGAGTAGGTAGGGTGGATTAGATATATCTTTAGTTCCTATATAACTAGAAATATCTAATATCCCATATACATGTCTTTATTACAGAACGTAAACCAACTATTCATATCTTAGACTCCAAGTATTCGTATCTTAAAGTCAATCGTATTCTAGAACCCCTTTTCAAAAAATAACAACAAGAGTTGGCATTTGATTCCATATACCTAATTATGTCCCCTCGCCGAATCACCCTGTTTTTAGAAATCTCTTTTTTTTTTAGAATTTTTTTCTATTCCTTTTCGTTATCATTATCCACCAGGCTACAATCGAAATAGACGAATTCATTGGGGCGAATCATTGCATAGAACTAAATAGCCGTATTTGATTGAGGTACGGCCATGCAATTTATTATATTAAAATTCTCTTTTGGGCAATCGTTGAATTGAAGAATTGACTAAAATCAACTAAAAGGGGAATCATTTCTAGAGACTTTGTTAAAATCTTTAATGAAACGTCTATAAAAGCCACCATGCCCAAGGAAAGAACTTACTTCTACGATTGTTTTAGGTAGAGGAAGATTGGAAATGAGATCCACCTTGGCTTTGTCAACCTCAATACCTTTGCTTAAAATGATGTGACCAAGAACAATACCTTGTTTTACCATAAAATGACACTTCTCCCAATTCAAGACCAAATTCTTCTCTATACATCTCTGTAGAACTAGTGTTAGATGATGTAAACATTGATAAAATGAATCACCAAAAATAGAAAATTCATCCATAAAGACTTTAAGGAAACATTCAACTATATCATAAAAAATGTTTAACATGCATCATTAAAATGTGGCAAGTGCATTACACAATCCAAATGGCATTCTTCTATATGCAAAAGTGCCAAAAGAGCAAGTGAAAGTGATCTTCTCTTAATCTTTTGATGAAATGAGAATCTGGTTATATCCAGAGTAGCCATCTAAAAAGCAATAAAATTCATGACCTGCTAATCTATCAAGCATTTGATCAATAAATGGTAAAAGAAAATGGTCTTTACGTGTGATAGAATTCAACTTTCTATAATCAATTCATTATCAACATTGGCAACTACTATGACTCCTGACTTTTTTGGAAAAACTTGCACAGATCTTGACCCATGAACTATCAGAAATAGGGTATTTGATACCTGCATCTAATAGTTTAAGGACTTCAGTAACTTCTTTTATGTCAGGGTTCAACTAACGTTGAATTTCCCTATTAGGTTTAGCATTTTCATCAAGATGACTGTAATGCATGCAGTCTACTGGGTTTATACCTTTTATATCGATTATGGTCCATCCTAATGCTTCTTTGTGCTATCTTAAAACTTCCAACAACTTACTTTTTTATTTATCATTTATGGAGGATGAAATGATAACTAGCAGAGTACTTTCTTCTCCCAAGAATGCATATTCCAAAGTGTTGGGTAGCTATTTGAGCTTAAGTTTTAGTGGTGATTCTGATGATGGGCTTAGTTTCTTCCCTGATGGTGCTAGTTATTCAATTCTTGACTTCCATTTGTTGGTGTCTATGGATGGTGCTGAGTCAAATAAGGTGTTAACCTCATCAACTGATCTGTCAATATCAAAATCCAAACCAAAGTGAGTTAAACATATTTGTAAAGGGTCATAACTAAGGTTAAAAGAAACAGTATAATCAACTAATTCTTTTATTAAATCTACATCAATAATTCCATCATCTGCATTGTCAGGTTGTTTGGCAATATTAAGGATATTCGACTCTATAGTCATGTTACCAAAGTACAACTATATATTTTTGGTTCTATATTGAATGTGAGCATCAGCAGTTTCCTAGGATAATGGGGATATGCTTATTTGAATCTTGCACTAGTTGAGTGTCAATCACAATAAAATCAACAGGAAAATAAAACTTGTCTACCCAGATAAGCACGTCCTCCATAATACGACAAGGTATTTTCATAGATCAATTTGTAAGTTGTAACACAATTGGAGTTGGGTGTAATTCTCCTAATCTAAGTTTCACAAATATTAAGTAAGGTAAAAGATTTACACTAGCTCCTAAATCAAATAAAGCATTCTTATATATGTGGTTCCCAATGCTACATAAGATAGTAGGGGATCTTGGGCATTTAAATTTTGGAAGAATTTTTTGTTGAAGTATAGAATTAATGTTTACAGTAAAAAAGGCCTTCTTTTGAACATGAGTGCTTCTCTTTCTAGAACAAAGAACTTTAAGAAACTTGGCATAAGAGGGCACTTGCTTTATAGCATCAAGCAAAAGAATATTATCACTTACCTGTTTAAAGATCTCAATAATCTCACTTGTGGAATTTCATTTCTTTGCTTTAGCTAACCTCTGAGGGAATGGAGCTTTAGGGGCATATTCTCGTGGGTTGCTTTCTTGTTTCTCCTTTGATGATGAATCCTTAGAGTCTAAAGATGCAATTTAAGTTATCTCTGGCATCTTCACTTTCTTGTCGACATTTTACCCTTTCGCAAGGTCATGACAGCTTTGACCTCTTCATGATGGTGGGGTGAAATAGTACTTATTCCATGCACTCATTTGGGATTAGAGCACTTGGCTGGTTTAGGAACTTGCCTTTCTTAATGGCCATTGCTAAGGTTTGAACTAAAGAGGAAAGCTGTCCTACCATTTTTTTCGAGTTTGAAATCGATCGGGCTTGTGAATTGAAGCCTGCTCTCATCTCATTCTGCAGTTCATCAATGGTGCGATTTCAATGATTTATTATAGAGTGAGTAAGATTCTTATAATTTTGGAATGCTTCCTCCCATGGTCTAGGTTGAGAATAGTTCTGGTTCTCATTGTATGGACTGATGATGGCTAAGAGACTTGAGAAGCTTAAAGAATTGGTTGCATTGGTCGAGTTGGAGATACTGTTTCATTCTATTGGAATCCTTAGACCATGAAAGGTTCGGATGGTCTCTCTGTTGTGTAAATTTTTTTCAACTCGTAAATGCACGAATCTATTGAAGTATAGATTAATAGTGACGAGTTTCGATCCCACGAGGAGGTAGATTTTTAATTATGTGGAGCTATTATTATTATTTATTACTTAATATGCTTGTTATGCCAGGTAATAATAATATAACTATCGACAAGGTGGCAAGACTTCCACTAATTAACCTAGATAAATTTTATGTTAACAATGAGTCAAGACCTACCACATAAATTAGAGGGAGGTTTTTCTCTAATAAATCTAGTGTAAAGTACTCACCGTGCCAAATAGTAATAATCTTGCACTAGGGAGCCGGTATACCAGTACAATATCTAGATAAGATTATTACTATCTGTCCATGATAAGTCCAAACAATTTAAATAAATTAGAGAAAGTGAAAATAAACTTACCAAATTAGGCACATAGATCATGTTGAGGCTTCACCTTTAACCGAAGCTTGGAAATAAATTAGCTACTCATTTTATAACTAGAGGTAAAATGGAAATTTTATTAGAATAAATAGAAAATACAAGATGGAGAAGGAATTACCAAAAATGAATTTAGGGGTGTTAAATTTGGAGGGGAGGGGAGCCCCTTATTTATAGATACAACGAGTAAATCATGGCCATCGGATGAAAACAATTAGGATGCCCAGGATTGCACCACGTAGCACTCTTTGATTGGTTGGAATACGTCACCAAGGCTTTCATTCCATGTATATGATTGTACGGTATGCGTGTTTTTCAGTCTATTAATATACTGCCATGTCATCGGTCAACACAAATGTCAACAAATATGATTCAGTGCATTGCATGTATTCTAAGCTCATTTTTCGGTCCAATAGACTTCTACCACATCATCCGTCAATGCCACATCATCGGTCAACAACACATCAGCAGTCAACAACTCGTCAGTGGTCAATGTCATGTCAGCAGTCAACGCCACGTCAGCAGGGCTTACCAAAATCTGAAAATTATAATTCTGTCGTTTATGTTTTTCCTAAATTTTTCAGGTGTTGTGAATTCAAAAATGCTATCCGTTCTGCTGTTCGACTTCTTGTTTATTGAGAAATGACTAAAATAAAGTATTAAAAATACACACAAACATATACAATCAAATATCAAAGGACTTAAAATACATAAAGGTTGAGATGTTAGTGAGACTTGGAGTGTAAAATAATGATTTTACCCTTTATAAATATATACTCTCTAGAGCTTAACACATCCCCCAACCAGCTTATTGCTGGTCCCTTGCAAATTAAACGATAACAAAACTCATCCAACTTTTTTTTTTAAGGCAATTATGTTTACTTCTTCAATTAGATTAATGACAATAATCAAATAAAAGTATAAGCATTATCTCCAGGCAAAAGAGATATCACTCCCATATCAACCATCCCTATGAGTCAGTTAAGCAAACACATGGAAACTGATCAATTATCAAAGCTACATTAATTAAGCCACTTTCAAGTGTGACATGTCAACCCCAAAATCTCACAAGTAGAGTGAAACCGTCAAAAGAAAATAAACCCAAGAAAAACAGTCACTCTAAAAATGATAACTTGAGATAAATTAATGAACGGCAATATCACACTCTCACCAAGAATAATGCCCACAGCTTAGAATATAATATGACACTGAATAAAATAAAATGATAGTCAAGCCAATTTTTTTTTTTTATGTATCACTACATAATTTTAGTTCATATTATTAGCTTCTACTTCAGACTATAGTTCCCTAAAGTCAAGAAGGACTTTTATTAGGATGTAATGTAGGTTAAGGATATGGCTAATAAAGAAGGGACAGTAGGAAAAACAAAATATTATTTGAGAAAAAAAATAGAGATCTTTTGGAAATTATAAGGTGTAATTCACTTATTATTATTATTATTATATTTTTTTTTTTGCACTTTTTTTAAACTACACATCATTTTTATCTTGTGTATATATATATATATATATATATATATATATATTGCACCACTTTTTTTAAAAAATAATAATAATAATCATCTAAAACTTTCTTAAACATGAGTAGGTGATAGGACATATAAAACGTAGAGTACTACTCTAAATTGGAGTAGAATAGGATGATGAGTTAACAAAGAAAACACATTTTTTTTTAAAAGTTTATCTAGGCTCAAAAGGGCTAACTATGGATATTTTACAAAAGGGATGGCTGAAAAAGGCTCAAGCAGGTCAAAGATGGTCGTTCCATCATCTTTTAGGGCTCTAAATAGTCTTTCATATTTACTAGCTCGATGGACTTTTAAATGTTGCAACGCAATTTTTTTTTAAATGTTCGACTCATAGGAAAATATAGAGATCATCTATAGTAAATTGCTAAGCTGTATGAAGAATGGGCAAAAAGGGTTACTCTCCAAGAAAAATGATAGACTCAAAAACTCACTTGGAATTTATTAGGACATGTACATTCCCTCAAGTAACTTAACCAATTTTACTTGTCAGCTCGCTCAATTCACATTTGTCACCAACATCAGCACACAGAGTAGCAAATATGGTGTAACATAACTCAAGGCCACAAATATAAGAATTTAATAAGACATTGTCCTCAATGTTTTAAAGAAAAGAAGTAGGGTTTATAAGACATCACCAGAGTGCTGCAACAAAAAATGAAAGAAAAACATTTATAGATGGAGATTTAAATCTAATTTATGCTTCTTAATGCTGCTACTACCATCATCAGTCGACCAATCCAATGAAGATGTCCTAGGATCTAGCTTTAGTCTATAAGATTGTAAAAGATCAAGTAACTCATTAGTAGTAGGAGCATAAATAAAATATTTTTTTTATTGTGAAAGGAATGAAATGATTTTTTTATTGCATGGTTAAGAAATGCAAGTAAGCCATTATAAAAGTTATTAACATTTAACAAACCAATGGGGTTTTTATGAATGTTCATTTTGGCCCAAGATGCAAATGTAAATAATACCTCTAATGTTGTAAGATCTCTTAGCAAGAAAATAAAAGCTTCAGCATGTTATAGCATTTCAGAGTCTTTCTTGCATGGTAGAGATAACTAAATCCTCTCCAATTGGTGGGTCGGGTATAATTACAAGAGGTCTTAAGGGTTTCGGAATAATGCCTAGCACGTGGCTCTATTGTAGGCAGCTTCTGCAATAAGCTTTGATAACCCTCGATCACTTCCTCTATATACTAGGCATATTTTTCTCTCTACTACGACTCGAACAAGATCTATGGCTGCCTCGACAAACTCTTTATACTTTCCATAGTGAAACCCAAAAACCACATAAATGTTATTAAATTCTCTACTTGAAGATGCTGCCATTGAGAAAATCATAAAAAAAAATTACTTATGAATGTTTAACAAAATAAGCTCATATTTAAAGATCTTGGTAACAACTATAATGATACACAACTGTAAAGGAAGTGATGCATTTTTCAAATGGCGCATGAAGTTTGTGGCTTCAAAGTCAAAACTAAATAGTGAATAACAGGAAAAGAAAAAACAATAATGCAAATGATAAAGGAACAGTTAATAAAAGGATATGTACTGGTAATTGTGATTGTGGCTCACATCTTCCTCCAGTTTTATGTCCAAAAAAGGCTTGAAGCCCTCTATAAGTAGAGGATAGGCTTCCCATCTACTTTTCTTATAAACTAGCAAACAGGGTCATTTATAGTCAGATTCCCGAGACTATATCTTAAATCTTCTTTCTAGAATAATGGTCATAACTGGAGAATTGCTCTCTATACGTATCCACTGGGATGCGTTTTAAGAGACAAAATGATATTATCCAAGGACTCTTTATTCAAGCCATACCTATTGAATTGTATCTTGTCTTCCCTATTATCAGACACCATTCTTAAAGTACATGTCTTTTTATTGCATTTCATTTTGGCACACTTATGACAAGCAACTAGAAGTCGTCGAACTCTTCATTTTCTTGAGTAGTTTCCTTTACCACAACTCGGCATATATGTAACAAATTTGGGAGGTAACTCACCTGCAAATCATACTTTGCTTCAATTAACCTTCGGATGTCAGAAGGCTTGTTAGTTCTCATAAATAATCGCATGCGTTTGAACCGAGCTTTATAAATTGTAAGGAGAGCATTATGAGAAAGTGAAGGAAATCATTTGTGAAGCTTTGCCAAAATTGCATTTTTATTCATTCCTTCTCCTCAGAATATCAGTTATTATGGGAAACTGAAGTAACCGACTTTGATTGTCACGAAGTACTATTATTCGCCACTTAACTAAGGTAACAAATTAAAGCATACTTAAGTAAAATAAAGTCTGCAAAATAAAAAAATACGTGAAAGCAAACAAAAGAAAATAAAAACACACAACGTAAAAAAAAATGCGTATAAGCAAACAACTACTTACAAACGTCCTCTTATTGAATTTAACTTAAGTCCCAATTGGATTTCATAGATAGCACCTTTGATTTCCTTGAGTTGTCTTTCTAAGTCTTCAAAGTGGGATACTAATGCTGGTAGTCGAAGATTCCAAACAAGATGTGATTGAAAAACTTGGAGCAAGCTGTTTAGATGACACTTCATAGATAGAAGTCACTTAAGTTGGATGAAGAGGATCTGTATGATTGAGGTATTCATGATAAGTAATGAAAGAAAATATGATTGATAATCAAACACACTTCAGCAGAAAATAAATAATTTTGAATAAAAGAATAGTAAAATGAAATGATAAAAAGAAATGGAAATATCTCAATTAAAATTTGGTGGGTCACTCAAATTGATTTCGGTATCTTCATTATGTGGTTGGTGCTCTAGATATGGCTTTTGTCTTTGACCATTATCTTTGAAAATGAAACTATTCTTTGAATCCTTAATTTCAACTACTCCATATGGAAAGCCAATATGAACAATAAAGGGACCAGACCATCGAGAGTGTTACTTACCTGTGGATAGGTGCACATGGTAATTGAATAAAAGCACTTTCTGACCTGATTTAGAAAATTTTATCATGATATACTTGTCATGAAAGACTTTTATTCGCTTTTTCATCGGTAAATATCCTCAAATTCTGCCAGTTGGAACCTCCTCTTTGAATTATAGCAGGGGTAAATGATACTTTCATTTAGTTTTTTATTGTCATGGGATGATGAGATGATTTCTTGCAATGTGCTCTCTTCTCCCAAGGATGTATATTCCAAAGTGTTGAGTGATGGTTTAAGCTCGTGCTTTAGTAATGATTTTATGGGATGAGATTTTCCCCAGATGATGCTAATTGCACTTATTTTAACTTCCAGTTATTAGTATCCATGAATGGTGATGAATCTAGTGAGGCATTAATCTGGCAAAAAATCAAACCAAAGTGAGTTAACCATTCTTATAAAGGGTCGTCACTAAGGTTAGAAGAAAGATTATGATCAATTAATTTTTTAATAAAATTCATATAAAAAATTTCATCGTCTCCATCATTAATTTTATTAAATCTTTAATAAAATTAATAAGAAAGATTATGATACTTTCATGTTTGGCAATGTTGAAGATATAAGCTCCATGGTCATATTGCCAAAGGACAACTGCATATTTCCAATTCTGCACTGAATGTGGGCATCAGCAGTTGCCAAGAAAGGTTGGCCTAGAATAATGGGGATGTGTTTATTCGAATTCTGCATTGGTTGAGTATCAATCATAATAAAATAAACAGGAAAATGAAACTTGTCTACCTGGATAAGCACGTCCTCTACAATACCACGAGGTATTTTCATAAACTGATCTACAAGTTGTAACACAACTGGAGTTGGGTGTAATTCTCCTAATCCAAGTTTCATAAATACAGAGTGAGGCAAAAGATTTATACTAGATCCTAAGTCCAACAAAGTATTCTTAAATGTGTGGTTCCTAATACTACATGAGATAGTAGGAGATCCTGAGTCTTCAAAATTTTGGAGGAATTTTATGTTAAAGTATAGAACTAATGTTTTCTGTTAGAAAGGCCTTCTTTTGAACATAAATGCTTCTCTTTTTAGTGCAAAGATCTTTAAGAAACTTGGCATTAGAGGGCACTTGCTTTATAGTATCAAGCAAGTAAACGTTAACACTTACCTATTTAAAAGTCTTCATAATCTCACCTGTGAAATTTCCCTTTTTTGCTTTAGCTAACCTCTGAGGTAATGGAGCTTTAGGGATGTACTCTCGTGGACAACATTCTTTTTCTCCTTTGATGAATCCTCAAAATCTATAGGCACAATTTGAGTCATCTTTGTCATTGATATCTCCACCTTATTGTCAACTTCTTTTCCTTTTCGTAAGGTCATCACAGCTTTGACCTCTTGATATTGTTGGGCTGAGCCGGTACTTACTTCATATACTCCTTTATAATTTGGCACTAGCTGGCTTGGGAATTTACCCTTTTCAACGGTCATTGTTAAGTTTTGAACTGATGAAGGTAACTGACCTACCATTCTTTCTAAGTTTGAAATCAACTGGGCTTGTGAATTGAAGCCTACTTTTATCTTATTTTGCAGTTCATCAAAGGTACAATTTTGTTAATCTATTGTGGAGTGAGTCCAATTTTTAAAATTTTGGAATGCTTCCTCCCATTGTCTGGGTTGACAGTAGTTTTGGTTCTAATTATATAGTTTGAATGATTGCTGAGAGACTTGAGGAGCTTAAGGAATTAGTTGCATTGGTGGAGCCGGAGCTGCTGCTCTATTCTGTTGGAATCCTTGAGACTATGAAAAGTTGGGATGGTCTTTTCACCCAGGATTATAAGTATTGGAGTAAGTATTGTAGTTTGACTGTTTTCCCATTACACCTATGGCATTGGCTTGATCCGGGTATGATTCATGATCAAGTTGATTATAGGCATGTGGCTCTATTGATTTTGCAGCCGTCAAAGATGCTATTCGCTGAGAAAGTCCTTCAATTATTTATTTGACTTCCTTGATTTCTGATCTTGACTCACCAACATGAACTTCATTTACTCCTTTGATTTTTCTCACATTCCTGAATGATCTGCTTCGTTATTAGGAATTATCTACTTGTCGCTGAAAGAAATCCTAAATCTCCAATGCACTTTTTGACATTAACTCTCCTCCACTTGTCGCTATTAGCCATTCTTGCACATGTGGCAATAGTCCCTCCAAAAAGTATTTGTATTGGTACCATTTCTCGTACCCATGATGTGGACATTTCAAGAGTAGCCCATTGAATCACTCCCATGCTTCGAAAAATTGCTCATCTTCTTTTTGGGTAAACAATGAGATTTCCCTGCGAATAGCATTGGTTTTATACACTGGGAAGTATTTATTTAAAAATTTAGTAACCATTTGTTCCCATGATGTAATACTATTAGCAAGCAATGTATTGAACTAAGAACGAGCTCTATCTTTTAAAGAAAATAGAAACAACCTAAGCTTAACATCATCATCTAAAAAATTCTCATATTTAAAAGTTTGACAAAGAGCATGAAAATCATTCAAATGATTGTATGGATCTTCATTTTCTAGGCCATAGAATGATGGGAGAAAATTTAGCACTCTAGGTTTTAACTTAAAACTCCTAACAACTACATTTGGGTATCTTATGCATGATATGCTCAAATTAACTAAGGGACTAAAGTAATTCCTTAAATGGCCTCTCCTGCGGTGCTTGTGGTTGTTGTTACAAATCCATTTCAATGTTATCCACAACTTTCACTTGTGATGGAATGTGTTTACGTGTGCTACGTGTTTTCTCTAGCTCCAGGTTTATGGGTTCTAAATTATATGATAGTTACCTTCGACTATGCATGCAAAGAACACGTACAAAAGTAAAATTAAAAATAAAGAGAGGAAAAATTATGATACTAACCTTATCACGCTTGTTACAACTTGTTATGAAGATACATGTTGATGCCGTTTTCTGCTTTCTCTCGAGTAAGGTCATAAACTTCTGCTCGTAGGACGCTCGAGCAGGAATCCTTGCCAATCTCAATTTTCCTCTATCCTCCAGAACAACGATTTCCTCGGGCCTGTGCTCATAAAAAACAAGGTCAGGGGTCGCCGGGTGTTTTTCCGGTGAAAACCCTCCGACGCTCAAGTCAGTAATCGGGTTATTCTTTTTGTATCCCTCTTTGTTTGACAGACCGGGGAAATAAAATGATTTCTGGGCAAAAAGTGGCAAGAATATAGAGAACTTAAAAAAAACAACAGGAGAAGAAAGAATAAGAAGAAGAAGGATCTCCAAACCCGGCACCCCCAACATACACTTCGATCCCCCCTTTACCCTTCTCTTTTCCTGCCCTTTTTCTCTGGAGGTAGCCGTTTCTGAGTTAATGGTATCTGGGTCCCTCTGCCAGCTGGGATTACTGCGGCACACCCTGGTAATGTGGGATGTCAGGTGGGTATGAGTTCCCTTGGCCTAATGATAGTGTCGGGCATGCGCGTACAAAATGATGGCACTGTAGGGGCGTGTGCCGGCCATCGGTAACAGTGATGACACCATACCACTTGGAAGGAGAGGTCCAACTGTTTTGAACCGGCTATGCTTGAATCTTGCATTCTCTCTGTGTCGTTGCTGGTGTGACTGGGTCATGCCCGCGAGCTTAAAGACCTCGAGCAGAAGAAGGAGCTCGGGGTTCGACCAGCTTTGATGCCTAGTAAGGCCGTCTTCGTCCCAGCAGTCAAGTCTTCTGCTCGAGCTGGGTTAACCTCGAGGTCTTTTGCTCAAGCTAGGTTGACCTCGAGGAGGCCTGCTCGGTATTACCCAAACACCATTCCCCTAGTTTCTAGTCTTTGGAGTGAAGTGAGACATGACTGGAAACTTCTTGTTTGGGTCGGCTTCCCTGCCGTTTTATCTTCCCACGCTGAGTTGTCCACCCTTTTTGTCATTTCATATCTAATGCGAGACACGTGGACGGATCCTAGCCATTCGTTTGAATTTTGAAGAGGCGGTTACTTCAATAGTCGCGTCCCTTAAGAGGTATGCCGTCTATTGACAAGACGTGTTTCCCCCTTTAAAAACCCTCAATTTCTTTACTGTGCCTCCTATTGTCAATCTTTGCTTAAACTAGAATTAATTGCTTGCAAGTGCTTCTCATTTTCTTCCTTCAGTCGCTGCCATCTCCTCTTCTTGTTCTTATTCTGTTCTTCATTTTTTGGGTTTCCGGTTCCCATTTGGTAGATTGTGTCCATAGGAAACATGTCAGACACACAACAACCTCATCGGATGTCGTCTGAAGAACCATCTTCTTCGAGTGACTCCGAACCAAAGGGTTAGCCAAAGGTCGGAGGTGGGTGGTTCCCCATTGATTTTATGAGGTGTGAGACTTCACACCTGGATTTGGACCGGCTCAGGGACACGTACCACATACAAGCTAACGTGGACCTACGTGTGCCCAGTATGGATGACATGCCCAGCCGTCCTCCCCAAGGGTATGTCACCCCTATTTGGAGTGTTTAAGGTGGGGGGTTAGATTGCCTCTTCAACCTTATTTTGTTCGGGTTCTGTCCAGACTTCACTTGGCCCCGGGGCAGTTGAACCCTAATGGGTAGAGGGTCTTGTCTAGTTTGTATGTATTGTGGAGGTGGTGCAACTTGGGTGAGCCATCAGTAGAGGAGATAAAGCATCTCTACTAGCTGAAAGCGACCCAAAGATGCTTGGTCGGTACTACCTCACCTCTAGTTTGAAAGGCAAGAAACCTATTATCGATCTCCCACCTCCGTGAATAACCTGGAAGGGCAAATTTTTCTTTGTCAGGGCGATTGGGGCAAGCCATACGCCTCGAAGGGTCCCTCCGATTCCTTTTCATTTTTGCACCCCAGGTCGTCTGCTGTTGAATGTATTTTTACCTTGATTTATCTGCTCGCATTTTTCCTTACCACTCTATCTTGGTTATTGTTGCAGTATCTTGGAGTGCTTCTTATCGGATTGGGGAAGAGCTATCAACACTGCCCTCGACAACGCGAGCTCGTGCAGGGAGCTACTCTCAATCCACAACCTTGTTGAGTTTGGCCTTGTTCCTCAAGAGGAGATGGGCGGTGTTCTTTCTCGGCTGAAGAGGCCCGTGAGCACCTTGGATCATCCGAGAAGCTCCTCTGCTCTAGCGAAGCGGTCTCGAACAGACACTACCACCTCGCTGATTAGGATTGCATCCTCTACTAGGGAGACTGAGCGAGCAGCAGAGGGTGCGACCCGAAGGGGTTCGAGGACCTTAAGGACTTCACCAAGCAAATGGAGGAGAAGTTCTTAGAGGGGATAGAGGCTTCTAGTGCTGATGACTTATTTGGCGCGCTCCACCACCTCTCTTCTTGAGTTACGGCTATTGCTACCACCTTTAAGATCAAGACTCTGGACTCCTAGAGGCAGATCAGGGCAGAAAATCAGAATTTGAGACAGAGTCTTGAGCAGAAGGACGAGGAGGCAACAAAGCTTCGCACGGAGATCTCCACCTTCGAGGAGAAGGCGGCCCTGTCAGAGTCCAAAGCACTCCAGCTCGAGAAGGAGCAATCTATGGTCTGAGATGAGCTGGTGAATGCTCAAAAGGACTTGGACGTGCAGAGGTTCTCCTTTGAGAAGACCTTGGAGGCCGAGAATTCTCGTCTTCAGAGGAAGGTGGACTCCTTGGAATGCCGGCTCGCGATAGAATACAATGAGGGGTGACTTTCAGCTATGAATGCCTCGTGTCCGTCCTGGGAAAGGAATATCCCGGCGTTGATGCGTACATGCTCGAGCATGATGCCCCGAACCAAGAGCCGAGAATTCCCCCAACTCAAGCACCTGGAGGGATTGAAAAGGCTGCTCCTCCTACTGCCGAGATCTCCCCTGCTGCTGCTGCCGTCACGGAAGGTGCTCCATCCTCCGAGGACCCAGCCCCCACTGCTAGCCCAACTGCTCAAGCCACTTGACAACCAGATATTTTTTTTTGTACTTGTACTTTTGATAAATAAATGAAGAACATGCATTGGCTAATTTTCCCTTGTGTTTATATATATAATTTTGCCTTGCACTTTTCTATGAGATTAACTCCAGGGCCTTTACTAAGTAAACTTTAATAAATTTTGGGCCTTCGTTTTTCTTCTCTGAGTCAATTCTGCTTGTGCCCTCTCCTGGCTTATGCGTGACAGTGTCTTGCCTTAAGTTAGGCCTATAGACCTCTGTTTCTTTTGCGAGCTTGATCTACTCGAGCCGATATTTGGCTTACACTTGGCACCGTCTCACCTTAAACTAGGCTTTGAGACTTCTGACCTTTGCGTTTCCTCTTCGAGCTTATCCTGTTCGAGCCTGAATTTGGCTCACGCTTGGCATCGTCTCGCCTTAAGTTAGGCATAGAGACTTCTGGCCTTTGCGTTTCTTCGCGAGCTTATTCTGCTCGAGCCTGTTGTTGGCTCACGCTTGGCACCGTCTCGCCTTAAGTTAGGCTTAGAGACTTCTGGCCTTTGCGTTTCTTCGCAAGCTTATTCTGCTCGAGCCTGCTGTTTGCTCACGCTTGGTACCGTCTCGCCTTAAGTTAGGCTTAGAGACTTCGGCCTTTGCTTTTCTTCGCGAGCTTATTCTCGCTCGAGCTCGCTGTTGGCTCACGCTAGCACCGTCTCGCCTTAAGTTAGGCTTTTGGACTATTTCCACGAGCGGTGCCAAAATGTTGATGCTATTTTCTGCTTGCTCTCGAGTAGGGTCATAAACTTCTGCTCACGGGATGCTCGAGCAGGAATCCTTGCCAATCTCAATTTTCATCTATCCACCGGAATAACGATTTCCTTGGGCCTGTGCTCACAAAAAACAAGGTCAGGGGTCGCTGGGTGTTTTTCAGGCGAAAACCCTCCTATGCTCAAGTCAGTAATCGGGTTATTCTTTTTGTATCCCTCTTTGTTTGAGAGACTGGATAAATAAAATGATTTACGGGTAAAAGTGGCAAGAATAGAGAGAACTTAAAAAAAACAACGGAGAAGAAAGAAGAAGAAGAAGAAGGATCTCCAAACCCGGCACCCCCAACCTACACTTCGATCCCCCATTTACCTTCTGTTTTCCTGCCCTTTTTCTTCGGGGGCAGCCATTCCCACGGCCTAATGATAGTGTCAGGCATGCGCGTACAAAATGATGACACTGTGGGAGCATGTGCTGGCCATCGGTAATAGTGATGACACCATACCGCTTGCGATATCGGCCAGGCATCGATCGTCGCATTGAGTTGTCTGAAGGAGGGGTCCAACTGTTTCGAACTGGCTATGCTTGAATCTTGCATTCTCTCCGTGCCATTGCTGGTGTGACTGGGTCATGCCTGGGGGCTTGAAGACCTCGAGCAAAAGAAGGAGCTCGGGGTTCGACCAGCCTTGGGCACTCGACCTTGACCAGCTTTGATGCCTAGTAAGACTGTGTTCATGCCAGCAGTCAAGTCTTCTACTCGAGATGGGTTGACCTCGAGGAGGCCTGCTCGGTATTACCCAAACAATACACTCAAGTGCTATGAATGTACAATAAGAGGGAAAAAAAGGTGAAATAAAATAAATTAACTGAAATTGAAATAAACTGAAATTAAAATAAATTAATAGGCGGTTAAACCCGCAATATAGATTAATAAGATCACTGTAAAATTATAAAGAAAAATAAAATAAAAATTAGATGACAAAAATTAAAATAAAATAAATTAACTTAAAATAAATCAATTAAAATTAAGATAACTTATAAGCAGTTAAACCAGCCATACATAAGAAAATTACAAGAAAATAAAAAAATATATATTTACACAAGAAAATTAACTCTATGAATTGAAATGACTTACCTCCCCGACAACAGCGCCGAAAACTTATTGTGCAAATTTTAGTGAACTCGCAAGCACACGAATCTAATGAATTATAGATTAATGGTGACGAGTGTCGATCCCACGAGTAGGTGGATTTTTAATTATGTAGAGTTATTATTATTATTTATTAGTTAATGTGCTTGTTGTGAAATTTCTTTGTTTATTTTATACCAAGATTGAAATTAAAATGGTGGGAATAGATTGAGAATTGATCAATGGAATAAAGTGTTTGGATCTTAGGATTCACACTCAACATTTCACTATGTGCTTAATATTCCTTTATTAGTTCCAATTAATTTATACGGGGGTATTTCCACTCCTCATAAACCTAACTATAATAAATATGACACAAAGCACTTATTGTATCAGGAATAATAATCTTATGTTAAATGTGGTATCAAGAACACATTGTGCCAAGTAATAATAATGTAACTGTCGACAAGGTGGCAAGACTATCCACTAATTAATCTAGATGAATTTTATGTTAACAATGAGTCAAGACCTACCACATAAATTATAGAGAGGTTTTTCTCTAATAAATCTAATGTAAAGTACTCACCATGCCAAATATCTTGCACTAGGGAGCCGGTATACCAGTACAATATCTAGACAAGATTATTACTATCTGTCTACGATAATTCAAAACAATTGAAATAAATTAGAGAAAGTGAAAATAAACTTACCAAATTAAGCCTATAGCATGTTGAGGCTTCACCTTTAACCTAAACTTGGAAATAAATTAGCTACTCATTTTATAACTAGGGGTAAAATGAAAATTTTATTAAAATACATAGAAAATACAAGATGGAGAAGGAATTACAGAAAATAAAGCCCAAAAATAGATTCAGGGGTGTCAAATTGGGGTGGAAGCCCCTTATTTATAGATACAACAAGTAAATCAATGCCATCGGATGAAAATAATTAGAACGCCCAGGATTGCACCACGTGGCACTCTTTGATCGATTGGAACACATCACGAGGGTTTTCGTTCCATGTATATGCTTGTAAGGTATGTGCAATTTTCAGTTCACTAATATACTGCCATGTCATCGATCAACGCAAAAGTCAATAAATATGATTTAGTATATTGCATGTATTATAAGCTCATTTTCTGGTTCAATAGACTTCTGCCACATCATCCATCAATGCCACATCATCGGTCAACAACACATCAGCAATCAACAACATGTCAGCGATCAACGCCACATCAACAGGGCCCACTAAAATCTTAAAATTATGATTTTGCCCTTTATATCTTTCTTAAGGTTTTCAGTTGTTCTGAGTTCAAAAATACTATCCGTTTTGCTATCCGAATTCTTGTTTATTGAGAAATGACTAAAATATCCTTGAAATATATAAAGTATTAAAAATATACATAAACATATACAATCAAATATGAAGGGACTTAAAATACATGAAGGTAGATATGTTAGTGGGACTTGGAGTGTAAAATGATGATTTTACTCCTCATAAATATATACTCTCTAAAACTCAACACTCTCCATCCAGGATTATAAGCGTTAGAATAAGGTTTGTAGTTTGATGGCTTTCTCATTACACCTACGACATTAGCTTGATCTAGGTATGATTCATGATCAAGTTGATTATAGGAATATGGCTCTGTTGACGTTTGTAGCCGACAAAGATGCTGTTTGGCGAGAAAGTCCTTTAATTATTTCTTTGACTTCTTTAATTTCTGATCTTTACTCACCAACATGCACTTTATTCACTCCTTTGACTTTTCTCACATTCCTGAATGATCAGCTTCATTGTTGGAAATTATCGGCTTGTTGCTGAAAGAAATCTCAAATCTCTTATGCACTTTTCAACATCAATTCTCCTCCACTTATCGCCATTATCCATTCTTATACATATGGCAATAGTCCCTCTAAAAAGTATTGGCATTGGTGCCATTTCTCGTACCCATGAAGTGGACACTTTAAGAGTAGCCCATTGAATCGCTCCTATACTTCAAAAAATTGCCCGTCCTCTTTTTGGATAAACTCTGAGATTTCCATGCGAATAACATTAATTTTATCCACTGGGAAGTATTTATATAAAAATTTAGTAACCATTTGTTCCCATGATGTAATATTATGAGCAGGCAATGTATTGAACCAAGAACAAGCTCTATCTTTTAAAGAAAATAGAAACTACCTAAGCTTAACATCTTCATCTAAAAAAATCTCATATTTAAAAGTATGACAAACAACATGAAAATCATTCAAATCATTGTATGGATTTTCATTTTCTAGCCCATAGAATGATGGGAGACAATTTAGCACACCGTGTTTTAACTTCGAAACCTCTAGCGATTACATTTAGGTATCTTATGCATGATGTGCTCAAATTAGCTAAGGGACTGAAGTAATCCTTAAATGGCCTTTCCTGGGGTGCTTGTGGTTATTGTTACAAATCCATTTCAATTTTATCCACAATTTCCACTTGCGATGCAATGTGTCTACGTGTGCGATGTGTTTTTCTAGCTCAAGGTTTATGGGTTCTAAATTATGTGATAGTGACCTTCGACCATGCATGCAAATAAAAAGTACAAAAACAAAATTAAAAATAAAAAGAAGAGAAATTTAAGGTACTGACCTTACCACGCTTGTTACAATTTTGTTATGAAAATGCACTCAAATGCTATGAATGTATAATAAGAGGAAAAAGACATATAAATAAAATAAATAAATTGAAATTAAGATGAATTAATAGGCGATTAAACCAACCATATAGATGAACAAAATCAATGAAAAATTACAAAAACATAAAATTAAAATTAAAATACAAAAATGAGAAGAAAAATAAATTAACTAAAATTAAAATAAATTGAAATTAAGATGAATTATAGGCGATTAAACCAGCCATTCAAAAAGATATTTACATAATAAAAAAATTAACTCTACGAATTAAAATGACTTACCTCCCCAACAGCGATGCCAAAAACTTGTTGTGCAAATTTTATGAAACTCGCAAGCGCACGAATATATTGCAGTATAGATTAACGGTGACGAGTGTTAATCCCACAAGGAGGTGGATTTCAATTGTACAGAGTTATTATTATTATTATTATTATTATTATTATTATTATTATTATTATTATTATTTTATGGGATTGTGGTGAATGTTTTAATATATTTTATCCTAATAAATTAACATGACAAGGATAAATTGGAAATTAATTAATGCAATAAAGTGTTTAGGTTTCAGGATTCACACTCAACATTTCACCATAGGCTTAATATTCCTTTTTAGCTCCAATTAATTTATGAGCAGGTTATTTCCACTCCTCATGAACCTAACTCTAATGATATCAAGTATTCATTATGCCAGGAAAAATAATCTTATGATAAATGTTGTATAAAGAACACATTGTGTAAGGTAATAATAATGTAACGGTCGACAAGGAGGCAAGACTATCCACTAATTAACCTAGATGAATTTTATGTCAACAATGAGCAAGACCTACCACAGAAATTAAAGGGAGGATTTTCTTAAATAAATCTAGTGTAAAGTGCTCACCGAGCCAAATTATAATAATCTTGCACGAGGAAGCCGGTATACCAGTGCAATATCTAAACAAGATTATTACTATCTATCTACAATAAGTCAAACAATTTAAATAAATTAAGGAAAGTAAAAATAAACTTACCAAATTAAGCCCATAGATCATATTGAGGCTTCACCTTATATCCAAGCTTGGAAATTAATTAGCTACTCATTTTATAACTGAGGTAAAATGAAATTTTTATTAAAATACATAAAAAAATACAAGATGGAGAAGGAATTACAGAAAATGGAAGTAAAAAATGGATTTAGGGTTTTTAAATTAAGGGGGGGAGCCTCCTATTTATAGATACAACAAGTAAATCATGGTCATCAGATTAAAATAATTTGGATGCCTAGGATTGCACCACGTGGCACTCTCTGATTGGCTGGAACACGTTACGAGCTATCATTCCATATATATGCATGTACGGTGTGGGCGTTTTTCAGTTCATTAATATACTGCCATGTTATCGGTCAACACAAAAGTCAACAAGTATAATTCAGTACACTGCATATATTGTAATCTCATTTTTTGGTCCAATAGACTTCTGCCATATATCAGTCAACGCCACATCATCAGTCAACGCCATGTTAGGAGTTCTTCCTAAGGTTTTCAGCTATTCTGAGTTTAAAAAATTATGTCTGTTTTACTATCCGACTTCTTGTTTATTATGAAATGGCCAAAATATGCCTGAAATACATAAAGTATGTAAAAATAAACACAAACATATACAATCAAAGATCAAGGGACTTAAAATATATAAAAGTGGAGATGTTAGTGAGACTTGGAGTGCAAAATAATGATTTTACCCTTAATAAATATACACTCTTTAGGACTTAACAATACCTTTATTCAAGGGCAATCAAATGATGCTAATACCCATCAGCTTCGGTAATGAGCTTTTGTTTATTTTTCATTGACAGTTGCTTGTCAAACTATAACCTTTTTTTAGTAGCAAGAAGCTAGTTATCAAAAACATAGTAAATTTTATCACCTCCAAGACACTTGTAGCAAAAAATAAAAATTACAATTCAATACCAATTCACTTTTTAATAGCTTTATTTACATAGAAATGGAGCCTTGTTGGCAAAACTAATGAAGAAGATTAAGTATGATGTATATGCTCCATCAGGATGCTCCCGGTATATATATCTAATCAAACGTTAACAATTCTTGCCTAGCTATAATTAAAGATCAGAGTAAAAAAATGACGCAAGAGCTTGCATATTAAGATAAAAGGACAAAATGTTAACACTTGCTCCTATATCAATTACAATAGGCTTTCCAAGATGACTTAATTCATTTGCTAGCACCAAAATGGTTTTATAAATTAGAGAACTAGATGCCTGGGATTCCAAATTTGACTATAGTTTCCAAATTTTAAAACAAAGCCATTATTTTCAGTTCTAAGCACAAATAAAATAGCATAGTAATTGAACAATCAAATTTTGTGATATGATTGAATAAAGTTTCAAGACAAGGATGGGTTGTTGGCATAAAATTCAAATGGCAAGATAAGAATGAGTTGTTGAGATAAATCTCATTAGAGAAATAGTTTAAAGCTTTTTTTTAATAAGTTTGGCTCTACAGTAAATTTTTTTTTGTATTGATTATATATATTTGCATAAAGCGGAGAGATGTGGAAAAATATTTTAGTATTTTAATTTCAATAAAGAGGAATTCCCCTAGAAGTAGGAAGCTAGCTTATCTTTCTTATGATTTTCTTCCAATATTTATCAATTCCCTTATTTATTAAAAAAAATCATATATTGTTTAGTTAGCTACTTGGAAGCATCTTAGCTAAATGTTATGAACTCATTCCATGTGCAGGGTGCCAAGCTAATTTTCTTCCTCAAAATTAACTCAATAATAAAAAAAAAACATTTTTTCCAATCTAATGCAGAAAAATAAATAATTTAAAATTAAATTGGGGAAAGGAATAATTTTACACAAGTTAGTATTTACATCACCAGCCATTGGTGACGAAAAAATTAAATGGTAGCATTCGAGTCTTGAAACCCAAGACACTTAAGACCTAATGATGGTAGCAGTGATACTCGAAACATGAACAAAATAATGGATCTAGGTTAGTGGCCCATTTATATTTTGGTGGATATCACGACAACTCCGGTGGCTTCATAGTAGGTTTGATAGTAAGCTAGTTCATGACAACATTCACGAAGACAACATGGCCTCTTAAAATTCAATCAGTTGAGGTAGAGGATTCGACTTTGATTTTCATCACATAAAATTTGGCTAGCTAGGGTTTTTTGTAATATTTCTTAACTTCTAGAGATTTAAGAAAGATGAGCAGAGGTGAGTTTAGAAATATAAAGTTTGAGAAATTTAGTGTTAGGTTGATTTACCTATGTATTTGTTTTGATGGTGTTTTATATTTCAAAATTATTAAAATGAAAAAAAAAGTGTCATAATGGTCTTTTTATTTAACTTAAGAAGTTACCATTGATACCATCTAGAGGTCTTAAGTTTGAATTTAGAATAAAATATAACAAAAATTAATAATTTTTTACTATTGATAACTTAGTGTCAAGGATTACTGATGTTTAGCTTGCTAACACTGTAGCACATCAATAATTTGTGATACTTGTCTGTTAAAAATAGAAAATGGCCCAAGTGTGTGTACATTCTGATACTTTTTAACAAAATTTCACAAGACAAGTATTAGTAAAGCTCATTTTTCTAGTAGTGTTAATCTATTGTTATATTTTGTTAGAGGTGATACTTTTATTATTGATAACTTAGTGTCAAGGATTACTGATGTTTAGCTTGCTAACACTGTAGCATCAATAATTTGTGATACTTGTCTGTTAAAAATAGAAAATGGCCCAAGTGTGTGTACATTCTGATACTTTTTAACAAAATGTCAAAAGACAAGTATTAGTAAAGCTCATTTTTCTAGTACTGTTAATCTATTGTTATATTTTGTTAGAGGTGATGCTGCTTGATTTGTCTAATTTATCAAAAAAATTTGTCATGGATGTTTATTGCTTTGAAATATTAAAACTTATAATCCCTATATTTGTATGGATTATTGTAGAATCTACATTTGTATTTGATTTTTTTTTTAATTGTATGTGATTTGGGTTTAAACCTGAAATCCAGAAACCCAAATTTTGTTAAGTTACCTATACTAGACCTGGAGTTAGAAAATCTGAGTTTTAATCTGGGTCCGGTATGACATTTTGGTATCCAGGTCTGGAACCGAGAAGGCCAAACTAGGACCCAAACTCAAATTTTTCCATCCTTACATTAGATAGGTCTTTATTCCTATAAATGTCCTTACATTAGATAGGTCTTTATTCCTATAAATGTTCCTAACTCCCTCAATATGATTAAAATCACTGAAATGAAGTTCTTTTCTATATGTATAGAGGTCTAAACCCTTATAATGGTACCAGGGATCTTATCAAGGTCTGCCATATCAAACTCAATTGGCACCTTCCCCACACTGGTAACAATACGATCCTTCTGAGTTTCTGAAACCTCCATATTTGAGTAAAATTCCTAAAACAAGTTTCGAATACACAGGCTCCTCAATACACAAGGCACTCTCCGAACTAACTACTTTAATACTACTTCCACTAATCATAAGATCATCAAAGGCATCCAACTCAACATAGTAGGAATTGGTTACCTAATGCGAGCCAAAGTGGTTATGAAAGCGTTAAGCCATAGTTGTGAAATACAAGCTAAGCAACCCAAGAGGGGGATGAATTGGGGTTTTAAAACTTAAGCCAAGCTAACCATACAATAATTAATTCTAATGCCTTAATGGAATCAAGAACAATAAATTTAGCAATACTCAAAATAAAAGAGTAAGTGAAAAGAGAACAAACACAAGGATTTTTACGTAGTTCGGCAATCCCTGTCTACGTCCACGCCTCCAAGCACATCGGGCTTGAGGATTTCACTATCCAAGCTTCGCAAGGCTTCAAGTTCTTACAATTGATTTCCAAGGTGTCAATAAACCTTTACACCAAGAGATTATCCCCAATCTCTTAACCCAAGTGTATACCAACACTTACAACCACTCAACTTGATTTTAAAATATGGTTTACAAATGATTTCTCTCACACACACAATATGTGTTTACAATTAAAAGAGCAAAGTGTGTTTCAATAAAATGATTACAAGTTTAAAGCTCAAGAGTAATTGTATACTTAGAAGCAAGCTCAAATATAACTCTTGAGATGGATGTTGTTTGAATCTAATTGAGCCTTTTTATAGAAGGAGTTGAAAACTAGTTGTTATAAACTTTATGAGTCTTAACGGCTCACCGTTAACTTGTTGTTGGATCGCCATTTTGACTTGAACAAGTTACCATTAGGTTGTAATTCAAATAATCGGTTTGCCGTTTACTGTTGTCGGTTCACCATTAACTTATCGGCTAGCCGTTTTCTTGTTGTCGGATCGTCGTTAATTTTTAGCAAAATATGTTGCTCTCTGGACACTGTCGGATTGCCGTTAATTTGTTGTCAGTTAGACATTATGCTATAGTGCCAAAATAGTTTCACTACAGTGATAAATAGTTTCGCTACAGTACAACGTTCTTAAAAATACGGTTTTGACCTAAACTTTCAGAAACTATAATATAGCCCAAAACTTTATAAAATCATTCTAAAAGGTCCATTTTCAGGATTTCGAAGTTTTCAAAGCTTTTTAATTTAATCCATAAACTTGAAAATAACTAACTTAATAAAATCATTATCTTCTTTAAATATAAAATCTTTATACTATTAAAATAATTAATTATTTTAAAATTTCATGAAAAATAACTTGAGCTTTTAAAAGCTTAAACATATATACATTTAATCATACTAGCTTTATAATAAATATAAAATTAAAGATCATCTAAGCTAGTGAGATTATAAAATATATGTATTTTCTATTTTATCCATGACATGTAGTTTGTTATCATCGAAATCAAAATATCATATGATCGTTTTGGTCGAAGCCATCAACATTGCATATTATGTTTTAAATCGTATGCTAATAAGACTTACTCTCAATAAAACTCCCAATGAGTTTTGGAAAGATAAAAAACCTAACATTGGATATTTCAAAACTTTTATAGCATAATCAGCCATCCACTTAGAAAAACTGGTATACTGCTTAGCGTAACCGATCAGCCGGTTCTGTCAATTGGAAACGCAGATTCATTAAAGTACTCACTGGACTAAAACCGGTTAGCTGAATTTATGAACAGGTAATCACTAAAAATAGTCACTCCAAAAATGATAACTTGAGAGAAATTAATAAAAAAATAATATTACATACTCTCATCAAGAATAATGCCCACAGCTTAGAAGATAATATGATCCCAAGTTAAATGAAATGCTAGTCAGACTAATTAATTCTTTTTTTTTAATATATATCACTACATCATTTTAGCCCATATTACTAGCTTCTACTTCAGATTATAGCTCCCTAAAATCAAGAAGGACTTTTATTAGGATGTAAAGTAGGTTACGAACATGGTTAACAAAGAAGGGATAATAGGAAAACTAAAATATTGTTTGAGAAAAAGATAAAGATCTTTTGGAAATTATAAGGTACAATTCACTTATTTTTTTCTTTCCTTTTTTTTTAATTGCATATCATTTTTCTCTCTTTTTTTAATTTATATATATATATGTATGTATGTATATATGTTATATATATTACACTATTCTTTTTTTTCTTTTGAATAATCATCTAAAATTTTCTCGAACATGAGTAGGTGATGGAACATATAAATCATAAGGTACTACTCCAAATTGGAGTGGAACAAGACAATAAGTTAACAAAGAAAACATAATTTTTTTTAAACTAGGCTTAAAAGGACTAACTATGGATATTTCACAAAAAGAATGGCTGAAAAAGGCTTAAAAAGGTCACAGATGGCATTTCCATAATCTTCCAAGGCTTTAAATAGTCTTTTATATTTATTAGCTCGATGGACTTTTAGATGTAGCAACACAATTTTTTTTTTAACTGCTTGACTTGAAGGAAAATATAGAGATCATGTATAGTAGATTGCTAATCTATATGAAGAATGGACAAAAAGGGTTACTCTCCAAAAAAAATGATAGTCTCAAAAACTCACTTGTAATTTATTATAATGTGTGCATTCCTTCAAGTAACTTAACTAATTTTACTCGTCAGCTCGCTCTATTCACATTTGTCACCAACATCAGCATGCAGAGTAGCAACTATGATGTAACATAACTCAAGGCCAAAGGTAATACAAATACAAGAATTTAAAAGTCATCATGTCATCCAATGTCAAAAGATCACATAAAATTTCTAATTTTTTTTAACTCTAAGACTAAGAAGATGCATTTCTACAGTCACTACACTCCATATTCAGCCATCTTGCACTTAAAAATTAAGCCAAAGTTAGTTCCTAAAACCAGAATGAGATATTGTCCTCAGTGTTTAAAGGAAAGAAGTAGGGTTTAGAAGACATCACCTGAATACTGCAACACAAAATGAAAGAAAATATTTATAGATGGAGAGTTAAATCTAATTTTTGCTTTTTACTATTGCTGCTACTATCACAGTCGACCAATCCAATAAAGAAGCCCTAGGGTCTGGCAAAGATCAAGTAACTTGTTAGCGGTAGGAGCACAAATAAAAAGTTTTTTATCGTGAAAGGAATGAAATAATTTTTTATTGCATGGTTAAGAAATGCAAGTAAACCATTATAAAAGTTATTAACATTTAACAAACTGATGGGTTTTTTATGAATGGTTAGAATGACCCAAGATGCAAATGTAAATAGTGCCTTTAAAGTTGCGAGATTTCACGGCAAGAAAATGAAAGCTTCGGCATGTTGTAGCATTTCGAGATAGTCTTTCTTGCATGGTGGAGACAAATAACTCCTCTCGCAATTCGTTGGGTTGGGCATTCCTATAAGAGATATTAAGGATTTCGGAATGATGCCTAGCACTTGTTAGCAATCGACCAATCCAATAAAGAGGCCCTAGGGTCTGGCAAAGATCAAGTAACTCGTTAGCAGTAGGAGCACAAATAAAAATTTTTTTTATCGTGAAAGGAATGAAATAATTTTTTATTGCATGGTTAAGAAATGCAAGTAAACCATTATAAAAGTTATTAACATTTAACAAACTGATGGGTTTTTTTATGAATGGTTAGAATGGCCCAAGATGCAAATGTAAATAGTGCCTTTAAAGTTGCGAGATTTCCTGGCAAGAAAATGAAAGCTTCGGCATGTTGTAGCATTTCAGATAGTCTTTCTTGCATGGTGGAGACAAATAACTCCTCTGCAATTGCTGGGTTGGGCATTCCTATAATAGGTATTAAGGATTTCGAATGATGCAAATGTAAATAGTGCCTTTAAAGTTCGAGATTTCCTGGCAAGAAAATGAAAGCTTCGGCATGTTGTAGCATTTTAGATAGTCTTTCTTGCATGGTGGAGACAAATAACTCCTCTGCAATTGCTGGGTTGGGCATTCCTATAAGAGGTATTAAGGATTTCGGAATGATGCCTAGCACTTGGCTTCCTCTATTCTAAGCAGATTCTGCAATAAGCTTTGATAACCCTCGATTACCTCCTCTATATACCAAGTTTATTTTTCTCTCTGCTAGAACTTGACCAAGATCTATGGCTGCCTCAACAAACTCTTTATACTTTCTAAAGTGAAACCCAGAAACTACATAAATGTTCTTAAATTGTCTACTCGAAGTTGTTGCCATTGAGACAATCCTAAAAAATAATTTGTGAATGTTTAACAAAATAGGCACTATTTAAAGATCTTGGTAACAAAATAATGATAAAAAACTGTAAATGAAGTAGTTCATTTGTCAAATGATGCGTGAAGTTTATGGCTTAAAAGTCAAAAGTAAATAGTAAAAAACAGGAAGAAAAAAAATAATACAAATGATAAAAGAACAGTAAATGAAAAGGATATGTACTGGCAGTTGTGATTGTGGCTCACATCTTCCTCTAGTTTTATGTCCAGAAATAGCTTAAACGTCGTCTATGGGTCGAAGATAGGCTTCACATCTAGTTTTCTTATAAACTGAAAAACAGATTTGTTTATAGTCAAATTCTTGAGACTATATTGATACGAATCCCGCCAAGAATTGACGAGACCCTAATCAAATTAGGCTCTAAGATTGTTTATAATTTCAGGAATTGAATGGAACTACGACCCGTTACTTATTGAAGTAAGAACCTTGGTATGTGAGGACACCACAATCAGCTATGGATGGTCTAATTGATAAGTCAAGGGTTGAATGCCACAGAAAATTTGATAAGTTCAAAGAGTATATTTAAAAACTAAAGGGAATTATAATTTCAAGTAAATTGCATGAAAAACTTTTTCTTTCTCTCTTATTGAATGCGAATATATAGATAGGTTGCAAGAAATCCTAATCGAAAACAAATCCTAATCCAATTGAAATAACAAAAGAATCATAAATAAATCAGAATCTAATCTAATAAAAAGAAAAGAATCCTTAATAAATCAGGATCTTAATCTAATAAAAAAAAAAGGAAAGTATCTTAAATGACTAAATAACCAAGCAAATCCAGCTTGTGCATTGTCGTTGATCCGTTCGAAGGCTTGGAAAGGTCCATCCCCTTAAGGTAACAACTTGGATTTCCTTTGTTTTAAAAATTATTCCTTGCGTATAAGTAACCATACCCAATTGCCGGGTTCAAAGACTAGCTTGTATCGCCCTTTGTTGGCTTGCTTAGCATATTGCCCACAATAAAGTAGATAAAATTCTATTTACAACCTCTGTTTGACCATCAGTTTGAGGATGAAACGTAGTTAAAAATAACAACTTAGCCCATATAGCCTTCCAGAAGTAACTCAAGAACTTAGCATCCCTATCGGAAATAATTATTTTAGACATACCATGTAACCTCACAATCTCTCTAAAGAATAAATTAGCAATGTTAGAAGCATTATTTGTCTTTTGGCACTGAAATAAAATGTGCCGTCTTAGAGATTCTATCCACGACCACAAAAATTGAGTCTTTTCCTCATTTGGACCTAGGTAAACCTAGCACAAAATCCATTGAAATATCAGTCCAATTGGTAATGGGGTGTATAATCCATGAGGCTGCACTTTCGATTTGGCTTACGTCATGGTGACATACCTCATTGTTTAGGTAATATCGAGTAGGCCCCTCGAGGTCAACCCAGTCGGAGCAGAAGACTTAACCGCTGGTACAAAGATAGCCTCGCTAAACATCAAAGCTAGTCGAGGTCAGGTACCCCAAGGCTAGTCAAACCCAAATCTCCTTCTTCTGCTCGAGGTCTTCGATAAAGATGTATACATGAGTTAACCTGAGGGATTTGTTGAAATACAAAAGCCCAATTATGTTGGTAAGTTAAAGAAAGCATGATATAGTTTGAAACAAGCTCTTAGAGTTTAGTTTGATAAGTTGAAGAGCTGTTTAGTGACCAATTGGGGTTTCCAGAACTCTAAAGTTGATACATTTCTTTTCTTTAAGAAGATAAATGGGTCAATGGTATTAATTCTCATATATATATAAATGATATTTTAATTATTGGTGCCAACAGTGAAGAGTTAGACATATTTATATCAGACTTCAGTAAGTATTTTCTTTAAAAGATTTAGCAGCATTGCTATACTTCCTTGGAATAAAAGTTACTTATGACAAAGATAGTATGTATTTTTCATAAAAGAAATATATTAGAGATCTGTTGAACAAAGCTGAAATGTTAGAATGCAAAGGCTGTGATACTCCAATGATTACTTGATCCAAATTTCAAAAGGAAGTTAAAGGTCATTTGGGTTAGTATATTGTAGATGGAACAAACTATAAAAGCTTAGTTGGAGGTTTTTGGTATCTAATTTTGGACAAAAAATTACTTTTGCAGATACATAAGTCGAGTCGATATATAGCAAGACCAACACTTCAACATGTATTAGCTTGCAAATAGTTCTCAAGTACTTGAAAGAGACACAAGATTATGGGCTAAACTTCTCAACTAGAGGAAAAATGAAGATTACAAGCTACACTGATGCAGATTAGGCTTGTGATATTGATGACAGAAAATCAGTTCGAGCATACTGCATTTACTTAGGAAACAATCTGATATCCTGGTCATCAAAGAAGCAAACAATAGTTACAAAATAAAGTACAGAAAGTGAGTATAGAGCCCTTGCATCTGCAAGTGTAGAAATCACTAAGACATAATCATTACTCAATGAACTTAAGATTAAGTGCACATCATTGCCTGCAATTTAGTGTAATAATGTAAGTGCAACTGAGTTGACCAAGAATCATTTCTATCACTCAAGGACCAAACACATTGAATTGAATATTCATTTTATTAGAGATAAAGTGCTGGCAAAAGAACTGGAAATCAATTATATTCCAAGTGAAGAACAAATTGTAGACATTTTGACAAAGCCTATCACATTCACTCATTTCAACTACTTTAGAGCCAAACTCAATGTGCATCCATTCCCCTTAAGTTTGAAGAGGGCTGCTAAGGAAGTAAATGTGGCACGTGTGGTGTAAATGTCTAGTCAACATTACGATTAAGGATACAAGTGCTAGCTCAATATAGTTTGTTATAAGTGCCATCTCAATGAAAGTTTGTTATGCATACTTTGTATTCTATTGTTACTTGTTTTTTATTCTGTTTTCATATTGTAACAAATATATAAAGCATTACTGATATTGTAATTTTGAGTAAGAAATAAGAAAGAAATATCCAGAACATTCATTTTCATTTTCTCTTTGATTTTCTCAATAGCCAAACAAAATTATCAAGTTCAAGTAAAAACTGTCATCAAAGAGACATTTAATGACGGTTATGTAGAAAACTGTCATTAAATGTGTACTTAGAATGACAGTTATTTAAGAAAATTGTCATTATATGCCACATCTACATAAGATTTAATAATGGTTTTTATTAAGAAAACCATCATTATATGCTACATCAACGGAAGATTTAATGACGGGTTTTATTAAAGATTGTCATTAAAAAGAGATTTAATAACGGTCAATTAAAAAACCATCACTAAATGTACTTATAATGACGGTTATTTAAGAAAATCGTATTTATATGTTATTAAGTCCTAGAGAGTGTATATTTATAAAGGGTAAAATCATCATTTTACATTCCAAATCTCCCTAACATCTCCACTTTTATGTATTTTAAGTCTCTTAAACTTTGATTGTATATGTTTGTGTTTATTTTTTAGTACTTTACATATTTCAGGAATATTTTGATAATTTTACAATAAATGAGAATTCGGACAGTAAAACGGACAGCATTTTTAAGCTTAGAACAGCCGAAAACCTTAGGAATGATATAAAAGACAAATTGTAATTTAAAATTTTTTTTGACCTAGCTGACGTGGTGTTGACCAATGACATGGCAGAAGACTATTGGAACGAAAAATGAGCTTATAATACATGCAATGCACTAAATTATACATGTTGATTTTTGCATTGACCGATAACATGGCGGCATATTAGTGGATTAAAAAACGAGCGTACCATACATGCATATACATGAAATAATAGCCTTGATGACATGTTCGATCCAATCTGCGAGTGTCACGTGGTGCAATCCTGTGGGTCCAAATTGTTTTCATCTGATGACCACGATTTACTCGTTGTATCTATAAATAGAGGGCTACCCCCCCTAATTTGACACCCTTGAATATATTTCTAAGCTCCATTTTCTATAATTCTTTCTCTATCTTGTATTTTCTATGTATTTTAATAAACTTTTCATTTTACCCCTAGTTATAAAATGAGTAGCTAATTTATTTTTAAACTTTGGTTAAAGGTAAAGCCTCAACATGATCCACAAGCTTAATTTGGTAAGTTTGTTACAGTCTTGCCACCTTGTCGATAGTTGGATTATCATTACCTGGCACAACATATTCTTGATACTACATTTAATATAAAATTATTTTTTCCTATCACAATGAGCATTTGACACCATATTTATTTAAGTTAGGCTTATGAGGAGTGGAAATACCCCCCTTCATAAATTAATTGAAACTAAAAAGAAATATTAAGCCTATGGTGAAATGTTGAGTGTGAATCATGAGACCCAAGCACTTAATTGCATTATATAATCCCCAATTTATTCCTGCCATCGCCATTAATCTATACTGTAATAGATTCGTGCACTTGCGAGTTCAATAAAATTTACGCAACAAGTTTTTGGCTCCGTTACTGGGAAGGTAAGTCATTTTAATTCATAGAGTTAATTTTCTTTATTATGTAAATAACTTTTTGTATATTTGTTTTCTTGTAATTTTTGTAATTTAATTTTTATTTTATTTTTCTTTGTAATTTTTCATTGATCTTGTTAATTTATATGACCGGTTTAACTACCTATTAATTCATTTTAATTTTAGTTAATTTATTTTATTTCACATGTCTTTTTTTTCTTGTTATACATTTATAGCACTTGAATGTGTTTTCATAGTAAGGTTGTAACATCATGATAAGGTCAGTATCTTAATTTCTCATTTCTTTATTTTTAGTTTTGTTTTTGTACGTGTTCTTTGCATGCATGGTCGAAGGTCACTATCACATAATTTAGAGCCCATAAACCCCGAACTAGAAAAAAACATGTCGCACACGTAGACACATTGCATCACAAGCTAAAATTATGGATAAAATTGAAATGGATTTACAACAACAACTACAAGCAGCCCATGAGAGGCCATTTAAGGACTACTTCAGTCTCTTAGCTAATTTGAGCACATCATACATAAGATACCCAAATGTAGTTACTAAGAGTTTCTAATTAAAACCTAGTATGCTAAATTGTCTCCCATCTTTTTATGACCTAGAAAATAAAGATCCATACAATCATTTGAATGATTTTTATGCTTTTTGTCAAACTTTTAAATATGAGAATTTTAAGATGTTAAGCTTAGATTGTTTCTATTTTCTTTAAAAATAGAGCTCGTTCTTGGTTCAATACATTGTTTGCTAATAATATTACATCATGGGAACAAATGGTTACTAAATTTTTCAATAAATAAAGCATAAAATCAATGCTATTCGCACGAAAATCTCAGAGTTTACCTAGAGAAAAGACAGCAATTTTTCCAAGTATAAGACCGATTTAATGGGCTACTCTTAAAGTATCCATATCATGGGTATGAGAAATGACAACAATGGCAATACTTTTTGGAGGGACTATTTCCACATATGCAAGTATGACTAATGGCGACAAGTATAAGAGAGTTGATGTCAAAAAGTGCATAAAAGATTTTGGATTTCTTTCAGTGACAAGCATATAATTCCCAACAGTGAAGCCAATCATTCAAGAATATGAAAAAAAATCAAATGAGTGAATAAAGTTCATGTTGGCGAGTCAAGATCGGAAATCAATTAAGTCAAAGAAATAGTTGAAAGACTTTCTCACCAATTAGCATCTTTAACGGTTGTAAAATTAAAAGAGCTACATGTCTTTAATCAGTATGACCAAGATTTATACCCAAACCAAGCCAATGCAATCTGTGTGATGGGAAAGCAACTAAACTACAATCTTTACTTCAATACTTATAATCCTAGATAGAGAGACCATCCCAACTTTTCATGGTCTCATGGATTGCAATATAATATAATAGCAACTCTAGCTCTATCAATGCAACTAATTCCTCAAGCTCCTCAAGTCTCTCCTTAAATCTCAAAAATTGGAATCACTTTACAATAGAACAACAAAATTGTACCATTGATGAGCTGCAGAATGAGATGAGAGCTAGCTTTATTTCAAAAGCCCAATCGATTTCAAATCTAGAAAAGATGGTAGGTTAACTTGCTTTTTTAGTTCAAAACTTAACAATGACTATTAAGAAGAGCAAATTTCCAAGCGAGCCAATGCCAAATCCTAAGGAGTACATGAAGTAAGTGTCACTCAATCTAACAAGTATGAAGAGGACAAAGCTATGACGACCTTACGAAAAGGAAAATAAGTCGGCAAAAAAGTAAGGATGCGAGTGATAAAAAAAACTCAAGTTGTGCCTATAGATTCTGAGGACTCATCATCAAAAGAGAAAGAAGAAAGCAACTTATGAGAATATGTCCCTAAAGCTCTCTTTCCTCAAAGATTAGCTAAAACACAGAAGGAAAATTCCATATGTAAGATTATGGAAATCTTTAAACAAGTAAGTGTGAACATTCCTTTGCTTGATGCTATAAAGTAAGTGCCCTCTTATGCCAAGTTTCTTAAAGACCTTTGCACTAAAAATAGAAGCATTCATGTTTAAAAGAAGACTGTTTTAACTGAAAACATTAGTTCTATACTTCAACAAAAGATTCCTCCAAAATACAAAGACTCAGGCTTCCCTACTATCTCATATAGTATAAAGAACCATACATTTGAGAATGCTTTGTTGGACTTAGGAGCTAGTGTAAATCTTTTGTCTTACTTAGTATTTATAAAACTTGAATTAGGAGAATTACACCTAATTCTAATTATGTCATAACTTGCAGATCGGTCAATGAAAACACCTCATGGCATTATATAAGATGTGCTTATTCAGGTAGACAAGTTTTATTTTCCTGTGGATTTTATTATGATTGATGACAAGTTTTATTTTTCTATTAATTTTATTATGATTGATACTCAACTAGTGTAGGATTCGAAAAAGCACATTCCCATTATTCTAGACCGACCTTTCTTGGCAATTGCTGATGCTCATATTCAATGTAAAACTGGAAATATACAGTTGTCCTTTGGCAATATGACCATGGAGCTCAATATCTTCAACATTGCTAAACAACCTCGTGATGGAGATGATAAAATTGCTGATATGGATTTTATTAAAGAATTAGTTTATCATAATCTATTTTCTAACCTTAATGATGACACTTTATAAGAATGGTTAACTCACTTTAGTTTGGTTTTTGACTAGATTAATGCCTCACTCGATTTATCACCATTATCGATATTAATAAATAGAAGCTAAAAGAAGAGCAACTGGCACCATCTGGGGAAAATCTCATCCCATCATTAGAATCGTTAAAAAAGCTCGAGCTCAAACCGTCACCCAACACTTTGGAGCATACATCCTTAGGAAAATAAATTACATTGCAAGAAATCACTTTATCATCTCTTGACGACAAATAACGAAATAGGGGTACCATTTACCCCTATATAGTTCGAAAAAGATATTACAACTTGTAGAATTTGAAGAGATTTGCAACGATGAAAAAGCTAAAGATTACAAAAAGCGAATGAAAGTGTTTTATAACAAGTAAATTATGAGAAAATTTTTTACAACAAGTCAAAAAGTATTTTTATTCAATTCTCGCTTGCATCTGTTCCTATGTATGTTAGACACTCGATAATCTAGCTCCTTTATTGTTCACATTGTTTTTCTATATTGAGTAATTGAAATTAAGGATCCAAAGAACGGTGTCACTTTCAAAGTTAATGGTCGAATATTAAAGCCATATCTAGAGTACCAACCACATGAAGAAGACACTGAAATCGATTTGAGTGACCCACCAAACTTGAACTAAGACTTCTCCATTTCTTTTTGGTGCTTTAACCTTTTGTCATTTCATTTTACTATTCTTTTGATTGAAATTATTTATTTTCTGCTAAAGTGTATTTGATTACCAGTTATATTTTATTTCATTACTCATCAAGAATACCTCAATCATATAGATCCTCTTCGACCAACTTAAGTGCCTTATACGTGTGAAGCATCATCAAACGGCTTGCTCCAAGTCTGTCAATCACATCCTGTTTGAGATCTACAGCCACCATTGTTAGTATCATACTTTGAAAACTTAGAAAGAAAACTCCAGGAAATCGAAAGTGGCATCTATAAAATTCAATTGGAACTTGAGGTAAATTCAATAAAAGGACGATTGTGAGTAAGTGTTTGATTATACTCTTTTTTTTTTTTACATTGTGTGTTTTTATTTTCTTTTGTTCACTTCCATGTGTTACTTTGAGTTTGAAAATTTTATTTTATTTAAGTGTGCTTTAATTTGTTAACTTAGGTTAAGTGGCGGATAATCGGTACTCAGTGACAATCAAAGTCAATTACTTTAATTTCTCATAATAACTGATATTCTGAGGTGAAAATATGGATAAAAACATAATTTTGGAAAAGCTTCAAAAAATATTTCCTTCACTTCCTCAGAATACTCTCAATACAATCTATAAAGCTCGATCGAGCGCATGCGATTACTTATGAGAAATAACATCCCTACTCGACATATGTTGGTTAATTAAAGTCAATGTACGATTAGCGGTGAGTTACCTTCCAATTTTATTGCATACATGCCTAGTTGTAGTAAAGGAAACTACTCAAGAAAATGAAGAACTTAACGGCTTCTAGTTGCTTTTCATAAGTGTGCTAGAATGAAATGTGATAAAAATCCATGTACTTTAGGAATAATGTCTGATAGCAGGGAAGACAAGATTTAATTCATTAGAGATGACTTGAATAAAGAGTCATTGAATGATATCTTTTTGTCTCTTGAAACGCATTCTAGTGGATACGCATAGAGAGCAATTATCTAGTTATGGCCATTATTTCATAAAGAACATGCATGATATAGTCTCAGGAATCTGACTATAAAGGTCCCTATTTGCCAGTTTATAAGAAAACTAGATGGGAAGCCTATCCTCGACCTATAGAAGGAGTTCAAGCTATTTCTGGATATAAAACCAGACGAAGATGTGGGCCATAATCACAACTACCGGTACTTATCTTTTTCATTTACTGTTCTTTTATCATTTGTATTATTGTTTTATTTTTCCTGTTATTCACTGCTTAGTTTTGACTTTTAAGCTACAAATTTTGCTAGTTATTTGACAAATGCACCACTTCATTTACAGCTGTTTGTAGCCAAGATCTTTAAATACAAGCTTAGTTTGTTAAACATTCAAAAATTATTTTTGAGGATTGTCTCAATAGCAGCAACTTGGAGTAGATAATTTAAGATCATTTGTGTGGTTTCTGGGTATCATTATGTAAAGTACAAGGAGTTCATTGAGGCAGCCATAGATCTTGGTTGAGTCTTAGCAGAAAGAAAAATACACTTGGTATATGAAGGAGGTGATCGAGGGTTATCAAAGCTTATTGTAGAAGCTGCTTACAATAGAGAAAGCAAAGTGTTAGGCATCATTCCGAAAGCCCTAAAACCTCTTGTAAGCATATCCAGCCCACCAATTTTCTTGACAGAAGATCTTGTAACTTTAAAAGTATTGTTTACAATTGCATTTTAGGCCAATCTAAACATTCATAAAAAAATCCATCTTGGTTTGTTAAATATTAATAACTTTTATGATTGCTTACTTGCATTTCTTAACCATACAATAAAAAATTATTTCATTCCTTTCACAATAAAAAATACTTTTTATTTGTACTCCTACTACTAACAAGTTACTTGTTCTTTTATAAACTTATAAAAATCACTAAAAACTTTTTATTTATAGATAGAGAGTTAGAAAATGTTTATAAACTTTTTGCTCATTCTTCATAAATCTTAGTAATCTACTATACAAGATCTCTATATTTTCCTTCGAATCAAACATTTTTTTTTAAAAAAAAACTGTGTTACTATAGCTAAAAGTCCATCGAACTAGTAGATATGGAAGACTATTTAAAGCCTCAAAAGATGATGGGAAAGCCATTTTTACCCATTTGAGCTTTTTCCAACCATCCTTTTGTGAAATATCCATTATTAACCCTTTTGAGCCTAGTTAAAAAATTTATATTTTCTTTGTTAACTTATCATCCTGTTCCACTCTAACTTGGACTAGTGTCCTATGTCTTATGTGTTCCATCACCTACTAATGTTTGAAAAAAAAATTTAGATGATCATTTTATTCAAAAAAATGGTGCAATAAAAAGAAAAGAAAAAAATAATGTGGGATTGAAAAAAAATAAATAAATAAATAAATAAACAAATAAGTGAATTGAACTTTGCAATTTCCAAAAGATCTTTATCTTTTTCTCAAATAATATTTTATTTTCCCTGTTATCCCTTCTTCGTTAGCTATGTCCCTAACCTACGTTACATCCTAATAAAAGTCATTCTTGATATTAGGAACTATAGCCTAAAGTAGATGCTAGTAACATGGGCTGAAATGATGTAGTGATACATAAAAATGAATAAATTAGTTTGACTAGCATTTCATTTGACTTGAAATCATATTATTTTCTAAACTATGGGCATTATTCTTGGTGAGAGTGTGTGATATTGTCTTCTATTAATTTCTTTCAAGTTATTATTTTTGGAGTAACAGTTTTTATTGGGCTCATTTCCTTTTGAGAGTGCCACTCTGATCTATGAGATTTTAGGGTTTGACATGTCACTCTTAAAAGTGGTTTAATTAATGTAGCATTGATAATCGATCAGTTTGTATGTGTTTACTAAACTGACTCATGTGGATGGTTAATATGGAAGTGATATCTCTTTAGGCTGGAGATAATGCTTATACTTTTATTTAATTATTGTCATTAATCTAATTAAAGAAGTAAACATAATTGCCTCGGAAAAAAAATCATTGTGTGTTTGAATTTTGTTATCGTTTAATTTGTTACGAACTAATAATAAGCTGGTTGGGGGGTGTGTTAAGTCCTAGAGAGCGTATATTTATAAAAGGTAAAATCATCATTTTATATTCCAAATCTTATTAACATCTCCACTTTTATGTATTTTAAGTCCCTTGAACTTTGATTATATAAGTTTGTGTGTATTTTTTTAGTATTTTTGAACTCAGAAGAGCTAGAAACCTTAGGAAAAACATAAAGGACAAAATCATAATTTTAAAAATTTAGTGGGCCTCGTTAACGTGGCATTGACCACTGACGTGGCGTTGATTGATGATATGGCGTTGACGGATGACGTGGCAGAAGACTATTGGACTGAAAAATGAGCTTACAGTACATGCAATGCACCCAATCATACATGTTGACTTTTACGTTGACCGATGATGTGACAACATATTATTAGATTGAAAAACGAGCGTACCGTACATGTATATACATGGAATAATAGCCTCGGTGACATGTTCCGTCCAATCTGAGAGTGCCACATGGCGTAATTCTGTGCGTCTGAATTTTTTTTATCCGAATACCATAATTTACTCGTTGTATCTATAAATAGGGGGCTACCCCCCCTAATTTGACACCCCTTAATTCATTTATGAGCTCCATTTTTTGTAATTCATTCTCTATCTTGTATTTTCTACATATTTTAATAAAATTCCCATTTTGTCCCTAGTTATAAAATAAGTAGCTAATTTATTTTCAAGCTTGGGTTAAAGGTGAAGCCTCAACATGATCCATGGGCTTAATTTGGTAAGTTTATTTTCAGTTGCTCTAATTTATTTAAATTATTTTGACTTATCATTGACAGATAGTAATAATCTTGTCTAGATTTTACACTGGTATACTGGCTCCCTAGTGCAAGATTATTACTATTTGACACGATGAGCATTTTACAGTAGATTTATTGGAGAAAAACTTCCCTCTAATTTTTGTGGTAGGTCTTGCCTCAGTGTTGACAGAAAATTCATCTAGGTTAATTAGTGGACAGTCTTGCCACCTTGTCGATAGTTGGATTATTATTACTTTGCACAACGTGTTCTTGATACCACATTTAACATAAGATTATTTTTTCCTAGCACAATGAGCACTTGACACCATATTTATTAGGGTTAAACTTATGAGGAGTAGAAATACCCGCTCATAAATTAATTGGAACTAAAAAGAAATATTAAGCCCATGATGAAATGTTGAGTGTGAATCCTGAGACCCAAACACTTCTTTGCATTGTATAATCCCCAATTTATTCCTGCCATTTTAATTTAAATTTTAGGATAAAATATATTAAAACATTCATCACAAACCCATAAAAATAAATAAATAATAAATAATAATAATGACTTTGCACAATTAAAATCCACCTCCTCGTGGGATCGACACTCGTCACCATTAATCTATACTACAATAGATTTGTGCGCTTACGAGTTCAATAAAATTTACACAATATATATCATGCCTACATAAGTTTTAATGTTTTAATGACGGTTTTTGCTAAAATCCGTCATTAAAATGAAACATTTAATTATTATTATTATTATTATTAATATTATTATTATTATTGTTGTTGTTGTTTTATTTGTGTTGCAAATTTCTTTTTAAAAATATTATTTACAAATCTAAAAAATATATGTAAAATCTAAATAATTAAAAAACCTAATAAATAACATTATACATGAAATTTAATATGTATTCAAATTACAATATCAATTTAACCATACAAACTACAACCCAATAGTTGAAATATTTAAACATCAACCCCTGAAAGATATCCTAACATAAGTAATCACCCAAAATACTTATACCAAAGTTCAGCATATTGTATTGGTAAAACCTTCATCAGCTACAAGAAAAGTTAATATAGCATTTTTGTTTTCGGAAAAATTGCTGATAATGTGCAGTACAGGAAATGAATTGTGTGTGACTTCGTTTTCTTTGTATTTTTTTCCTCCCCAACAGGACTCCGCATTTTTGAAGAGCTTCTTGAAGTTGATTACGTTGTATGCCACTTTCTTCACTCTATACTTAGGAGGTGATTTTGCCATGCGTTAAAATGATATCGGTCAGAACCACCATCTAAAGATTACTTAATGCAGCCGAGAAGATGTAGCAGAGCAATGAAGACTGTTGGTGTTGTGGAGGCCAGCAGTGAAGAAATATTTGAACTTGTAATAAGCATGGATGGGACACGAATGAGTATGTTTCCTAATTACTTTAACCTAATCAAGACACTATATTGATTGTCTTTGTAGACTCAGAATTATATTTCCTCTTGTATGACATGAAATTCATATTGTCTCCAGTCCTGATTTTGTATGTCTCTTTTTGAACATACTTAATTAATATCTACATCTTCTTGGCCAAAGATAATTACTTTCATTTTTTTTTTTTTTTTGCTTTGTTACATGAAGAATCTGGAAATGGAAATAGCTTTTGAAGTTTAATGGCTTCCTTCATTAGAAAAGAAAGACTAGGACTCATAACTTTGTCTCTAATTGAGCTAATGGTATTTGACGAACACAAAATAAATATAGCTCCGTCTTTTTTGACACTGAACTATAGATCAATTGACGGTTGAAGTTAGTGTTTGGGTAATATCGAGCAGCCCTCCTCGAGTCTAGCCAGACGTGAATAAAAGACCTCGAGGTCAACCCATCTCGAGCCCAGGCTAAGTTTTCTGCTCGAGGTCTCCATAACCCCGTCAAAGCTGGTCAAGGTCGAAGAGTAAAGGTTGGTCAAAGCTCGAGCTCCCTCTCCTGCTCGAGGTGCATGCAAATTCCCAACCACGACCCAGCGACACCGGTGTGTAGCGGAGAGAAGATAAGATCCGAAACACTGCTGACACGGAATAGTTAAGCCCCGTTTTTGATGATTCAGTGCTCCGATCGATGTCTGGCCGACGACCATGCGGTATGGCATGGCCCGTTACTGGATGGTCGACACGCCCTCACGATGTCATCATTTCAAGCACGCATGCCGACACTATGATCGGGCCGTGTGAGCCATGCCAACCAGACGATCACGCATTCCGGGGAATATCACGCTAATCCGGCTATCGGTGGGACCCGGACACCACCGAGCGGGAGCGGATGATCTCGGAGAGAAAGGCGGGAAAAGCGGAGAATAAAAGGAAGCGAGCGGGTAAGTTGCGGGGTTCGAAAAATTCACGCAGGTTCTTCTTCTTCTTGCTTCCTCCACTCGATTTTCCGAATTCCATTATTCGGAAAGGAAGGCAAAATATCCTTTCCATTCTTTCGATCTCTCTAACTAAGAGGGATACAAAAAAACAACCTGATTCTTGACTTGAGCGTCGGAGGGCTTTCACGGAACAACACCGTGACCCTTGACCTTGTTTTACGTGAGTGCAGGTCAGGAGTCGTTCAGGTAAAGACGAGAGGATTGATATTGGAAGCGGACATGCTCTAGCTCGAGCTTGCCATGGCGAGAATGTTTCAACACTTATTTGAAGGGACCTAAAAACAGCATCAACATTTTGGCACCGTGCTGTAGGGATCGGTTCAAAGCTCGATTTCCCGACACATTTAGAAGACACGATGCAGCGATGAGAGGAAATAGCGGAAGAGGAGTGAGTCAGGAGGAATCGGTGACCTTGAGGAAGTGGCCAATGAAGCTCGGAATAGAGATCCAGGAAAGAATGGATCGGATGGAGAAACAAATGGAAACTCGACCTCCGTATTACAAGAACTTCGGGGATGGACGGAGGAAAGCATGTAATGATGTCCACTGAATCCAGCAGCGGAGCGCTCCATCGAGGAACATGCGGGAGGCGAAGCCTAGAGGCGAGAATACCAAATGTTGTCGTGAGGGAGGAGGCGAACATGGAGGAAGAGGGTCCAGTCAATACTTGCGAGGATCTGGCACCAACCTCCACGTGGAAGAGTTGGAGGGAGTGCGTGGGTTGGCACTAAGTTGTGGAGAACCTCGGGAAAACCAAAAAGTCCAAGTTGGAGGATAATCTTTGAACAACGAGTCTCTACTCTCAGCGGAGATCATGGGCGTCACGATTCCCCGTGACTTCAATTTTTCGGACCTAAAGTTCTCGGGGAAGAGTGATCCGTTGGTGCACATAGAGCGATTCAACGACATGATAGGGGTATAGGGCTGTCGGCGACCTAGAGATCGCGGGGCCTTCCCACTCACTCTTGAGGTAAGGGCAAGAGAATGGTACCGCGAGCTGCCGCAGGGAAGCATCAAAGCTTGAACAAATGTGTAGGGAATTTGCGGAGGCGGTTTGGGCGTAGTAACCCAGAAGATGATATGATGGGCTGTCGAAAATAAGGCGGAGGGACGGAGAACCCCTCGGGAGTTCGTAAAGAGGTACCACGGATCGGTCCTAGATCTTGGTGCATTTAATCATCCCAAGTGTTGAGAGGGTCGAAGGGCGGGATCGGGATGGGGAGGCCATGGTATATTCTACGGAGCCCTTCGATCCATTCATATTCAGATGCGTATGAAGAAGTGAAAATTGATATGGTCATCGAAGAGGAAAATGAACAGGGCAGTGGAATAAAGAGGAAGGAGAAATGAGGTCCTGCCGAGGCGCGGCTTAAAGCAATAAGGGCCAGGGTTGCCTCCTGACCACTTACTAGAGAGCTCCCACCACGGATGATTCCGCGCCACCTCGCGGTCTCAGGCAGGGATCACGAGGAGTCTAGGCGTCGCGGCGACCACCTATCCCTGACCGACAACCAAGCGGACTGCGATAAACCACGACAGAGCATATCGTCCATTGCCACCCTGCGAAGCTTCCCAGAGATTGGGCGATACGGTGGTGGAGCAAAGCCCACTTACAGGCAATACACAAGGTTGAAGATATCTCTGAAGAGATACTTCAAGTGGTGAGGAGTGAGGACTGCTGAGCCCCGATGCTGGATGGCCAAGTCGGCTGGGAAACGAGACAAGGGATAGTTCTGCCACTTCCATGGTGACCACGGCCACTCCACATCACAGTGCCGTGATTTGAAGAACCAGGTGGAGGATCTAGTTAGGAATCGGTATTTGGACGAGTTTATTGTAGGAGGACATCCGGTGGTTGAGCAGCAACATGAGGAAGATGATTGAGCTTATGAAATAGACTTGGAACCACTGGCTACAAGGGTGATCTAAGGAGGGCCCACGATGGCGGGAAATTGAGCAGGGCTCGAAAGAACTATTGCAGAGATGCTGCATTGCGGTCGAGAGGTCTGTTCATTGCCTCACTGCCAAAAGGCCAAGGTCCGGCGGTGCCCATTATGTGGACGGAGAAAGACGAGGAGGGGGTGCTGTACCCCCATGAGGATGCCTTAGCTGTGAAAGCGAACATCGCTAATAAGGAAGTTGACCGAATACTGGTAGACTCGGGAAGCTCGGTGGATATTCTCTTGAGTCCACACTCGAGGATTTGGGAATAGCGGTCGCGAGCCTCGAGAAGGCGAGCACTTCCTTGAAAGGATTCGGGAGGAAGGCGATACCTCGGGAATCATCAAGCTGGTCGTGACCATGGGCTCAAGGCCTTTTGAAAAGAATATAATGTTAGACTTTGTAGTGGTAGATGAAGCCAGTCCATACCAAGCAATACTAGGGAGGCCGTTCATGAGGATCAGCCAGTGTGCTATCCACCCACTACTTGGCCCTAAAGTATCGAGTGAATGGGGCTGTGGGGGTCGTAAAAGGCAGCCAGAGGGTAGCAAGGAGCTGCTACGCTGTGGTAGCCAAAGAAACCATGCAGATAACCTCACTAGACTCGAGAGGGGAGTCAAGGAGCGGAAGGCAGGAGCCGGCTGAGGAACTGAAAAAGGTTGAGGTGAGAGCAGATGACCCCAAGAAGAAAATCTAGATCGACTCGGGTAGTAGCGAGCAGTTAAAAGAAAAGCTGGTGGAGTGTTTGCGAGCACATGCAGATGTATTCACATGGACGCATGAGGATATGCCTGGGATTAACCCAGAGGTGGCGTGCCACAGGCTGGCAATACGGAAAGAAGCTAAGCCAGTAAGGCAGAAGAGGAGATGCATTAACCAAGAGAGATATGAGGCCATCAACTGCGAGGTGGAGAAGTTGCTGAAAGCAGGATTCATAAGGGAGGTCTCCTACCCATAATGGATCTCGAACGTGGTGCTGGTAAAGAAGGCAAGTGGGAAATGGAGAATGTGCGTGGAATTCACAGATGTGAACAAATCTTGCCCTAAAGATAGCTTTCTGTTGCCAAAGATAGACCAACTGGTGGACTCCACGGCGGGCACGGGCTGCTTAGTTTTATGGATGCATTTTCAGGTTATAACTAAATTCCCATGCACCGATCAGACGAAGAGTGCACAGCCTTCATCACCAATCAGGGACTGTACTGCTACAAGGTCATGCCCTTCGGCCTAAAGAATGCGGAGGCAACATACCAGAGGCTGGTGAACAAGGTCTTCGAGCCATTGATTGGTCGAACGATGGAGGTGTAGGTGGACGACATGATTACCAAGTCGAAAGATACGGAGGAGCATGTAAGGCATTTGGAGGAGACCTTTGCACTCTTAAAAAAGTATCGGATGAAACTAAACCCAGAGAAGTGTGCCTTTAGAGTTGGTTCGGGAAAATTCTTAGGCTTCATGAGTCGATCCACGAGAGGGATCGAGGCCAATCTGGAAAAGATAAGAGCGATGGTGGAAATGAAGTCCCCAGTATCCTCGAGGAGATACTAAAGTCTTCTCGGCAAATTGGCATCCCTCAGCGAGGTTCGTATCTCGAGCCACGGATAAATCTCGAGTCTTCTTCCGGGAAATGAAGAAAGGCGAGGAAGACAAAGTGGATACCAGAATCGCGAGCGGCGTTCCAACAGTTGAAAGAATACTTGCTGAAGCTCCGTTATTATCTACACCTCGGCGAGGGAGGTCTTGTTTACATGCTCAGTCGTGTCCCAATGGACAACGAGTTCGGTTCTGGTAAGGGAGGAATCAGGGGTGCAGAACCTCGTTTATTACACGAGCAGAGCTTTGCTGGAAGCTAAAACTCGATATCCGCTGATGGAGAAATGGGCACTGCCACAGTAATAGCGACCGAAGTCGAGGCCTTATTTTCGAGGCACATTCGGTAACGGTTCTAACAAACAAGTCGCTCAGGCAAGCTCTGCACAAGCCAAAGACCTCCGGAAGGTTGGTAAAATGGTCGGTGGAGTTCAATGAATTCGACATCAGTTACCAACCCCGAACAGCTATAAAAGCTCAGTCCTTAGCTGATTTCGTGGTCGAGTGTACAGAAAGAAATGGAGAGATGGAGAGCGAGCGTCCACCAGATTCCTCGGCTCAACCGGTGCACGGGCGATCCACGGTCGATGGGTCATCACGGGGACCAAAGCGAGGAGGCGAATTGTGCTTTTCGATCTCGAAGGGGTAGAGATGCGATATCTTTGTGAAGTTGAAGTTTGAAGTCACCAACAATCAAGCCGAGTATGAGGCTGTAATTGCTGGATTGAAGCTCGCCTTAGTAATAAAGGCAAAAGAAGTGAAGCTTCAGACAGACTCACAACTAGTGGCAAACCATCTCAACAAAAGCTTCCAAGCGAAAGGCGAGAAGATGGAGGCTTACCTTCGGAAGGTAAGGCAGCTGATTGATAACTTCCGAGTAGTCGAGGTGGAGCAGATCTCGAGGGGGAAGAATTTTCGAGCCGATATGATAGCTCGGATGGCCGCTACCTCCGACCCCAAAATACTAAGGTCTATCCCGTTAGCCCTCTTTGTTACTCCCACAGCTATATAGTCCAATATTTTGTAATAAGATCACAAAGTGCACCGTGAACTATTGATTAGGTGCTTTAGCCAAAAATGAATATCTATTAAAAATTTCTCTAATATCACGAAACAATAAAAGATATCAACTTCACCTTAAAGTCATATAAAATTAAACATTACATATAATATTAAAAAAATTCTTTTATGATGATATGATATAGCTTTAGAGTTTAAGCGAAATTGTTTTATGAGGTCTTTTTATATTTAACAGCTTTAACACTTAAAAAATATAACAGAGCTTATAGTTCAATCAACTTTTAACTATATCATGAATATTAATAATCAATAAGATAATACAAAGTTTTAAAAAGAGTAATTAAGAATATATTTTTTTACTTTCATTATAATTATTATTTTAATATTTTTTAAAAAATGAATTAATAAATATAATAATTTTCTATATAAAAAATAGTGCAAAAAATTTTATAATATTAAGTAATTAATTTTTTAAATAGATAAAGTATTTAATTTTTTCTTAAAAACTAATAATTAATTAACAGTTAAAAATACTATTAATTAGAACTATTTAACATTAGTGTTATCTAAACAGCAAATCATCACATGCACTTCAATAACTTATCCTCACCCGGAACCTCCATTGTCTGCCACCATGAATAATAAAAATGACATTACAATTGACATTGCTTTTCGCAAATTGACAAAGTTTTTGGTGAGATATGGGAGAATTGTCAAAAGTTCACACCACGGGAAACTACTATCAAATAACGTATTAATAAAATTAAAATTATTTTATATAATATTGAAATAATTAAAATTTTTATTCATTTATTTAATATATATTTCTATTTATTATAAAATTTAGTTTAATACAATATAAAACTATAAAGTATTAATGACTTGCAAAGAAAAAGAAAAACGAAAGAAAAAAATACTCACCCGACCAAATCGAGCAACTCATCTAATAAAAAATGAAAAAGGAAAGAAATTTAATGACTTGCATACAATTTAGGATATGAAATTAAAATTACATAAAAATTAAGGCTTATGTACCTTAATACAAGCTTGATCTGCATCCAAATGTCGTGGCTTCTTAAAATAAGCCCGAGACATGGTGCAACTGATAACATTGACTTGTTTGATAGCTTCAACAAGGCTGCGATGATCAGAACATGAGCCCTCAATCAACAGAGCTCCCTGCTTCCTAAATGATAAATAAAAAACAACTGTAGCTTGTCGAATTGACCTTGAGCTAAAATAACTTAAAATCAAATTTAAGTTATTTAAACAAACAATAAAATGCTGTCTACATGATAATCAGTTTAATTTTCATTTAATTATTATAAATTATAGATTTCATCCAATGATCCACTTTAATTCCATTATTAATGTTGGAATTTTTAAACAGCATCATAGAAGCATCATTAGTTAATTTGATCATATGTAATATTACAATTATTGATGAATAGATTTAAAACTGTTCGTTATGATCAACATTTCATAAGCTACTGTGGCTCAACATGCACCTCAAATGAAGTGTTAATAGCTCATTGCATGGGATCACGACGGGATAATCAAATAATGACAGCCATCCAAAAGTATGAAGGGTCTGCCAAAGTTTGAAAATGTCAGCAGCATTAAATCTTCAATTCTAAAACGAAGGTTGTGCTAGCGGGGGATGTGCTAAAAGAAAACAACATATTGGGAAGAAAAGCAACAGATTGTGCGGCAGCTCTATCTAGATTAGCTCTACGAACTGCCACGCGCTACAACTAGTAACAATAGAGGACCAACGATGATCCAAGATCAGCGAAGGAGTATTAGGAGGAGCTAATTGGTAAGGAATCAAATGTAAGGGTGGTAATATGGGTCAGAATTTGTTTATTCGATTCGATTCAATATCAATTAAATGGGTTTGAGTTAAAAAAAAAAAAATTGATTCGTTTCATCAATATGTGAATTCGATTCAATTTGCTTATTAAACGAATCAAATCCGAGTTTGAAGATATTGATTCGTTTATTCATTTAGATTTGTTTAATAAATGAGTCATAAATGAATTGAATATAATCCCCATTTATCCTTAAATATGTGTGAAAAAATTTTAAAGTTTAAAGATTAATATAGTAATTATAAATAATAATAAGACAAAATATATAATAATTCTATTCGTTATGGATTAGTTATAGGGTAAATAAATAGTAAACGAATGCAGATTCATTTATTAATTCTACTAAACGAATTAAACGAATCAAACAGAATATTCGTTTAATAAATGAATTGAATCCGAATCCTGGGATTTCAATTTGTTTAATAACCGAACCAAATCCAAATTCTGAAAATTCAATTCGTTTAATAAATAAATCAAATCTAAATCAATAGAATTTTGACCAAATCCATTTATGATTCAATTCGAATTCTATTCGTTTTGCCACCTCTAATCCAATGATTATGAGAAAAAGGAAGAAGTGAAATGCCCAAAACGACATGCAGAACCCACACCACAGACTAAATCATCCTCATTATATGTTACAAACTTTGGCCTTATATTTACTCGGCTGTGTTGAATGTCGATAATTTTGATTGTTTCTAACCTTACATTTACGATCGCTGGGGCATTGTATTATTCACCATTTTAGCCGTTTAAAGGAAACTTTATTTTTTAAAAGGAAAAGGATATCTATATCCTAGGGTTTGGGAAAATGATTATGTGGATCTCAAATTTTTAATAAAAGATAGTAATACTCCTTTCGACTATAATATCCTTACTAAATAGTAACTGAAAAAATTTTATTTTAAAATTTTTAATAAATATAAATATAATTTAATACTTTAATTTTTATCATAGAGTAATATAATTTAAAAAATTAATATCAATATTATTTTTAAAATGTAAATTATTTAATTATTTTGATAATATATTTGTATTTATTGTACACATTCTAAAAAAAATTGAATTAAATAGAATTTACAGTTACTATAATATATCTCATGTATTAATAATAGTAAAATTATTTTATATGATATTGAAAAAAATTTAAATTTTATACATTTATTTAAATAATATGTTTCTATTTATCATAAATTTTAGTTTAATATAATATAAAATTGTAAAATAATAAAATATTTTAAATATTGTATATATTATTACATTTATTCTAATATTATATTTATATTTATTGTAAAATATTAGAATTAATATTTTTGAGTTAATAAAGTTAAAATTATTGTAATAAAAAAATATTTGGAGTCCTTTATTAAAAATATAGTCATTTTCCCAAACTTATCCTTTTGCCCTTTTTATATCGTTTGGGCCCACGATGACAAAAACATTTTGTTATGGGATAAAAAATAAGGAAAAGATATTTAATGTTTTGATAGAAGAAAAAGGGTCCACAAGTCTATTCATTATACTAAATGTACAAGGTATTACATTATTTATAGAAGAAAGAATAGGTAACGAAGGAAATATAAGGAAAGATTAATTCTTGGAAAATCAATCATACTTAGTTGACACAAATCAAAAGATTTGATTGTGCAATCATGTAATTTAGTAATTAACGTTTTAACAAGAACGAGAATTAATGAGTTAAAAAAATAAAATAAAGAATAGATTTAAAGAACGTTATTTACAATCACCAAACTGAAGAACAGGGAACGAAAACAGAGGACCTCTGGTATTCCATAAAATGCACCATCATACTGTTGCATGCAATTGTACTGTATGATCCATCATTTTGTTCTGAGTTGATTAGTTCAAGATAACAAATGAATTAATTTGGACGACATCGAAATTTAGCTGAGTGGTAAAAAATTTTCCCTCAGTGATTGTCCCACAAATAATTAATTTGTAATAAGCTCATAATGTGCAGGAAAATTACTGTGAGTGTTATTTAGCCTAAAATGAAATCTATTAAAAATTACCATTTTTCGCTGTGTTCACGAGAAGATGACGTTGCATTTAATTCACAGACGACATGCATCACAATTCACATATTCATTTCTCCAAATTCTCTTTAACCAAGTGGACCATAAGTGTTTGGGTAAATATCGGACAGGCCCCTCGAAGCCCTTCCAGCTCGAGCAAGACACCCGAGGACAGACCTAGCCCAGTGAGCCTTTACGGTCAAAGCTAGTCAAGGTCGAGGAAGTCTGAGATGCTCGAGGCAGAGCACTCCATCACCGACTCGAGGTTGTCCGGGTCAAAGATGGTCAAGGTCGAGGTGAGCACTCCTTGCACTGCTCAAGCTCGTCCGGGTCAAAGATGGTCAAGGTCGAGAGCTAAGCACTCCATGCTCGCTCAAGCTCGTCCGGGTCAAAGATGGTCAAGGTCGAGGCCGAGCACATCTCTCCTGCTCGAAGGGATCCACGAGCACATCCAGGCAAGACCAGGCCAGAGCAACTGACCCGTTTTTGGAATCACGGCACACCTTTAATGTCGACCGGGGTCCCCAGTGGTGCGATGGAATCTTGTTGCTAGTGGTTGGCACATGCTTCCAAGGTGTCATAATTCCTAACGCACTTGCAGGCATGGTGATCGGCCACGTGAATCGGGTTAAGGGGACGGTAGCTCATCCACAGGGAATATTCCTCCAATCCGGTTGTCGGAGGGACCCGAGATACCACTAGCGTGGGAGTGGACCGACTGGAAAGGGAAAGAGCGGGAAAAATGGACTATAAAAGGAAGCGAAGGAGAGCGTTACAGGGGTTGGAAGAATTGAACCCGAAAAGAGGTTGGCAATTTTCATTCACAAAGGATCCGTAAGCTCAAGCAGGTTCTTCCTTTTCAAATCTCTCTCATTTGATCTTACGAAAACACCATACTTATCCAAAAGGGCGAAATAATACCCTTTCATCTTTCGGTCTCCTCAGCTGAGGAGATACCAAAAGATAAACTCGATTCTTGACTTGAGCGTCGGAGGGTTTTCATGGGACACGCCCGGCGACCCCGACCGGTTTTACGTGAGTGCTGGTCAGGAGATCTCAGATTACGAAGAAGGCAGTGGAGCAGGACGAAGGAGGCAATCCTGCTCGAGCTTATCGCGGCGGAAGGATCGAGACCTTGTTTGAATCCATGACGGAAGATTTAAGCAGATCCTGCTCGAGACTTCTTGGAAGCCTTGTTTGAAGGTTCGAAGCACTTTGTTGAGGCATCGCGGGAAAAGCTGCATCAACATTTTGGCACCGTCTGTGGGGATCGGCACAAAAGCTCGATTTCCTAATACATTGAAGACACACTGACACAGCGATGAGGAAGCAGTAGAAGAGGAGTAAGTCAGGAAGAATCGGTAACTTTGAGAGAGGTGGCCAATGAGGCCCGAAGCAGAGAGATCCGAGAAAGAATGGATCGGATGGAAAAGCAGATGAACACTCGACCTCCACTGTTACAAGAATTCGAGGAGGGACAGAGAAAAACATGTAATGATGTCCGAGGTCCAGTAGAGGAATGCTCATGTTCGGGAAAATCGCGGAGATGAAGCCCAAGACCTCGGGCACCAAATGTTGCATTGAGAGAAGAAACAACCATGGAGGAAAGGGGTCTCGTCAACATTTGCAGGGATCATGACCTGACCTCTCGTGCGGAGGAGTTGGAGGGAGAGGTGCAGTGAGGTTGGCACGAGTTGTGGAAGATCTTGAGAGGCAGAAAGAGTCAAGCTAGCGAATAATCTTTGGACAACGAATCTCCACTCTCCTCGGAGATCATGGGTGTCCACGATCCACGTGACTTTCGCTTCCGGATCTGAAATTTTCGGGAAAAAGTGATCCGTTAGTCCACGTAGAGCGGTTCAGCGACATGGCGGGGTGCAAGGTGCATCGGCGACGCGGAGGTGCGAGGGCCTTCCAGCTCGCTCTTGAGGAAAGGCGAGAGAATGGTACCATGAGACTCCACGGGAAGCATCTTGAGCTTTGAGCAGGATGTGCGGGGAGTTCGCGAGAACAATTCCGAGGCATGATGACCCACGAGGATGACATGATGGGTTGTCGAGTGAGGCGAGAAAGAAGGAGAGTCCCTCAGGAAGTTTATCAAAAGATACCATAGATCGGTCCTCGATCTTGGTGCGTTCAACCACCCGAGCTACGAGAGGATTAAAAGATGGGATCCGGATGGGAGACCATGGTATAACTTCGTGAGTCCTTCGATCCGTTCATATTCGGATGCGTATGAGCGGTGGCTGGATATGGAAATCGAAGAGGAAAAGGCTGCAAAGCGAGGAATTAGCGGGACCGGGGCGTCTGGGTTGGCTCGTCCGGATGGACGAGAGATCGAGGCGATGGAGCGTACTAGCGCTTGAAGGAGTATTTCCGATAAGTCTTCTTATTGTAAAATGCTAATGTAAGATTTAGCCCCAAGATGGGATATGTAAAAGTATAAATGTATGTAAGAATAAGAATAGCATTCATAATGTAAGTTCAAAATGAAGACCAGAAGCAAGAAGAACTCCTCGGCATGAAGTCCCAAAGCCTAGCTCATTAGGCGGGACGGTGCCAAGCTCGGGTCATTTGAAGACCAGAGCAGGAGTATCATCAGAAGACCTCGAGTCAATTAAAGGCTCGGCGGAAGAATAGCTCCTCGGCATGAAGTCCCAAGCCTAACTCATTAGGCGGGACGGTGCTAAGCTTCGAGTCATTTGAAGACCGAGGCGGGAGTATCACCAGAAGACCTCGGGTCAATTAAAGGCTCGAGCGGAAGAATAGCTCCTCGGCATGAAGTCCCAAGCCTAACTCATTAGGCGGGACGGTGCTAAGCTTCGAGTCATTTGAAGACCGAGGCGGGAGTATCATCGGAAGACCTCGAGTCGATTAAAAGGCTCGGCGGAAGAAGAACTCCTCGGCATGAAGTCCCAAGCCTAACTCATTAGGCGGGGACGGTGCCAAGCTTCAGGTCATTTGAAGACTAGGCGGGAGTATCATCGAGAATATCGAGAAGAACTCCTTGGCGGAAATCCAGCGGGATGGTGCCACGCTTGGGTCAGTGCGAGGCCGGCGGGAGTAGAAGTCGGAAGGCGCTTGGGTCGATTGCGAGGCCCGGCGGGAGTAGAAAGTCGGAAGGCGCTCGGTCGATTAAAGGCCGGCGGGGAGTATCGGCAAGCTCGGGTCGATTGCGAGGCCGGGCGGAAGTTCAGAAGAACTCCTTGGCGGAAATCCCAGCGGGATGGCGCCATGCTTGGGTCGATTGCGAGGCCGGCGGGAGTATTAGCAAGCTGGGTCGATTGCGAGGCCGGGCGGAAGATCGAAAGAACTCCTTGGCGGAAGTCCCAAGCTTAAGTCATTAGGCGGGACGGGCGCCACGCTAGGTCAGTGCGAGGCCGGCGGGAATAACATCGGAAGGCAGCTTGGGTCGATTGTAGGCCCGGCGGGAGTAGAAGTCGAGAAGGCGTTCGGTCAATTAAAAGACCGGCGGGGAGTATCAGTGAGCACTGGGTCAATTGCGAGGCCGAGGCGAAGTTCAAGAAGAACTCCTTGGCGGAAATCTTAATGGGATGGCGCCATGCTTGGGTCGATTGCGAGGCCGGCGGGAGTATCGACAAGCTCGGGTCAGTTGCGGGCCGGGCGGAAGATCGAGAAGAACTCCTTGGCGGAAATCCCAGCGGGATGGTGCCACGCTTGGGTCAGTGCGGGGCCGGCGGGAGTAGAAGTCGGAAGGCAGCTTGGGTCGATTGCGGGCCCGGCGGGAGTAGAAGTCGAAGGCGCTCGGTCAATTAAAAGGCCGGCGGGAGTATCAGCAAGCTGGGTCAATTGCGGGCCGGGCGGAAGTTCAGAAGAACTCCTTGGCGGAAATCAGCGGGATGGCGCCATGCTTGGGTCGATTGCGAGGCCCGGCGGGGAGTATCGGCAAGCTCGGGTCAGTTGCGGGCCGGGCGGAAGATCGAGAAGAACTCCTTGGCGGAAGTCCCAAGCCTAAGTCATTAGGCGGGACGGCATGCACGCTTAGGTCAGTGCGAGGCCGGCGGGAGTAACTGTCGGAAGGCAGCTTGGGTCGATTGTAGGCCGGCGGGAGTAGAAAGTCGGAAGGCGTTCAGGTCGATTAAAAGACCGGCGGGAGTATCGCAATGACTGGGTCAATTGCGAGGCCGAGGCGAAGTTCAAGAAGAACTCCTTGGCGGAAATCCAGCGGGATGGCGCCATGCTTGGGTCGATTGCGAGGCCGGCGGGAGTGTCAGCAAGGCCGGGTCAATTGCGAGGCTCGGGCGGAAGTTCAAGAAGAACTCCTTGGCTAGAAGTCCCCAAGCCTAAGTCTTAGGCGGGACGGTGCCATGCTTGGGTAAGTGCGAGGCCGGCGGGAGTATCGGCATGCCTCGGTCAATTACAGGTAGGCGGGAGTAGCTGACAAACACACCTCGGTCGATTCTGGTAGGCGGGGATGCTGATGAGAACACACCTCGGTCGATTGCGGGCCAGGAAGGAGTAACGAGAAGACACCTCGGTCAATTCTGACCCGGCGGTGGTAATACCGGAAGACACCTCGGTCATGCGGGCCCGGCGAGCGGCTCATGATGAATACCAAGGCCGAAGTCCCGCGTGGCAGGCCAAGCACGACCAACTACGGGCCGAGCAAGAAGAGCGTGGGGAGCGTAAAGGCGCGAGTTCGGCCCGTCCTTCTGAGTTTCGGTCTTGTCTCGCTTCGCTCGAAGACTAGAGCGGGGGCCGGTGTTTGGGTAAATATCGGATAGGCCCTCGAAGCCCTTCCGACTCGAGCAAGACACCCAGGGACAGCCTAGCCAGTGACCCATACGGTCAAAGCTAGTCAAGGTCGAGGAATTGCGAGATGCTCGAGGCAGAGCACTCCATCACCGGCTCGAGGTCGGTCCGGGTCAAAGGCTGGTCAAGGTCGAGGCTGAGCACTCCTTGCACTGCTCAAGCTCAGTCTCGGGTCAAAGATGGTCAAGTTCGAGAGCTAAGCACTCCTTGCACTGCTCAAGCTCGTCCGGGTCAAAGATGGTCAAGGTCGAGGCCAGAGCACATCTCTCACTGCTCGAAGGGATCCACGAGCACATTTGGGCAAGACCAGGCCCATTTTTCGGAATCACGGCACACGCTTAATGTCGACCGGGGTCCCACGTGGTGCGATGGAATCACGATTGCTAGTGGTTGGCACATGCTTCCAAGGTGTCATAATTCCTAACGCACTTGCAGGCATGGTGATCAGCCACGTGAATCGGGTTAAGGGACGGTAGCTCATCCACAGGGAATATTCGCCAACCCGTGTGTCGGAGGGACACGAGATACCACTAAGCGTGAGAGTGGACAGCTGGAAAGGGAAAGAGCGGGAAAAATGGACTATAAAAGGAAGCGAAGGAGAGCGTTACGAGGGTTGGAAGAATTGAACCCGAAAAAGAGGTTGGCAATTTTCATTCACAAAGGATACGTAAACTCAAACAGGTTCTTCCTTTTCAAATCTCTCTCATTTGATCTTCTGAAAACACCATACTTATCCAAAAAGGGGGGGCGAAATAATACCCTTTCATCTTTCGGTCTCCCTCACTAAGGGAGATACCAAAAGATAAACCCGATTCTTGACTTGAGCGTCGGAGGGTTTCGCGGGACACGCCTGGCGACCCCGACCCGGTTTTACGTGAGTGCGGTCAGGAGATCTCCGTTTGAAGAAGGCAGTGAGCAGGGACGAAGGAGGCAATCCTGCTCGAGCTTATCGCGAGCAGAAGGATCGAGGCACTGTTTGAATCCGCGAGCAGAAGATTTAAATAGTCCTGCTCGAGCTTCTTGGAGGCATTGTTTGAAGGTTCGAAGCACTGTTGAGGCACGCGGGAAAAACTGCATCAACAATAAGTATGAAAACCCTTGTAGCATGATATTAAGAATGCAACAGCCATTTGATTGGTATAGGTCAGATATAAGTTTAATTTATGGAAAGAAGCTTGATCTAGCCGTAAAATTCTCTCCTCTGAACAATCAGTCAGTTTGGAGCAGTAACAAAGATCAATGCCACAATGAATCATCACACATTCACTGAAATTTTATGGTGTCTATAGGATGGAATTTAATAATATATTTGAACCTCATCTTAAGTAAAACAACAAAAGCCTTCCCTTTTTCTTAACATATTGCTATAACACAAAGCCTAACATTCTCAATAGTTTTGCCTCAATCACATAAAGCACATAAGTTTTGCCTCTGCGAAAAACTAAAAACCAACTGACAGATAATCAGAAATGGGCCTTAAACGGACTACTAACAAAGTAGGAAATGCATACATATATGCAACATTCAACATACACCTAATGCACACAGAATATGAATGCAGAGGGATTCTTATAAATTAAAAAAAGAATGAGATATATAGAGAAACAAGATCAAACTTGGCAGACTAGGGTCAGAGATTTAGAAAACAATTTTTTAGAGGAGCCATATCAAAGGTGTTAAGTAACTGCTCACTCATTTAGAGAACAATTAATGATGATAACTCTCTTGATTAATTTATATGTCCAACATAGGAAAAAAAAGAAAAAGAAAAAGAAAACCCTCCAAGGTTAAAGAATGAGGATAATTTTAGAATTACAATTTTTTTAAATTCATTTTATTTTTTAATCAATACAAAAATGGAGATTAATTTTGAATAACAATTTTCTCTAATAAATATAGATATAATAATTTAAAATCATCAAACATAAAAATAGAAAATAATTTTGAATAATTTATAACCATCAATATAAAATTCGAAAACAATTTTGAATAACTTTTTCTTTAATAAATATAGATATAATAATTTAAAATCATCAAACATAAAAGCTGGGGAATGGAAAGAGAGCCTCTGTTTGTCCTCTGTTCTCTTTTTCTTGGTTTAAAACTAGAGAATGAAAAGATCAGATCTTGTGCGAGCACAAATTTTGTTTCTGTTCTGAATGATGCATGCATTAAAATTAAACCTTACATATGCTACCACTATTAAGCACAACACAAAATAATAATAAATGTCTCTAGAAAGTAGAAAATAGTTTTGAATGACTCTATGCCTTTTTTTTTTTTAATGGATATGGAAATAAAAATTTAAAATCACCAAACAGAAAAACAGAGGAATGAAAAGAGAGACCCTGTTTCTCCTGCGTTTTGTTTTTGTGTTACTAAACAGGGGATGAAAAGATCAGCTCTAGCTGCAAGCGCAAATTTTTGTTTCTACCTTCTAAATGCCGCATGTATGAAAATTGAACCTTACGTATGTTAGTAAATAGGTAGTTGCATTTCGGTTCTTGATAAATCCAAATAAAGAATAATTGGAAAAATTCAAATTCAGCATTTAATTATACATAAATTTGTATTTTGCAACCAAACTTGTCCTTGAACACATTCTTTGGGACCGATTAATTAGAACAAAAATTTTGCATCGACAACATTTTTTTCATGCATTTAGGTATAAATGTATCATTGCCTTCAGTGATGTGTTGTACGTTCAAACTTCTGTCTTTTTTTTTACTGTTGAAATTGTTTTGCACTTGTTGAATTTTAAGCAGTGGATTACGTAGCGGTCATGGACTGTGTGCTAACGTGTTGGAAGTACCCCTTGTTTGTTTGTTAGGAAAAGCAGTTGATTGTAACTGTTGGAAGTAAACTCTCTTAGAATTTTTACAGTACATGAGATGTTCCCCTTTCCAATATCTTGTCCGATACCATTGACATGGTTTACATTGTTCATCTTTCTTTAGAATGATGAATTTACTTGAAGTAGATTTTCGGATTCTTTATTTATTAGTTTTTGGAATAAGCGTAATCGTATTAAAGTTGGTTATTTGGTTTCTTAATATTGTACTGGCAAACAAATGAACAGCTTGATTCCTAGTTGCCAGCCCAACTGGCTTCCAACTTCGTAATGTACACTATTAAAGCTCAACACTAACAAAGATATTAATAGAAAAAAAATGAATTTCCTATGATGCTGTGGAAAAAAGTATGGGTTTACCTATTTCCACAAGATCTATAACCTGATCTTGACTTAATTCTTTTAATTTAGAGAGTACTGGATTGAGAATGTCTTGACGAATTTATTCCTAATAATAATTGTGAAGACAAAAAATTCCTAGACACATATATCTGATAGCGCCATCGTAAAGATGTTGACAACATTGTTTGGTGCTGTTTTCTTCAACCAAAGATTTTCAATCAAAACAGGCTAGAAATCAGATGCTTAAAATACCAATTGAACGAATAATATAAAAGTTGAAGCACAATCTAATTGACTATTGCATGCACAATGAAACATCAATTCAAGTCCTTACTTAAACAGAGAACGCATCAAACATATCCGAAGTGTCTTGCAAGTTTGTAGCATGGTAAAAAATTGTAAACACATTCGGGACCATATTATTCAAGGAGAGGAAAACGAGCAAAGTTGAATCACATGGAGAGACTGGCTTGGTTCGAGATAGCTTCTTCATTGTACCTGAAGGGTGGGCTCAATCTTGTCTTTAGAATTCTGCACATTTTGAAATTATATTCATGTGTAAGCAAGCATACATTAACATAAAAAATTTGAGAATTGATATATAGAAGGGTTTTTTTTATGTTCCCCCTAAATATTGAGATACTTCAATTTCACCTGAAAATTCACCTGAAAATTAATGAAAACATCAACCATTTACCGTTCAAAAGATTAGGGTGAATGGGGGGAATGTTGATGAAATTCTTCATCAAACATTTTGCATTCTTAATGCTAAATGGGTGTGGGTTATAGCATGTTCTATAAGTAAGTTTATGAAGGGGTAAACTGAAATAATAATAATAATATAGTTTATGAAGGGGTAAACTGAAGTAATAAAAATAATAATAATAATAATAAAGTGAATGTTACGATACAACTACAAACACTTCAAACAATTTTTTACCAATAGTATCATATAAACTTATGTGACGTAATATGATTGGTTAAACAAAAACATCACATGACGCACATAATTTATTTTTATTACCATAAATTTTAATTAATTAGTTATATTATGCCACATTAGTTTTTATAAAATAATTTAAAAGTGTATTAATTAATTATATTATGCTTCATTAGTTTTTATAAAATAATTTAAAAGTGTATGGGGCTCGAGTATTATTCATATAACTAAGCTAGCTAGCGCCAAATACTTAATTAATTAATACTCACCATTTCATTGAACAATTTCTGCATGGTGTCATTGAGGTTGCCTTCCCAACATCCTTCATTATCGTCATCGTGTTCTTCTTCGGTGAGTTTGACTTTGTTTAGCTTTGGTGTGTCTACGATCCCTTGAGAGAAAATCTTCATCTTTGGGCACTGTCTCACAAGTACTTGTTTCAAGGACGGGAACTGAAGAGTGTAATGACCCAAACAAAAGCTTGTTAGGCTAGGCATACAATCAAGTCCCAAGTACATCAATTTCCTGAAAACAATGCAATCTTTCGCTTCTTCTCCAACTGGTGATTGTACTATTTCTTCTATCATTTTGCAATCAACTATCTTCATTGTAAAAAGATTCACTAGACTTTTAGATGTTGAGAGCGTCAACAAATTTATCAATCCATGACACTTTGATACTTCCAGTGTCCACAGACTTTCCAAATGCCACGAAGACGGTACTAACTTTTGTAACTTACTACATTCTGATATTTCTAGAGTTTGCAATTTTGGGAGAACTTTGTTGGATTCGACATTTTCATTCCAGAGATGCAGCACGTTGGGTAATCTAGACAGCCTTAAGTTTATCAAATTAGGGAACGCAACCTGAAAATCAACAAAATTAAGTAGTAAAGAATCGAAATTGGTTTCATTTTCATAAGGAACCAACAACACGCAGAAAGATAAGAGTCATTAAATTTGATATTGATTCTAATGAAATTACATCTATGCAAACCAAAGTGAAGAAAAATAATAATAATAATCACCTTTTCATCGAAGAGAGGATGTATATGATCAGCTGGCGTGAAGTTTTCCTCTGATGTAATTTCTTGTGGTTCCTTATTATCTGCTGTCGTGTGCAGTACAAATGTAGAATTGGAGAGGAATTTTTCTATATTAGGGCAATTCTCAATGGTCAGACGCCACAACTCAGGCAATTCAATTATATTCCCTGTGAAGCTGCAGAATCTTTTGAGTTTTGCAAGATCTATGAGCTTTAGCGACAGACGCTCAGGAAACAGTTGGCCAAAATATTCTTCGTCAGCATTAGTTAGCTCTTCCAAATGAAGCACCTCTTCTAATGATTCACAATTCCTCACTTCCAGCTCTCTCAAATTGTTCAAGCACCGTAGCAGATTGGCTGAAATAGCACTCCATATATTCGTGCAGTCATCCACCACCAGCTTTTTTAAATTGTTGAAGAAGCCGACAGGCAGTGCTTGGCCATGCCATATTTCACTCAAACGTGGAAAATCTGAGAGTTCCAATACCACTATGTCACAGAATCCAACCTACAAAAACCAAAACAATTGCACAAGATATATGTGCAGTTTGTTTTTGAAAGGAACTAGATATATATATATATATACACATAAACTTACATGTTTTTTTTTTTTTTTTTTAAAAGTATATATACAAGGCATATGTATATATGAATGTGCAAGTGCAAGGGAGATGCATGAGCAATTTGGATGAAATCGATTAACACATACCATTTCTTCATAATACTTCTGTATAGTGGAATTAAGGTTGCCTTCCGGCCAATGGCACAACTCATCCTCTTCTCTTTTAGTCAATTTCACTTCATACAACATTGGTGTGGATAAGACGCCGTGAGAAAATGTCTTCATATTTGGACACCCTCTCACAGAAACTCGTTCCAAGGATGGGAATTCAAGAGTATAATTCTCCAAACAAAAGCATGCAAGCCTTGGTAAATAACGAAGTTCCAAAAGTTTTAATTCGTTGAAAGTAATACGATTCTCCTTCACTTCTTCTCCAACATGTCCTATGATTTCTTCTATCCTTTTGCAGTACGATACGTCAAGATTCACTAGAGTACTGGGAATTCCAACCTGAAAATAAGGCAAAGTATATATAATAATTAAAAAAGTAAAAATGTATGAGTATAGCATTCAATTAGATTCAAAGTATATTTAATTCATACAATTATATGTTTTATGAGCATGACAAAGCATGAATGTCTACTAGATATTTTTTGTTAAAGACAAAAGGCCAAAATAAATAAATAAATAAAAGACCAAAAAAAGATAAATGAAAATATTTTTACACTCTTTACTCTTAGGAACGTAGAAAAAATTTAAAATAATTTTTAAAATATTTTAGATTCATTTTGCATCTTGATACTAGTTTTTAAACATAAATTTGCAAATTTCAGCTATTCCTGAACCAAAAAAAAAAAAAAATACTCAACCAAAACGCTGCCTTAGAACTTATTCTTTTTTTACATTTAAAAATGGAATGGGACTGCTGTAAAGTGGATCTTTGTTAAGTATTACCAGACTTGACGAAATTTCTTTTCAACCAAAGGTCAGTTGAAAATAATCATGAATTTGTGGTTAATTAATAGCATAATCATTTCATAACTAAACTGGAGATATTAATTAAATTTGAAGACTTTTCTTTTTTCCAATTGAAATTTGAAGAATTAAGGAAAAGTGAAATATATATATATATATATTGTCAACCAGTAACATGAGTGACTATCTTTTAATTTCTGAAAATTGAATTTATTAATATTTAAGCAACAATAATTAAATTGAATTATATTATGTTGTTGAATCAATTTTAAAAAATGATATTAACGATTTTAATGTAGGCGGACATAAAACTTGGATTGAAAATGGAGATTTCATAATAGAGGTTCGAAGCACAGTCCTTGAAATAAATAATTAGTGCCTGAATATTATTTGTAAACACTAAAATGGTTATAAAATTATTGAACGTTATTTTAAACAAAAACTCAAAATGAATATAACAGCCTTACCAATGGAGGAAAAATATTCATTAGGTTACCACACTCATCTATCTTCAGATTCTTCAATTTGCTAAAAGACTCCCAAGCAAGCTGGTGGTGCCATATTTTTCTCTACTTATCCATGCCGATAATTTCTAAAACCTCCAAACTAGGGAGTCGTACCTAGAAGTTAAAGATTCAATGCAATTAATTAATCAATTAATTGCACAATCAATTGATAACTAAATTAAAGACGGATATGAAGACTCCAGGTAAAGAGAAATTAAATATTGTGAATAAAATTGATTTAAAAAAAAAAAAAAAACCTTTTTGTCAAAGAGAGGTTGAGGTTGCATTTCAGTATGAATATCGTCTTCCTGTGAGCTTGTAGAGATGAATCTTCCCATTTTATAGCAATAACCAATCTTGAGTATTAGCAAAGAGGGGAATTCAACAACTAAGTCTGAATGAATATGTCCCGTATTGGCAAAGCTTGTTATTGTTCCAAGATTTATGAGCCGCAGGGAGTGTAGTTTAGGAAAAACCTTTAAATCAATCAACTTTCCTTCATCTCTTCCTAATCCCGTGGTATCTATTACCCCTTTCATTGAGTCACAATTCACTATCTCAAGATGTTGGGAGTTGCACAACACTATTAACCATAGAATATGAAAACAGATACTTCAGACGATGACAACTCTTCACCGTCACTTTTGTTAAATTTTGACAATAATATGTTCCTTGAAAATGATCGGGCCATAATTTTTCAATGTTTCTTAAATGGTCAAGTTCCAACTTCTCCATGCTTGGAAAAATAATCTGCAAAGCAAAATAATACGTTTTTACTCCTTCAAACATAACTGTCTACTATAATATTGTTTTTGATGATTGAGATTAATCGTGATAATATGTTTAGTACTTAATTGATTAATGACATAATCAACTTATAACTAAATTAGTGATAGATATTAATTATATTTGAAGACATAAGGAAAGGAGAAATTTAATTAATTAATTAATTATTAAACAGCAAATTATCACCTTCTGAAGAGGATCATCCACTGCAATGATTTCTTGGGATCCCAAAGTAGTTGTTAGTTTCTCCATGGCGGGTCCTGTAAACAAACAAAAACAATAAATAATTAATCTCTGTTGTTTTTTTCTCCAAAAAATTGAGGTGAAGTCAATAATCCCACCAATACTTTATTTCAACACTTACCAACAATCATTTCCAGATTCTTGCAATTAGCCAGTTTTACTTTTTGAAGTCGCAATAGGTTTTTGGTTATGGGGAATGAGAAGAGATGCTTCAACTTTCCACAATAGAATACTTTAATGGTTCTTAAGTTGCTGAATGATTGATCTTCTATGAGTTGGCTGTCACATATCGTCTCCAGATTACTAAGCCATGAGAGCTCCATGGAGTGTAGTTTGGGAAAAACTTTTAATTCAATCAACTTTCCTTCATCTCTTCCTAATTCTGTGGTATCGACTACCCCTTTCATTGAGTCACAATTCTTTATCTCAAGATGTTGGAGTTGCACAACACTATTAATCATAGAATATGAAAACAGATACTTCGGACGAAGACAACTCTCCACAGTCACTGTTGTTAATTTTTTAGAATAAAACATTCCTTGAAAATGATCGGGCCATAATTTTTCAATGTTTCTTAAATCGCTGAGTATCAACTCTTCCATGCTTGGAAAAATAACCTGCAAAGCAAAATAATATGTTTTTATTGCTTCAAATATAGTTGTCTACTATAATATTCTTTTGATGATTGAGATTGATCGTGATAATATATTTAGTACTTAACTGATTAATGGAATAATCAACTGATAACTGAATTAGAGATAGATATTAATTAAATTTGAAGACTTAAGGAAAGGAGAAATTAAATTAATTAATTAAATATTAAACAGAAAATTATCACCTTCTGAAGAGGATCATCCTCTGCAATGATTTCTTGGGATCCCAAAGTAGTTGTTAGTTTCTCCATGTCGGGTCCTATAAACAAACAAAAACAATATATAATTAATCTCTGTTATTTTTTTACCAAAAAAATTGGGGTGAAGTCAATAATCCCACCAATACTTGATTTCCACACTCACCAACAATCATTTCCAGATTCATGCAAGATTACAACTTTTTGAAGCCGCGATAGGTTTTTGGCCATGGAGAATGAGAAGAGATTCTTCAATTTTCGACAATGGGTTAATGTAATGGTTCTTAAGTTGCTGAATGATTGATCTTCTATGAGTTGGCTGTCACATATTGTCTCCAGATTACCCAAATAACTAAGAGACAATGACTCCAGTAAGGGAAAGACTTTGCAATGGGCCCGTCCAACTGAACCTACAATATGTAAAATCTCAGAACAATTGAATACTTCAAGATGCTTCAATTGTGGAAAACCTTCGCCAACGTCTAAATCACGAACAACTCTCTGAACACCCTTCAGTCCAACTAGACAGAGATCTTCAGTACTCTTCAGCAAAAATTTCATCATCTCATTATTCCTGAGAAGAATGCTAACATTTTCTAGCATATGGAGCGACATCAATCTTGATGTTTCAGATTTAACGGACAGGCTTCTCCAAAACTCGCCGTCTCCTATACGTACCCTATATCTTTGCAATTCCACAAAGACCAATTTCTGCGGCAGAATTTCGGCATCCGTAACGTCTATCTCCAAAGTAGTTAGCTTTGACAACCACTTCAACTCCACAAGACTGGCATTACTTCCTCCTTCAACCTTATCCCATTGTGAAAAGCTGTTACGCATATACAGTTCTTCTAACCGAGATAATTTTGATATGACATCAGGTGGTATCACCACAAGGCTCCTACAATTGCCCAAATCTAGCAACTGTAACCGCATCAATTGTCCAATTTCAAGTGGCAACTCCTTAATATTGGAATGTTGAAAGCTGAGAATCTCTAATTTCTTTAGCTGTCCAACTATTGCTATATCTTTTAGTCGGCAACCATGTAAACACAATGTTTGAAGGTTAATGAGGGGCCGAGTAATGAAGGTAATGAAGAGAAACGAATTCCAGTAAAATTCAAAACTTTTAGTCCTTCCCTCCCTTCAAAAAGTGGTCTGAAACTTGCATAGGGTTTGAATGCAACAAAAATAACTGGAGATTGGGACATTGCAACCTTTCAGGGAGCTCTTGAATATCTCTATGAGGTAATGAAATAGCAATTGGACCTTTTCTTATTGTCTCTTCCATCTCTTTCTCAAAGTCAGCAACATTTGGAATATTAAACATAAGCTTCTCTGTGGCAATTGATACAGCAACAACATGAATGACGTCGTGCATTTTAACTTCACCTTCAGCATCACCATCCAGCAATAAGCTTAAAGCTTTGAGATTGTCGATCAACGAATGCACTCTATTCCTTGCATCTTCCAATGTTTAAACTTTTTTTAAAAAATCTAAACCCATACCATGTCTCAATAAGTGATGAACGTCTATAGGATCACCTTTGTCAAGGAAGTGGGCACCGCCCATCCAGAAGGGCGGTGTGCCGTGTTGAATAAAAAAGAAAGAAAAAAATAATAATAAAATAATAATACATAGTAGCCAAAATGTAGTTATAAATTGAGCGCCCATTCCCTTATTTCAATCATTCTAGAAAATTCATTTCTTCTTGTATTAGAGAGAATTTTGAGAGTTATTGGGTGTAATTGGGGTATTGGGAAGTGAGAATAGTTTTCTCCTAGTTATAGAGATAGTATAATTATTCTCCTCTATTATTAGAGAGAAGTTATTATTTTCCAATATAATAAAATTATTTCCTTCAGTCTTTGCTCGTGGATGTAGGCTTATAGTTCGAACCACGTAATTTCCAGTGTTGATTTGTGCTTGCTCTTTATTTTTCTTTCAATCTCATTTAATCAGTATTTGCTTTCACCCATAAATCTCCTTACAACCTTCACGATACAGACCACAAAGAAGGAACAAAGATTTTGCTTCATCACTTTCCAAGAAGTCGTAACTTAATTTTATGGAAGAATACACATTTGCATCCATTCCATGAATTTCTCTTAAATTGGAACTTTTAGCCGATTCAACGCATCCGTCCAAATGGCAAAACTCTTATTTTTCAAAGCATTTGCAACTGTACTCATTGCAACAGGCAAACCTCCGCATCTTCCAACAATCTCATTTGCAATAGGTTGAACAGAAGATGGTTTTTCGAATCACCCACTATCTTCTCAAATAACTGCAATGCTTCATCCTTTGATAAAGCATCGATAGAGAAATTTTTCTGAGAATTCATATCATTGCACAATATATCTCGACTTCTAGACGTCAGTATTATTGTGCATCGTCTCTGTTCATTCGTTCTTTCTTTCTCGACACTCCTAGAAGGAATTCCAATTTTATCAAACTCGAGTTTTGTCCAAATATTATCCAATATGATGAGGAGCTGCTTCTCTTTCTTCAATCTTTCACGCAATCGTTCAGCTCTTTGGAATTCATTCTCATCCGAGTCAAATTTCATGCCTAAATCAAAAGCAAGTTTATCTTGAATTTTCTTAGGATCTGGGTTCTGTGTTACCTCCGCCATAACGACCTTATTGAACAATTTATCATTCGTCACATGTTCTGCAACTTGCTTGACTAGCGTGGTTTTACCCACGCCGCCCATGCCGTAGACCCCAATTATGTTGAGCTTATCATCCTTCAACGCCTCGACAACATCTTGAAATACTTTCATTCTTGAATCAAAGATCTCAGAATCTTTCAAGTCCCTAAGCTCTGTACTCTTTGGAGCAGGACGGTAGGAAACACTGCCGAAGTTGCCTTTTCCCACGAGATCAGCGGCATCTTCTGCGGCCTTTGCAGCTTGTTTACCAAGCTTGTAACGAGAAATCAAATTTGGGCACAATCCTTTGAAGCAGGACTTCTTAGTTCTGTCTTCATCATCAATGATGGATTTTGCAACACCTTTACTGAATTCATCAACTCTATTTAGCCAGTCCGCGACACCCTCATAAATCTCATCCCCTTGTCGGTTAGCATGATTAACTGGTTGTTGCACCATCTCTCTTTTATATCCCAGCTGCTCCACTTGTTTTTTCAGTTCGTCTATCTAGCTCTGGTACTTGAACACATAAGATATCTGCAGTATAATCGGTAGGAACAGTGACTTTGCACCTTCTGATACAATGCTGGAAAAAGCAGCGACACCCACTTCTTCAGCCATTGCCTGTTGGCTGTTAAAAAATTGAACTCAAATAAATTAAAATGAACTAAATAAACGACAACAAAAAATATTTAAAAATGGTTTTAAGAGTCTGAACGGAAAACCAACAATTTTTCCCAAAATAAAAGAAAAAGAAAAAATTTAGTACCTGGTAACAGAGAGTTAATTGAGCTTCACTATTGGCCTTGCATATATATGAACAATTTTAATGAGCAAAAGGTTCACTGTCAACTGCAGACGAACGTGAATCAAGCGTTCATGGTAGTAAGTAATACCAATCAACTTTAAAAGAACATAATAATAATCCCGTGTTTTGTTTTATTTACATGTTCATTTTTAACAAAATGGTCAATAACTCTATTCGTTATTTAATTGATATTGTTGCCAATTTTAAGAGAACATAATAATAACCATTCAATTCATAATTTTAGAATTATATTTTTTAAATTAATTACTTAAATATAAACTTTAATGGAATATTATAAAAAATTAGATACAGAATTTTTCAATCACCAAACAAAAAAACAGGGGAATGAAAACAGAGGAATCTTGCTTTACCATTTATTTTTTGTTTACTCTTGTTCTTATATAAATAATCTTGTTTATTGACTCTGTACTTGAACTTGTTGGATTCGTTGATTTACGATTGACTGAATTTGAATTCTACCTAAAAGATCTTTAACCAACGCTTTCATAGTATCATGCACTCCTTAAAAGCAATGAAATTCTTTTTTTGATTTGACTGAATTTGAACTTGTTGGAGTAAATATTTTCAAGTGGTTGTGCCCTATCCTAAAATCAGTAGGTTGCTTTACAGAAAGGGCTTTTCTCACTGGTCTTAAATCTTCAAGTAAAATTAGATACAAAGCAAATCTAATAAAATGACAAACGAACAAATAAATAAATTAAAGACAACAAACTAGCGATATTGATACAAAGCCAACTGGTATTATCAGAAAGGTTTGATGGGTGAGTAAAAACCAACAATCTTTTTAAGAACTTTTTTTTTTTTTTGGGAAAAAGGATGCAAATTAACCAAAGGTAATAATAAGAGCAGAGACGTTAACAAAGAACAATAACTTAAAACTCATGCAAGATAAATTACAATATTAAAACAAACCAAAAATTTTTTCTTGGAAAGTAGATGGAAATTATGAAAGAACAGATATCAAAATCAACGAGCAGGGATTCTACTATCAAGAAGAAATTATTGAAAGATTTAGAAAATGTGCACCTTTTTAATTATCTGAGATAAGAGAGTTGGTGAGCTTCTCTATTTCGCCTTGCATATTTAAGAACAATTTTAGTAAGCAAAAGGATCGCTGATAAATGCCAAGGAATGTGTAAAAAATAATTGATGAGAGTAATAACAATGACTTGCAAAAGTACCATGCCCTCTTTTATATCATGTATTTGGTTACTGTTGCTCTGTTGACGCATGTATAGAATAATCGTATGTATTTTTTTTATTCACATGCACTTTAATTATTAGTGACTTCTTTTATGAAGAATTAAACTTGTAATGTCTAAATTAAGATTTAATTTTAAGTAGAATCAAGACAAAAAAGCGATACAAGTGCTTTAAAAAAGTTGTAACGAAGCTGTAACGAAGCACGCAGTGATACAAGTGCTTTAAAAAAAATATTGTTCGACCCAGTTAAGTTGAAGGAACTAGGAAGGACGAGTCCACAATTTCCGTTTTCATATATTCTAAAGAAATAATAAGTTTGTATATGGCTGATAAAAGATAAAGCCAAAGAAGCTCGAACGAATGATTGAGGGCAAAAACGTTAATAAAAGCAGATACCGAAAGCACACAAAAAGCAATTGAGCGAGAAACTTTAATGCTTTGATTTTTTTTCTAAAAAAGAAGTAGAAAAGTCCATTGGTCACAATAAATTTGAACAATGAAAATGACATTGCAATTAGGGTGGGCGTTGTCCGATTCGGTTCGGTTCGTATACCGAATCGAAACCGATTGGTTCTCAGAAAATTGAACCGAATTGAACTGAATTTTAAAACCGAACCGAATTATTTCGGTTCGGTTTTAAAATTCGGTTCAATTCGGTTCAATATTATCTGAATTTTGTAATTATGACCTAATGTTACTGAATTTTACAATTTTAACCTGATTTTACTAAATTTTACAGTTCACACTTATATTAATTAGCAACTACACATACATTATACTCTACACACGTAATAAACAAATACAAAGTCCTCAAATCGAAAGCAAAATAATAAAAGTCACAATTAACAAATACACCTAAATTTAAAATCTATTACAAGTTATAAATTCATAACCACTTAAAAAAAAAATTACAAGTCCGTAATCGATAAAAAAAAGTTCACCATAGCAGACAAAGCACAACTACATCCACCATTCATATCACCTACATAAAAATTCAAAGTGAGCCAAACACTCAATAATTAAAATAGATAAAATAAAATAATTTAATAATTAATAACTAACAAATAAATTTATATAATTTTTATTACTTAAAAAGTATTTATGTTGAACTTTAATTTTCACATTGTCGTTGACATGCCAAGCTGGTCACCCGTTGTTGATTTGCGAAGTTCTATATAAAAATAATAATAATAAAATAAACAAAGTTCATATTACTAAAAAAATAAATTAAAATTCAACAAATTGCATAAGGTTCATATTACTCAAAATATAAAATTAAATTAAAATTAAAATCAAAATTAAACAAATTTTATAAGATTCATGTTACTTTAAAAATAAAATAAAAGTAAAATTTTACAAAACATACCTTCTCCAAGTTGATCCATAAATTCATTGTCTTCAACTATTTTATTTAGGTTCGTTGTTGTATCTACAAAAAGAGAAGTCCGCAACCAATTTTGCAGCAATACCAATGCTTCAACCATATCCGGAGTCAAAGAACTTCTATATTGATCTAGTATGCGACCTCCAATACTAAAGGCAGACTCAAATGCAACAGTAGATACCGGAATAGCAAGAACATCCCTTGCTACACTTGACAAGATTGGATATTGGCACTATTCACCCTCCACCATAATAAAATATCAAAATTTGTGCCCAAATTACTTTTTACAATTTTTTCAGTCTTCTCCATCAAGTAAAGATCCAACTCATTTGATAATTCTGACTTATCTTCACTAATCGCAACCGCTTTACTGAATTCAGAGAAAGGGTCCTCAAGCATAACATCATCATCATCATCCAAATTCCAAAAATTCAAACTACTTCCACTTCCAAAACCTAAATTTTGGCTTCCGCTTGTACTTCGCTACCACTTCCACTTACACTCCACTTCCACCCGGTTTATATTGTGCATTATAAGACTCATAAAGCTTACTCAATAAATTTTTGACCATTTCCTTCATCTCAAGACATTTGGCACTATCCTTGCCATATAATTTCTCAAAGCAATGTGTTTCAAATTTCATTTTTCCTCGTGGATCAAGTACAGAAGCAACAATCAACAACTTATTTATCTTACCACAGCCATCCCAATACTTATCAAATATTTCAATTCAAAAGTATAATAAAGATTTAATGTTACCTTCAAAGAAGAAGAAAATTGCAAAGTTGCATCATAAAAAGTCTTCAAAACTTAACTATCGCGATGAGCACTCTCCCAATCAACGCTTAATGGTGGCCCTTCCTCTTCTTCTTCCCACCCTCTTTTCTTGGAAATAAGCATCATAAAGCTTATCTTCAAGTGCCATCCGATCAAATGTCATGAGTGTCTGTATTCAACATGGAATATGTAGAATTCCATCTAGTCGGACAATCTAAAATCACACTTCCTCGACAATTAATCTTCTCTTGTTGCACACAATTTGAAATGCTTGCATCCTAGCGAGTGGAAGATCTTACATACTTCACAGCATTCCGAACACTAACTATGCTCGGTTCCAATTCTCTCAACCCTTCAGTAACAATCAAATTCAATATATGTGCACAACAACGAACATGCAAATACTCCCCATTCAACACTAAGGCATCATCCCTCCAATTCTTGACTCTATTAGTTAAATACCTAAGAGCACCCTCATTTGGACTTGCATTGTCAATGATTCATGATGAAACACTCGCTCTATACCCCGATCAATTAAACATGTTTCAAGTTGCTTACCAATTGTCTCCGATGAATGATCATTAACGAGTGTTAAAACTAATAATCTTTCTATGTAAATTCTAATCTCTATCAATAAAGTGAGCTGTAATGACCATGTAGCTAGCTGTTGTAATGGAAGTCCAAATATCAGTGGTCAAAGATACTCTCTGCTTATTCCCAACCAATAAGCTCTTCAACTTAACCTTTTCCTCCATATACATATCAAGAGTATCTCTAGTAATGGTTCTTCGTGATGGGAGAAGATATCTAGGAGTCGCCACACTACAAAAATGCTTAAAACCCGGATTCTCCACAACGGAAAAAGGCAATTCATCAAGAACAATCATTTTCACAGCTTGCTCGCTTGCAAGCATCCCGATTAAATCCTCTTGCTACAATTTCATCACTACCAACATCTTGAGTTAAAGTCTGTTTGGTCTTTTAGAAAGTCCTTGTACTTTGTACACCTTTTTGATAATGAATCCTCAAAGTGCTAGTTCAGTACCCACTCGTACCACATTCAAATTCATTGCCACGATGAGTTGCATTTGCCCTTCCGATAATTATCTCGGAACTCTAGTGAAATGTTGCCACATCTGTTGATCTTGGAGCCATTTTTTTCCTTGGTAGCGGCGGTTTGGATGACGAAGCCTTTTTCTCTTGTTTCCACCAGATGACAATTGTTTACGAATCATTTTCATTATCATCAACTTCATGCTCAAAATCATCGACTACGTAATCAAGGTTGTCTTGAACTCTTGAGTAATTAGACATCTAAAATAAAATAAAAAATAAGTAATCTTGATTTACTTTATTAAAATGAAAAAACTAAATAGAATTTTTTAAGTTTAATATTTTTCATATTTAATTTTTATAATATATTTGGGAGCAATAAAATTAATATGTAATATCAAAGTTCATGAAATTTTTATATAAGCTGAAATATAAAATGCCCAGTTTAGTAATAAACATCATAACCTCCTTTTCCTTAACAAATGTTTAGTAATAAACATTATAAAGGCACACAATCTAATAATAATAAAAACAAGTAACTACAATGCATTACCTCTTTTTCTTGGCGAAATCCCGGAATTGGTGGTCTTGAACGAGTTAAATTTGTTAAAACCTTATCAAATACTCTTTGTGTTGCATCGGCAAGCATCGCCGATCAAGTCCACACTTACCCGACAATTGAACATAAGGAGAATCACAAATGAGGTCTTAACTAAACCATGATCGAGGCAAAACAGTCCAACAATTATCATTGCCATAGTTTTCTTAAACTCGGAAAATAATTTGCCTAATTTTTCGAAATTGAAGGTGCAATTAGTAGCTAAAAATAAAGCCAAAAATTTACACGCATAAGGCGGATGCAGCTTTTCAACTAGTGGTAAACTGTGTATAAATGGTAAAAGTCGTAACCGAGGTTATAAAACGTTTGTGTGTGTGATCACCTAGTTTAATTGATTGGAAAGAAAAATAATAATAAATGTTTGGTTCTTGCTCTTCGTAATCAAAATTAATGTTCAACTTTGTCTCATCGTCAACTATACTCGCATATGCTAATATCAACAAACAAATGCAAACCATGGAGCCATTTATCAAAGTTTCTAATACCTTTTCAGTTCTACACCATAATTGTAATTTGGGATGGCTGATATTTATGTAACTAGCAAACCATACAAGTCCAAAGAAAGATTCAATCGTGATCAAACCATATCTAAAGCAGATATTGCAAAAACTAATATTCAAAGTCCAAACCAGTCTCTATACAACAATATTTAAAACACAAAACACACATATATATGTATACATACCAGCAAATTCAAAAAATAGAAAAAGGAATACAACAATTCAGGTTTGCAGATAATATTGCAATCATGGCATCAGTTATAGCAAATCCGTGAAATCTGCTAAACAGAACAGTGCCTTGTCTCATGAATCACCGTTGAATTACAATTGAAATTGAAAGTCTGGCAGGTGTTGTTTCCCTTTTCAAGTAAAAGGAAAAACAATCATTACTAAAAAACAATCCCTTTTCAAGTAAACGGATTCCCCACGAGCTGTGAAAGAAGAATTCTGCTCGTCCTGTCTATTTTCACAGTTGCCTATCTCCGTCTCCAAGAAGTGGGTTTGCACCGTCAAGTAGTACAGATCGGGCACGGAGAAAAATCAGTGTGGAGGAGAAGCAGCCCAGCTCTAATCGATTGAAACCCTCTCTGTCTCTTTGCCCAAGCACCAGTTGAGGTTTTTCTGGAACCACCAGCAGAGAATGCAGCTGAGGGAGGTGCCGCATATGCTGCCGACCCTTGCAGAGGGAAGCCCCGCCGGTCGCTTTCTTGCAGGCTGGACCGCGTGAATCAACTCACGAGCTGTGCAGTAAGGGTGGTGCTGTGCTCGACGATTGGACCGAAAATTTGGGTGACTAGTAAGGCCGAAGTTTAGGAAATGGGGTAATTTAGGTTTATTTTTATATTTTAAAGTTTTTTAATTTAAAACCATTCGGTTTTTGTTACGTAATCGAACCGAACCGTTTGCCCACCCCTAATTGCAATTGTAAGGTATTTTCAGCGAACGACGGTTTTGGCGGGATATGGGAGGATTGTAAAAAGTTCACATCTACGTGAATTAGTGTTGGATAGTTTAATTTTTGTAGTGGACGAATATAATTTAAACAATTAATTTAAGCATTAATTTTTAATATGTTAATTATTATATTTATTTTAATAATATATTTGTATATATTATAAAAATTTTAAATAAATATTTGAGTTAAATATAATGTATAATTAATATAATATATCTCATGTATTAATAATATTGAAATGATTTTATATGATATTGAAAATAATTGAAATTTTTAGACATATATTTTACTACTATGTTTCTACTTATCATAAAATTTATTTTAATATAATATAAGATTATAATGTATTATAATATTTTTAAAATATTAAAATTATTTTAAAATATATATTTTATTATAATTAACATTAGAGTCATTTTTTAATTAATAGATCATTTTTTTAATTAATAGAGCCAAATGGTATAATTAAAAAAATATTTTTTAGTTTCTATTATTGAAAATAAGAACACCTACTTAATCATTTCCTCAAATCTTAAGGCATAGTTGTAAAAAAATAAAAAATTTAAAATTTAATATGAACATTAAATTTAGAATCTCCGCTCCACCATGATCGATTTATGTTTTGGAAAATGAAAAACCATAGAAAGAAACGCACACCCATCCAAATCAAGCAACTCATCAAAGAAAAAATAAAAAGGGTAAGAAATTTAATGGCTTGCATACAATTTTGGAACTGAAATTAAAATAAAATAAAAATTAACGCTTACTTACCTTAATATTTACAGCTTATTTGATGACCTCAACAAGCGTGAGCTGCATAAAAATGTTGTGGCCCCTTAAATGAGCCCCAGACATGGTGCAAATGACAACATTGACTTGTTTAACAGCTTCAACAAGGCTACGATGATCAGAAAATGAGCCCTCAATTCTCAATCAGGAGAGCTCCCTGCTTCTTAAATGATAAATTAAAAGCAATTGTAGATATCAAGGCCAATTTCAGGCCTTTGAAGAGCACAAATGATATGGCCTTCAGCTAAGATTGCCTTCACTATCCTCCAGCCGACAAATCCTGTTCCCCCCACGACCAACACCTTGCTCTTAGTCCTTTTATCAAATTTAAGTTATCAAAAAGTTAACACCACGTGAAACTAGTGTTAGATCTAATTTTGTTTTGTCATTTATTTATTTATTTATTTCATACATTATTGTCTTAGATTGGTAAAAGATATTTATAGTTGTAAAATGTTAGACAATAATACATCGAATAAGGGTTTGATTTTTGAAAAATTATTAGAACATCACCTATCCTTAAGATATTAACGTGAATATATTTTAGTATTAAATAATCAAAATCTATTTAATTATTATTTTTATTTCACATGTTACATATTAGATTTGTTTGAGTTTTAAGCCGCAGCTAAAAAATATTCATTTTGTGAAAGTCGAATCCAAATATCCAGATTATCCAAATATCCAATAATTAAACAAATGAAAACAATTGAGAACTTACAAAATTTGCCCATATAAATTGAAGTTCAACACTTACTTTGCCAAGAACAATTGCAAAGCTATGATTTCCCATTAATACTTCTTGACTCCCATCATATTTTCTGTCCTGTGCTTTATCATTACAAACATGTATGGTAGGCCCAGAGTCAAGCCACCAGTCCGAGGTCTTAATTGCTGTTGCCACATTTAATTCAACAACCATGCCTATTTGCATTTCAGAAACCATAGCAACAAGCTCCCATTCTAATTTTTCAGTCAAATTCACATTGTTTGACTTTTCAACACGTTATCTTTGTTCTCATTATTTTTCTTGAATCTGCAATCTTTAATAAAGTAGCCTTGCTTCCACAATTAAACAATGTCCGTTTTCATATTTTTTGTTGAACGGGTTCTCTTTGAACTTCACTTTATTATATATTTTGAAGTTCTTTTGATATTTGCTCCTTTCAACATTATGCACATTAGAGGAAAGCTTGAAAAAAATATTTTCTTAACCCGCATTCGGGTTTCGTCTTCAATGCACAAATGCATTTGTATATCTTCCAAACTGAAATTTTCTGACCTGTGCAAAAGCGTCTTTTGATAATCATTCCAGGCAATTTTGCAATTAGAGCTCCTTTTGGAGCAAATCAGGAACAATTAGTTATTGGAACTTGGCAACTATTACTTGCAATTCATAGACTTGATCAATAACAAATTTAGTATCAATCATTGTGAATTTAAAGTACTTGAAAATTAGAAATTTATCTATACCTATTTTTTTCTATAATATATTTATGTTCCAACAATTTTCGAATTTCTCTTGGAGACTTAACAAATGTGTAAAGGTTGAATAAACGATCGTAAAGTGTATTGACAATGTGGCCTCTACAAATCACTTTATCATCCTCATGTTCCTTTCTTTGATGATTGATATCATCTTACGTAGTGAAGGGATAGAAGCGAAATTAATTGGGAAATTAACACAAATAACCATTTAAATTTTTTTATTTTTAAAATTAACGCATCTAATTATTTTCTATCAATATTAGTCAAATAAAAATATTTTGCCCTAAATTACCCTCCTTGTTTCATCCTTATTTCAGTTTGTCTTCATCTTCTCAAACCATGCTGTAACCAGTTTTTTTTTTATTTTAATCATCATCAACAGTGTCAAATGGGAGACCGCAAGAGTCGACGAAAAAAGTAAACAACGTCCAAATACATGTGAATCAATCAGAAATCTAGCAGCTGTGTATGAATCTAAGAAATTGAATTCAATAGTTGAAAACCTAGGTAAGGTAATTATATAAATTTTTGTACAACTAAGTATTTAATTAAATTTCTCTTGAGTAGTTTGTATAATGAATTATTTAAAAGGTGCGATGGGGCTTTTGTGTGGCTTTGTGTTATGTTTTTGCAAAGCCAAGAGATTGTGTCGATCACTATGCTACCATGATCATCCTACATGTCGCACAAAATTTGGTGCTGACGACATGCACCTCGTCGCACCTAAATGTGGTTTTTTTAATGATTATGTTTTCTACTATATAATTAATTTGTTTTATTTTTGATAATTTTGGGATTAATAGATGTAGTTGTACTTTAATTGTGTTACAATGGTTGGTGGGAAACATAAGAAAATAGCCATATAGATTATGTGAATGCTAAGAATACGATGATTTTGGTTTTGAAAGATTGTATTTTTCCTCGGCTTCTAGTAAGAATATATGAGATTTTACAAATAAATCCTAATAAATATAATATCTTGATGAAGACAACTTTGAGATCTAATAACACAACCCATTGTGCATGTTGCTACCCATGGACATATGTAATGATGAAATAGTTAAGGTTGTGTTACATCCGGTCTCTAATATAGCCAACTATGGATGCATCCCTATATTTGTTACCACATCTCCTAGAGTTTTGAGCCAAGATGTTGAAGTAGTTATAGAACCTGTTTCTATCCCCGATGTTGAAGAAGAGGTGTTACCAAGGACAACATCGTTGCAGCAATATTACTCTCTACTCCACGACAATAATGACATTATTGATGATAACAACATTATGTTGCTTGGATGTTGGAAAAGAGGTGTTACCACTAGAGACATCTTTAGAGGAGCGCTACACTCTATTCCACAACAATTATTGCACGCAAAATGACGATCCTATTGATGACATGGGCAGCATAAAAGTAGATGATGTTCTTGTGGATGTGTATAATAGTACAAGGGTCACTCACCACAGTAGTCCAATTGATGATAGAGGTGTCGATCCTTTCTATATTCCTTTTAACAACGAGGATGAGTGTCAAGCTGATATTGCTACTAATAGCAAGGACGGTCGATCTATTACTATAATAGGCCATTCAATGAGGACAATAGTTGACCCGTTGTAAGTCTTGCTTTAGTTGTGCCATCAAACTTGTTTGCTCTAGACTTTGTTAGAAGTTGCAATTCAAATGATATTAGTGTGGGCAAGTTGTTCTCTAAGAAGAATGAGTTAATATTGAAGCGTGCAAAGTTTCCTTCGGGATAAGTTTGATTTCAAAATTGCACGATCCACAACTATATGTTTCGAGGCTCACTATTCTTTAAAATCATATAAATGACATATTCGAGCAACAAGACCTTTGAACGAGTAGAATGTTTATTAGGTATTTAAGAGAATTAATAATGTACACACATATCATAATGAGGTATTGTCCGACTGATTGTCGCCAAGTAAGGATCCGGGTTGTTGGTCATATTATCAAGGATAAATATATCTAGGAAAAGTGATATACACTTTAAATAACATCATAGTAGACATGCAGCAGGAATATGGTATCCAGTTAACATACCAGCAGTCATATCGGAACAGAGAAATTGGTCTTGAAATTATATAACTTACTACCCAAATACTCTCACGTTTTGAAGGTTGCAAATGAGAATATAGTTAATCATAATGTATTGGACATGGATGATAATTTCTTTTACTACTTTGTAACTCCTGGATCTTCTGTCAAGGATTTTAAATAGTATATTAGACTGGTGATTGCTATAGATGGTATTCATCTAAAGGGGCTATATCGGGGTAGCATGTTTGTTGTAACAAGCTTAGATAGAAACAATGAATTATATCCATTAGCCATTGGGGTTTTGGATTCAGAAAATAATGATGCTTCGGAATGGTTTATGATGAAGTTACATGGAGTGATTGGCGATATGCCAGACTTAATATTTATCTCTGACCGATGCACTTCCATCAAAAGAGCCGTTCTTAAAGTATTATGTAATGCTACTCGTGGCGTTTGTTTTTGCCATGTTAAAAGTAACATAAAAGTAAAATTCAGGATGTCCAAAGCTGTTTGGCATGATTTCGAGCTTATCTTTATAAAATCTGCAAAAGCATGTAGACACGAGGAATTTAGAAAATAACTTGAGGCTTTGTGAATGCTCCACTCCAGAGCAACCGATTACTTGGAGAATAATGTGGGTACATGTAATTGGGCAAGTTCTAAATTTGAAGACCGGAGATACAATATTCTTACCACCAACATCGCAAAAAGCATGAATTCTTTTATAAGGGGATCGCGAAAATTTTCGATTACTTATCTTGTTGATCACTTTAGAAAAACAATGCAGCAATAGTTTTATAATAGAAAACTTGTGGCTGAATCGATGAGTTCTCAGCTAATAATCTGGGCAGATGAAATAATCGCTGAGAAGAGATCTTGAGTCGAAAGGATGATCGTTCATCTTATGCCTCCACATCGATTCCATATTTTGGGTGGTGGTATTAAAGAGAGACTAGTTGACATACATAATCAAACTTGCTCATGTATAGTATTCAAATTGGATTAGGTCATCTGTACACATGCAATTGCACTTGTTTAACTGTCCAAGTGGATTATATAGGCCTTTATTCTGATTTTTACACCAAAGAATCATTAATGAAGACTTATGCACAACCAGTGGTGCCGGTTGGCCACGTAATAGGCTGGGAAGTTCCAAATGAAATCCAAGAGATGCAAATTTATCTACCAGTAGAAGCACCACCATTTGGTTGTCATAAAGAGGTAAAAATACCTTTCATCGGTGATGATTTAAATCAAAGAACTATGAAATGTAGCCCTGGAACGAATCGGGACATAATCATAAATGATGTAAAAATCCTATTAAATCGATTCTATATTTTTTGTGTATTGTACAATTATATGTAATGAATTTTTTTTAATATTATTGATTATTGCAATTATGTGTAACACCCATTTTTTATTTTTTATTTTTATGCATAATTATATGTAATTAAGTACATTAATGACACAACAATGCTATATATGAATATTCAGATGACTAAAATAACTTATCATCCAATATTGCCATTAAATATGTCTACAACAATCTTCTTCCTAAAATATGCTCTATGACTACTGTTGAAATTAAGTCTGAGTCCGAACATTAAATATATAGTAAACATCAATAAAAATACAGCTCAATTGCCACTACCAGGCTCTTATTGTGGTACACCCTTAACTACAATGACTTTCTAGCAGTCAGCACGCCGTAGGTCATGTTGAATATGATAGATACCAACATGTTCTAGCCATCGAGGGAATATGACTTCAAATGGCCTAAATAGATCCTTTTATGTTTTATCGTCATGAAATGTCACCAATAAACCATAAATCCAAATCTTATTGATACTGAAAGTCCACTCGAGCTAGTATCCAATGGTCACCACCAAGGTTAACGAGGATGAATACCAACACATAAAACATTTATTAATTTTTGTGTTTCTTATGCCCAAAATTTCACATTTAAAAAATGTACACATACCATATCCATATCATCACATCTGTTTTGACATTATGAACTCCACCCGTGAATATAACTATTAAAATTATTGCTATATTGTAATGATTCAACTGCACATTCTTCGTTGTTCCATAGCTACTTCAGGAATACCTGAAATGTCATATACATAAAAAATAAGAAATTAACAAGATAAGAAACAAGAACGATGAGTATATGTTATGTAAATTAATTACCAAAAATTTGTGTCTATATATGTGACCCATCGAGACGAGTGCATTTGGATATTGCTATTGCTTCTCACTGATCAAGCAAAGATACTCATGAATATGCTGTGAATGAATAAAATGGAAAAGTACAGTCAATTTGGAATACAATCATAATACACAAAATCAACAAATTTGAATAAATTAAAAAAAAATTAACTTATCAGCTAGCCATCTCATTAAAGTGTGGCCTAAAAGTATTTGAAAAAATGAGTGCGAGAATGGGATTGAGCGATCCACTATGGTGTTACAATCCTCGAAGTGGATTTATATCCACACTCGTTCTTTCATTGATCTAATAGTCCATTAGCTGGAGAGTAGGTAGAGAATTCAAGTACGAACTATTAAAGACATAAGACCGTCTGTATGGACGGCCAAACTTACTAATGTTCGGCGACGCCTCCTTAAGGATCTATATGCTCTCCCCGTTGACGTCCCATAAGAGCTATACAATGACATATGAGTTGAAAAGCCGACTTCAATTCAGAAATAGAACTTATAAATCACATCACAACTTTTCTAAATTATTTATGTTCTTTGCGCTCTACCTCAAAAGCCGACTTCAATTTAGAAATAGAACGATTAATATCGTCCATCCGTTAAATGATGTAATCATTATTATACTTTGTCCTTGACTATCATCAATAAAAAAAAAGATAATTATATATATATAAAGAAAATGACGTATATGGGAAGAAAATAAATGATTTATAACTTTTGAATCAAGTGTGTCAGTGAGTCGTAGTATCCGCTCTTGATGGTCATCCGTGAGAAGCTCATTCCTACCAATATTTTACTTGTTCTAGTGTTCGACTAGCAGCGATCGTAGTGTTTTGATTGTCCTTTATTTGTCTTGTAATAGAAGACCCGTTGATGGATGGTTGATATTGTATAAAGTAACATTTAAAATAGGTAAATAATAATCCAAAGAAATTCTAGTTTGTAATACTAGATTGAAACACTCGAAGGATACCTACATTATGGACCCAACTTGAGATATATAAAATATAATCTTTTACAGTCTGCTAATATTTTTGGGCTTTCTTCTTTGAGTTCGGCTCGATATTTTGCAAAACATTTTCCTGACATAATTCCACCCAAATTTTAGGTTAGTATAATCATCAAGTATTAATTAGTAATATGAAAAATAGTAATATACAATTATCAATATATATTACTTACTAAACGAGAGTTATCATTGAATAAGTAATAAACTTTAGTGAAGCTTATTTTAGAGGAAGTGATGGGCTTCCATTGCACAATGCGTGGAATCTTCCTTTTCGTTTTCACGACACACTCTGATGGCAGCCCTCTAATCACTCCGAAAATCCATGCCTATAACAAACAAAGTGAGAATGTTAAAAAAATCTTTAAACATTTCATATTATCAAACTAATTATCTTGAAAAATAATTTAAAAAGAGCACGATCTTAACATGCCTGAACTCCGGATATAAAGCCATAAACGTTGTGCTTTTCAATGTTATATTATGGCTTTTCTAAGTGAGTATTCTTAAATTTTTCATTTTAATCATACAATGCATTGTGAAGACTATCGTATATCGTTTCCCATGACAAACGACCCCATGGACGATTTTGAAAGTTATCAATGTCATTTACTTCGTTAAACAATGAGAAATTGATCTGACTATGAAATTTTCTTCCATTTAGTACTTTGTCAGCAAAATAAAATAGTGCAATCTTTATTGCATCAATGTCGTCTATAGTGTCGAAGTCCAAGTTACCAAATCTTTCGTCGAATTTGTTGAGATTTAAGTTGAGAAACAGACCATCAAAATACATATTAAGCAACCTATGATTCTTTTTTGGCATTTTGGGTACAGTATCTTCACCATAAGAAAGTCTTGTAACTAAACACCACTCTTCAATTAATAAGCGTATCAAATGCTCACCCATTTCAAATCATAACTGATCTCTATCATTGCAGAGCCACTTGTCTAAAAACAAATTATGCATAATGACACCACTAACGAAAAGTTTCGGCACTCCAAAAAAATACCTAAATATGACTTTTTTGAACAATTGCAACTGTCATTCTATTAACTTTTCCTCAATGACTTTTATGACTACATCTAGTTTACACATACTCATAATTCGCACAAGAAAGTGATCAATATAAGGTATCAGCATCATACCTGGTATATACTCAGATTCCATCATATATCGGTTACATTTATAAAATTATTATAGTACATTTATATAAATTAAAAAATTAAAAAAATTCGATAATAAACTTAAAAACTATCATTTGATCACATTGGAATTTGGTGCAATAAGCACCCTGTCAAACAAAAATTTTGTGCGATAAGATTCTATTGCAACAAGTTTATGTCGCACTCCAGAATTGAGTAATCTGGATTTTGGTGCAACAAGCGTGCGCTAGTAGCACGCTTATGTGTGACCAGCACGTTTATCGCAATCTTATGCACGATGACTGTGTGCTAGTCACGCCCCTGTGAGTGATGAGCCCTCGCTAGGTGCATGACCAGCGAGCAGATCAGCTATGATCCACACTTGATCTGTCCATTGCTGCCCAAAATACTCACCCACAGCCCTCACCCATAACAATCCTCGACCACCATCACCAACACAACACAATAACAACAACATAGAAAAAATAAAACTAAAAATTTAGAGAATTTGAACTGACCCAAGATTTTGAGAATAATAGTCATTAAATGAAGTTGTCGGCAATGTCAAACCGATTGAGAGAGGCGTTTGGTGTGCAAGAGAGAGGAGAAGATTGGAGAGAAAATTGAGAGAGTATTTACATCACCTGCACAATTGTTTGGCTAATGTTGATAGAAATAAAATGGGTGGGTTATTTGTGAAAAATAAAAACTTTAAGGGGTTATTTGTGTAAATTTCTCAAATTAATAGGATAGAAGACATTATATATTATTCTAATACCCGACCAAGCTAATGCAATTAGCTTATGCTCTAATCGAAGTGTGATTATATCTCATTTTTATCTAAATAACTCTACAAAAGAGATTTTGATAGATATTTCTAAAGGAAATTTAAAAATATGGATTTTTAAATTTCCTTTAATTAAAGTTTAAGTTATAAAAATGGTAACAAGACCTCTGTATTTATAATAAAAGAAACATATATCCCTAAGTTAACTTTAAAAATAAAACTAAATCATAATTGTAATAGAAGTAAAAGACCGAGATATATACTATAATTGACTCTAATTGAAAATTAAAAGTCCTAAAGTAACACCATGCATCAATCTCCCCTCTTAAAAGAAAACTTGTACCCGAGTTTATCTAGAGGATAGAACTTGTAATGGAGTATCAACACATCTTCGAGCTTGAACTTGTAGCCTTTCTCATCAATCATGCTTGAAATTTGAAATTCTCTATGCTTTATCTTCTTCTTGATCTAGTTAGTCACTCTGCAAAAGGTGAAGTCTTGCAGTGACAGAATAACTTCTAAGCCTCTCAAATCTTTTGCCAAATCTCTCAGCCAAATCTTTTCAAGAATAACCTTCTTGTCTTCAACATAGATATACATAATCATGTCAATCATTGTTGGGGTCTCTTCAACTTTATTTTGCTACAGAAACTTGATTGCATTATTAGGCAAACGAAGAGTTAGTTGTACCTTTACTTTAAAAATCTAGATAGATAAAAAATCTTATTATCTTCAACACTTGTCTTATCCTATAAGAAAACATCATGCACACTCTCGCACAAATTCTCATATTGAAATTAGAAATCATGACCCAAATTAACAAATTTATCAGCAAAACACTATTGCACTCCCTAAAGGTGTGACAATAAAGGTATTCAACATTTAAACCAATTTAATAAAATTTATTCTAATTATTTTCAATAAAAATTTTTGTTTTCAATTGATGAGTAATTATTTTTCTTTGCTTAAATAAATTACTTTTATTAAAGTTTAATATTGATTAACAGATTTTATATTATTTTTATAAGTGTTTGTTATGTTTGTAATTTTAAAACATAAATTTATCATTTTTATATTAATTTACTTATTTTACCTTTCATTTACTAGTTTTATATATAATTTATAAAATTTACAATTATCACAATATTGATGCGATAATTTTAATCACGACATCATAGATTTTCCTATATATAAAATGAAAAATTAGGTCTAATTTTATTGATATTTTATATATATCAAGAAATATAAGAATATCTTTTTATTTTGTTTTAGTTTGATCTACATCAATAGAAATCGAATTTGGGCACAATCCTTCGAGCGGGACTTCTTAGCTCTATCTTCATCATCAGTGATGGATTTTGCAACCCTTAGCTGAATTCATCGACGCTATTTAGCCACTCTGTGATACCCTCATAGATTTCATCCCCTTGTTGTCTAGCATGATTAACTGGTTTGCCCCATTTCTCTTTTATGTGATGTCTAGCATGTTCAAGTAGCTCGGTACTTGAACACATAAGATATCTCGCCGCATAATCAGTTCGGAAAATGTCTTTGCACCTTCGATACAATGCTTGGAAAAGCAGTAGGACCCACTTCAGCGACCATTGCTCGATGCTTAACAATATATATTTTTTTGGTTGTCGAAAAAATTGGATTCAATCAAATTAAAACTTGATGTTGATCATTAAAAAGCGACGACAAACAATTGATATTGATCTTCAACCGACAATTAAACAGAGAACTTATTTCTTTCTTTTTTCTACTTTCTCTCTCTCTCTCTCTCAAGGATCGGAGTTTTGGCTACTAACCGAAAGGTTTCAAGGGTATGAATGAAAAGCAACAATTTGTTTTAGAAACTTTTAGAAGAGGGATGCAAATGAACAATTGCTAAAAATTAGAACAAAGAAGTTTTGAAACTCGAGGAAAATTAAATGACAAGCTTAAGACAAACAAAAGATATTTTATGTCAAAGAAAAGAATACAAATAAATTAAAATGAACTAGAAAGAAAAGACAGCAAACAATATCGCAATATTGATCTTGAACCAACCGATACTTGAACAGAGCATTTTTTCTTCTTTCTCAAGGAACGAGTTTTTGCTATTAATGAAACGTACTTCAAGTGTCTCGAATAAAACCAATTCAGTAAATTAAACATAGTAAGTTTTTCTTGGAAAGTAGATGGAAATTAAGAATGAAATGCTATAACGATCAAGTATAAGAGATTATGCTATTAAATGAAATTAATTGAAGGTTTTGTTGTGCGGAAGCGTAGGTTGAGCAAATTACCAATTGATGGTAACTGTGACTTCTAGAGAAACTTAAATGTGGTGTAAACAATTGCAAAGAAAATTGACACAATAATTTACGTGGTTCGACGTAAAGCCTACATCCACGGGCAAAGACTGGAAGATAATTTTACTAACAAATGAGAATTTACAAATTGGGAAAAACTCACAAAACCCAATACCTCAATACACCCAAATAAATTCTCCTAGCACTCAAGTGGAAGCTCTCTCAACTCTCTCAATTGCTTCACTTGCAATTGCTCTCAATTTTTGGGATGCCTTAACAAATGAAGAGCATTAGCTATTTATAGGAATGCATGGTAGCACTATTTCACTAAACCATTAAAATTGTCAAAGTTTGGTTGGTGATTACCTAATTTTTAGCCATACTTTGAACAATTTACCTTTGAATAATTTTGGCCAAACTTTGAACATGTGCTTTGCCAAACTTTGAACAATTTAGCTTTGAATTTGAATTTTTCAACAATTCTCCACCTCGGTGAAGATTTATCCAAATCGAGCCGACTACTAACGAACCATCATTCCCAAAGTGGCTTGCATCTTTGTGAACTTCCTTGTATAAAATGATCCTCCAATCTCTACCCTTCTCAATTGTTTTAAACTTTCGGGATATTGATCAAGTTTAGACAATGCTCAAACTTGATCGTTGTCACCACCTTGGTCAACATATCTGCGGGATTCTCTGCGGTCTTGATTTTCCGAAGAAGAATCTTCCCTCATCGATAATTTCCGCACAAAGTGAAATCGTACGTCAATATGCTTCAGACGCCGCATGATAAACTTGATTCTTTGCTAAGTGAATAGCACTTTGATCGTCACAATACAAGTTAACATGCTCTCGGATCAATCCCAAGTTTCCAAGCAAGCCTTGTAACCAAACGACCTCTTTAATAGCCTCCGTAATTGCCATATACTCGGCCTCTGTGGTTGATGATTACAGCTGTAGACTGTAGTGTAGACTTCCAACTAATTGGCCCTTTAGCAAGAGTAAATACATATCCGGTGGTTGATCGTCGTTTGTCTATATCACCGGCATAATCTGAATCAACGTACCCAATCACACCTTGACCAAGTGTGTCATTTCATTCAAACGATGAAACCAACATCAGCGGTTTTCGAATGTACCAGTAAAATCCATTTCATGACTTGCCAATGTCCTTTACCGGGATTATGCATATATCCGCTCACCATACTAGCTGCTTGTGAAATGTCGGGCCTTGTATACACCATTGCATACATCAAGCTACCAACTATATTTGAATACTGGAACTTGCAACATGTATTCTTGTTCCTCATCCGTTGAAGGAGATAATTGTGCGTAAAGCTTGAAATGAGAAGCCAATGGGGTACTTACGGGTTTTGTCCGATCATTCATGCCAAACTGTTGTAATACCTTCTTCAAATATTGCTTCGAGACAAGTCGACTTTACCACGAGCTCTATCTCTGCATATCTCCATGCCAAGAATCATCTTAGCTTCACCTAGATCTTTCATCTCAAATTCTTGATTGAGTTGAGTTTTCAACTTCTCAATCTCATCTTTGTTCTTAGATGCTATTAGCATATCATCGACATACAAGAGCAAATATATGAAAGATCCTTCTTGTAGCTTACTGAAAATACACACAATGATCAAATTTATTTCTTGTGTACCTTTGCCCTTTCATAAACCGATCAAATCACTTGTACCATCTGCTTGGAGATTGTTTCAATCCATAAAGCGACTTTGTCGACTTGCAAACCCAATTTTCTTTTCCAATGAACTCTAAATCCATCCGGCTGAGTCATGTAGATTTCCTCTTCCAAATCACCATGCAAGAATGCGGTTTTCACATCAAGTTGAACTAGCTCCGGATCATATTGCGCAACAATGGCTAGCAAAATCCGAATAGGCGAATGTTTCATAGCCGGAGAAAATACCTCATTGTAGTCTATTCCTTCTCTGCGAGCGTAACCCTTCGCTACCAATCTAGCCTTGTATCGAATTTTATCCTTTCGAGGAAATCCATCCTTTTTGCATATACCCATTTGCACCCAATTTCCTTTTTGTCTTTAGGCAGTGTAACTAACTTCCAAGTTCCATTTTTTGAAGAGACGCATTTCTTCATCCATTGCTTGCTTCCACTGTACATTTTCGAGGCTACTTATCGCTTACTCGTAAGTGGAAGGAACATCACCATCTACGATTGGAAGTGCATAGGCCACCATATCAACAAAGCGAGCAGGTCTACGAATCTCTCTCCGCGGCCTTCTATATGCAATTGAATCTTGTTGCTCTAAAGGTTCTTGAGTCAGAACCTCTTCTTCATCTTCGGTTGATTGAGAATCATCTGCCTCTTGACACTAGTTGGATCATCTTTAACCTTTTCAAGCTCCACTTGCTGCAAGTACTACTCGGTGTTGTCATCCTTTTGTGAATCCTTTTGGTTTAACATGGCTAATTCATCAAAAGTCACATCTCTGCTGAAAATGATCTTCTTTGTATCTAGACACCATAAGCGGTATCCTTTTACTCCACCGATTATACCCATGAACAATGTTTTCTTAGCTCTTGGGTCTAACTTAGATTCCTTTACATGATAATAAGCGGTGGAACCAAAGACATGTAAAGTATCATAATCGATGAGCGGGTTTACCGATCCACATTTCCATGGGTGTTTTGCCCTCAATTGCGGCTAATGGCAAGCGATTAATTAGATGGCACGCATATACAACGACCTCGACTCAAAATTCCTTGCCCGATCCAGGCATTGGACAACATACACCGAACTTTCTCCGAGTATAGTTCGGTTCATGCGTCTGCCACCCCATTCATTGTGGTGTACCTCGAGCGAGTGAAGTGTCGCATGATGCCCTCATCTCGGCATACTTCTAAAATGGATCATTCTTGTACTCACCACCATTATCCGAGCGAAGTCTTTTAACCTTTCGACCGATCCGAGTTTCCACCATCTTCTTCCATTTCGAAATATACTCGAAACTTCATTTTGTTCTTCATCGAATACACCCGTACTTTTCTTGAATAATCATCAACAAAAGTAACAAAATAGTGCATACCTCCCAAAGAAGCTACTCTGGTAGGTCCCCACACATCACTGTGAACATAGTCCGGAATCCACTTTTGTATTGTGAATTCTTGAGCCAAACTTTACTCTTGTTTGCTTGCCCGAGCGTAATGTTCACAAAATTCAATTTGCAAGAATTTGCACCTTTCAATAAGCCTTGCTTAACCAAAGTCTGCAAAGCTTTTCACAGGCATGTCCCAGACGCATATGCCATGACTTGGTTGCCTCTGAATCGCATCCTTTCTCGAAGCTGTTGATCTTGATCCAATAACTATACTCCCTTGGAAATAGTACAAGTTATTCCTTCTTGTGCCCTTCATCGTCGATCGCACTGCACTACTACCTTCGAGAACCCATCTCTCATAGTGATTGTAAGCCCTTTGGATTCTAGGACTCCTAATGAGATGAGATTTTTCTTTAAGCTTGGTGCATAGCGAACTTCGTCAAGACATGGATTGAGCCATCGTGATTCTTCAATTGGATTGAACCTATTCCCATGGTTTTACAAGCATTGTCATTGCCCATAAAACAACTCCACCATCTAGCTCCTTGAAACTAGAAAACCAGCCCTTATTCGGACACATATGATAAGTACAACCCGAATCCAAAATCCACTCATCCGATTGACATGTCAATGTCATGCCAACCGAACTAAATTCGACTCCTTATCATGCTCGGCTACACATGCATCGAAATAGCCTTGCCCTTTTGTAACTTAGGACAATTCTTTTCCAATGCCCTTTCTCGCGACAAAAAGCACATTCATCTTTGGCGGGCCTACCTTTAGACTTGCCCTTTTTCGAGGTTTGCGGCTTTGTGAGCGACCTCTTCATTGTCAATACTTACGCAGCTGTATCTCCGTGATCCTTTTTATCTTTCTTTACGGTCTCGAGCATTATACGATTGCACTACATACTGACATCAAATGTGACCATCGTCCTTCCCGTGAAGCAAAGTGGTGGTGAGATGGTCATATTCATCGGGAAGTGAATTCAACGACAACAATGCCTTATCTTCATCTTCAAATTTCTCATCCAAATTTAGCAAATCCGCTAATATTTTATTGAATGAGTTCACGTGGTCATTCATCGACATACCGAGTGCATGCGTGAATCGATAGAGTTTCTTTTCATATAAAGCACTGTTTTCAAGGCTTTTCTTCATATATTTTCTTCAGAGTGTCTTCCACAAATTCTTTCTTGATGTCTCCCTCATGACGTAGTACTTCGATCTTTAGCCGGACATAGGCGAATAGTACCACATGCACTGTCTATTGATTTTTGTCCACTCCTTGTCATCCATCTTTTCGGGCTTTTCTTACAGAGCGAGATCCGACTCTTTGCGACATAAGACATCCAACACCTCACATTGCCACATACCAAAATTATTGGTACCATCAAATTTCTCCACTTCAAACTTTGCATTAGTCACGATGGTCCTTGCGGCGAAGACGACGACGGCGCTTACGCCATCCTCTCAACCTCAAATAATTAGTGCCTTCAACAACTATTCACACTTGAAAAGCAGTCTCTATGATGTTTATTTCAGTGTGAATAAATGTACCAGGAAAGTTCCTAGGAGAATGGAAGGGTCACGATGGTCCCACTTAAAACCCGGACTCCTTAGACTCTTATCGTCTTGTTGATGGAACTTTCCTAGACATGCAAAATACACACTACTTACAATAGACGTTCTCCAAGTACAAATGGTCGTATCCGATCCAGTATCTATGAATAGTATTGTATACCCCAAGTCATGAAGCTTCGACTCGATACCAATTGTTGTGCGGAGCGTGGGTTGAGCAAATTACCAATTGATGGTAGCTGTGACTTCAGAGAAACTTAAATGTGGTGTAAACAATTGCAAAGAAAATTGACACAATAATTTACGTGGTTTGGCGTAAAGCTTACATCCACGGGCAAAGGCTGGAAGATAATTTTACTAACAAATGAGAATTTACAAATTGGGAAAAACTCACAAAACCCAATACCTCAATACACCCAAATAAATTCTCCTAGCACTCAAGTGGAAGCTCTCTCAACTCTCTCAATTGCTTCACTTGCAATTGCTCTCAATTTTTGGGATGCCTTAATAAATGAAGAGCATTAGTTATTTATAGGAATGCATGGTAGCACTATTTCACCAAACCATTAAAATTGTCAAAGTTTGGTTGGTGATTACCTAATTTTTAGCCAAACTTTGAACAATTTACCTTTGAATAATTTTGGCCAAACTTTGAACATGTACTTTGCCAAACTTTGAACAATTTAGCTTTAAATTTGAATTTTTCAACAGGTTTTAGAATTAGTGCACCTCTTTAATTATTTGGGATCACAGCGTTGATGGGCTTCTGTATTCACCTTGAATATTTAAGAACAACTTTAAGTAGCAAAAATTACTGTTTCTTGTAAAGGAATGTGACTGAAGAGAGCTTACGAGAGTAATAACAGTGATTTGCAAAGAAGACGACTTAATCATGCACCTCTTAATATTTATTAAATGATTAGTGATCGGTTCTTTTATGAATAAAATGCCAGCAGCAAAAGAAAAAAAAAGACTAAATGGATTAAGTCTTATTTTATTTTTTTAGTTTCTTATTTTCATTGCTGAAGAGGGAATCTCTTTTTTTGGCAAATTAGGGATTCTCTTTTCCTAATATGGCATAATTAAAGCAAACTATAAATAACACAATAATCATATAAAATAATAATTAAAAAGACCCATATATTTATAATATTAATGATGGATCCATATGTTTATACTAATTAAATTGGTGGACCAGGATTTGTTGTTCTTACTGATTTTCTATTTAATTAAAAATTGCAACGACAGAGAAAAATCGTCGTCTTGATAGAAAATCGTCGTATTGATAGTTTCGATTGTGGATAGCACTTCCAATACTGAAAAAGAAGCTTTCGTCAACTTTCTCACATGGACACCACCATGAATATTGCATTATTTCTCTGCAAAAGCAAGATTAATTCTTTTAATAAACAAATGCGTAAGTGGGAATGCATTCATTAAACAAGTGGAATAACAAAATCAAACAAATAATGAGCATGCTCAAGATGCTTAACTGGGAAACAAAATTATGATGGTCAAGTTGAGACCCCATTCAGGTTGAACACGTGGAACAATGATCAAAATCCGAATCCGCCGTGATGGACGGGCTTGACCACATAGCCTGAGATAAGGGAGTCCAACAAACTAATTTGAAGTTCTGAACCATTCTCCTTTGGTAACTTGAGAATGATTTCAAGAGAAGAAGTGGATGATAAACAAAAATATTCATTTCTGTATATTTGTTAAATGTGCTCTCTGTTAATTAAACTCATTAAATACTACGACGTAAATAACTTCTTATGGTTGATAGAGAGTTTATGTGGGATTGCTTTTACTTCCCAAGAATTAACTTCTACGGTTCTACCTTGATTCTCAAAAAATTAGTTTTACATATAATTACATATAATTTAGTAGGATATTTGGTAAATGAAGATTATTTGACAATCACTTTACAAATAATCTAATATACATATTTGTAAGTGAAAATTTAAAGTTTAATGTTCATGTCCAACGACAAAAATGTACTTCTTTCCTTATTTGTAATTTATTTAGAATATTATCATTTAAATCATTTTTTATTTAGCGGGTTATTTTTTAGAGTATATTTTATTTTCTTTATTATTATTTTAGCTTGATTTTGGTTTAGCCTAAAACACTATCAGAGTTTATCTACATAAGGTGGCTTTCTGGAGAAGATGGAGGCTGAGATGCCCAGAAACAACTTGTTGAAGGGATGGATCTGAAATCACAAGAAATTGCTGTTAGAGGTAATATCGGCGATGGCACTCTGACGATCAAGTTAGTATGAGGTTGGAGGAGATGATGGGTTTTCAATAAATCATAGAATAGGAGAAGACATGAGTTAGAATAGGAGAAGAGATGAATATTTTTTTTTTTAAAGAGTAAACTTACCTCTTTTGTGAGACCATCTTGACCATTTAAGGTAGATCTTTGTGTCCTTTTGGACACGTGGCGAGCCATCATTAATGATTTTTCTCCTCATGTAGGGCTTTAGAGTAATTTAGCTCCTTCTATAAAGGCTCTTAAGCTTACTTGGTTAGATAGTTATCCAATTGGGGACAATTTGTATTGGTAGCGTGTCTTTAACTCTAATTAGGCCCAAAAGCACATGATTTCAATAGAGGTGGTGCAGGTAATTTTTCCTGTGATCTCCTTTCTTTAACTCTTATTTTGGCAACTGTGATGGCGTGAGCTTGTGGAGGTGGCATGGCTGTCGTTGTCTTATGGTCCTACGTAGACAAGTGGTGACTTCGATATTTTTTAGGGCATTGTTCTATTACTCTAAGATAATTTGAATGGTTGAGGTTGGCTCTTTTAGATCATCTCATTTCAATATCCCCCTTCAGCTTCCACTTCTTTCTTTGCCAAAATCTTGAGCCACGTGTCATGTCTAAGGATGACAATGAGCTGGGCCAGGACAGAGCTTAGCCAAGTCCAAGCCTAGCTCGACAATACTAAATATAGGGTTCGAGTCCCATAAAGCTCGAATGTTCATGGCCTGACCCTTATGAGTCAAGGCCGACTTTGGGCTTTGTTCGGGCCCGACCAATTTTTTTTTAATATTTAAACAATTTCAAATTAAAATTTAATAATATATTAATATTTAAAAACTTTAAAACCTCTTTAAAATAACGTAAACATAAAAATTATTCTAATCAATATCTCTACCATAAATTATATATATAATTAAACATAAACAAAAATTAGATCTAATTCAAATAAAAACACAATATAATTTAACAATCTAATTAAAGAGTTCATTAGTTTAACAAACAAATAAAAACACATAATTCAATTACACAATTTAAACAAGAAGTTCATTAGTTTAACAATGATAATTCACAATCTAACATGAAAGGAAAAAAAAAAAAACTACTTCAATACTTATGAGTGTGCGATTAATTTTTTTAAGTTAGAGTCGGATCGTACGGACTATATAAGGCTCAAACCCTTGTCCAAATTAAAGCGGACTTGATATGTATAAGTCGGAACTGAATTTTAGCATTAAATTTAGGCTAAAGCTCGAAAATTATGAATTTAATCTAGTCAAAATCAAGTTGGACTTTTTGCCATCCCTAATCGTGTCCTTACTATCTCTAGTTTATATTTTGCTAGCAATAATTGCATATTTAAATTATTTTTATTAACTATTTTAATTCTTATATCATTTCATTTTTCTATGATTATTTAGTCGCGACTTGATTCAGTATTCAGTACACAACATATAAAAATATTGTAATCAAAGTAATTCATAGAAATATCAAATCCTTTCATTTTATTGAGGAAGCGAAGCTCAACTCAACCCTTACCCTTAACCTTAAGGTAATATTACATATTCTCAACGATAGGAGAGCCTCCATTTGAGTGAAGGACAGGCTGGGAGATGGGAAGAATACGAAACTTGCAAGAGGTGTCGTCCTAACGTGGAGTAGCCGAGTAGGTAATGAGGAAGCTACTTGCTGACTTATAATGGCGAATCTAAAAATGCTGATAGAAAGGACCTAAGGCATTCATAAGCACGACACTTCTGTAGGTTTCCTGGTAATAAGGACATCTGCGAGAACTCTTATCTATAGACTAATCTTTATGTGGAGTCTATCAGCTTGTATTGATGGATAGCTTATCGGTGACAGGTTTTCTGTCCATCTCTTGGCATTTAGGACCATTATTACCATGATCTTCTTCTTGAATATCGACCTCCATTTCCACAGCATCAACAAGGTGATCAATATTTCGTGATAGCCTTATTGATCCTCCCACTTCCTACCTTTTCTTACCACTCTTTTTCCTTTTCTTTCTTTGATAGCTTCAATGGGAACAAAACTCATCGAACTGCCAAGTACATTCTTCAACCAGAATAGGATTGGTAGTATATAATTCAGTACTCTGACCCCAAATATAATCACCAATGATTATTGTTTTGGAAACATTTTAATTAATTTTTCCTCCAACTCTGGGTCGATACCTTCCACGCAAAATCTACTTGCTTCAGAAATTTTCTACATATGTCGATATTATATTAAAGTGAATTGGAGATCCTAATAAAGGGAAAAAAAATTCCAAACTAATTACATTAGTAGACTTAGCCAGTACTAACTAATAGCTGAAAACTGGTTACTGAATTCTAATGTTTTACTTCAAGTACTACTTTTAGCGTATGTTTAGTTGGAAGAACTTGTAAAATATGATAGGTTTGGAAAGGAATAAAAGAGAGAGAGAGAGAAAATGAGTGTAAAAGAATATCAATTTCATTTTTATTATTTCGTTAACATAGAATTCATTTTTTTCTCCTGAATTTTTTTTCTCACTTTTCCTTTCCTCTTCCTCTACTCTCCTTATATTTCCTCCTAGAGATGGATCATGTACTGCAAACAGATCCAATACCAAACAGAACAAGCCATCTAGCCTAGTGTCTTTAATGGACATTCAGATATGACTTCATCAAGCATTTTCGAGCATATTTACAAATTAAACTGGCCATTTTTCTAGTCAAAGCTATTAATAAGACTGTCAAATGACAAAAATATTAAAACAAATAAATAACTAATTAAATCATGCAAAACAAATCTTCTTTGAAGCTCCATCAAACGAGGCAAGTAGCTAGGCAAAGAAATGAAAACCAACCTGAATTAATGCACAACTGAATTGAATTTAACTCGAATTTCAGTTAATTGAATGCGATTGTTTGCTCGCAAGCTTCCGGTTGAGAAAAGAAACAGAAAGAAGCGGAAGATTAGGCCAAGGTTTACTCAAAAGCTTCGTAAATGACATTAACAAATGAAAAAATTCAAGGGATTACTCAAATAGTTTCTTTCCAAAATTTCTTTATCTGTATATTTTATAAATTGAAGATAGACTGTGATGTGCTTTTATTATACATATTATTTTAATATTTTCCTAACTTAAATTTATATCTTTTTATTATTTAATTATATCAATTCAAGCTTAGGGAATAATTGGATACAATATTAATGACTTATAGAAACAAATATTTAATACTGATTTTACAATATACATGGGAAGCCAAACAGTAAGCATGAATTTGAAACGAAAAAGAGAGAGAGAGAGAGATAGAAGAAGAAGAAAAGGGCAATGACTTCCAATTTTAAGTCATTCAAACTAAAGAAATAATTGATAAATCATTTATGGTAAGCATGCGATGGATTACTTGGCTTAAAACTACAGTTTTTAATTTTGTCATATATGACTTCCAATTTTATTTGGTCACAAGGGAATTAGTTACAGGATTCTTTTTGCAGCGATTTGTTGATGGGGATGATAAAATTCGAAAGAGTAAGCTGAAGTTTATTCCATATGTTCCTAAGGTCATTATTAAAAAAATAAATTTTACTGAAATTAGTATTTGATGACTTAAACGACTTTTAGTACTTTTAACAAGATAGTGTCAGTTGTCATTGATGCTAATTTACCGATACTAAGACACATAGTTTTAATTTTTCTTATTCTAAACGGTGTAGTTTTACTCTTAAAATTAGGGTACCTTAAATTCAATACTTAGTAAAATTTTTTGGGCTTCAACGAAACAAAACTCTTCCCTCCCAAATCTTTCCCACTCATTTCAACAAACCCTAAATAGAAATAAAATAAATCACCCAGCCTCTTATCAAAGCAAAATCTGTTAGTATCAGCAAAATAAATTCATCCTCCTCTTCACCAGCACTTTCCATTTCCTCTTTTCTCCAGTTTTACTTTATGAAGCATATGAGTCTCCATTCTCCTGTCCCAACCGGATTCAACCAAAAGATGAAAAAAGTCAAACAAGAAGAGGAGGAGGAAGAAGAAGAGGAAGAGCAAGTCAAAGAATCTGGCTTCACAAATCTAGATCCTTCGAGGTGTTGAAACATGCAGACGCCAGGATTCTGGCAAGGGCGGCTTGTGTCAACAAGCTCTGGCATAAGACGGCTCAAGACGAGCGCCTTTGGGAGTTGATCTACACCCTCTACTTCGCTAAAGTTAGGTTTGCTAACCAACAGCTCAGATTCTTGGTCCTGGATCCTGGTGGCTTCCGTCGCCTTCACTCCCTCTACCTCCACCAGCTTCACAAGCTGCCACCCGATGCCTTCTTCCTCCAAGTGGAATCCTCTCCCACGCGTGATGGGCCCCAAGACCCCAGCCGACATGGGAGAGACAAGATTCATCTCTCCTTGTCTTTGCTTTCCGTTCGTTACTATGAGATGATGACTATTAGGGATCTAACTAAGCAATACTTTATTTACTCCTTCCTCCTTATCTATGCACCTGTCTATCTCTGTTTTTCCCCTTTTTTTTTTAACTTTTTGGCTGGTGATTTTTTTAGTAAATAAAAAGAAAAACTTATTGTATGAACGCAATTTGAGATTTTAATTTGTAACCTGTATTCTTATTATGCTAAAACTGTGAATCAGTCAAAATTTATCCCCAAAAAAAAAAAAAAAACCTCCTCTCAAGTCATACTTACCCTTTTTGTATGTATGTTGTGGCTATAGTTTAATGAAACATGAAATAAGCTTTAGGTTAACTTTATTTTTTATTGTCTGGGTTTAATTTTTGTGGTGAAAAATACTAACATGCTTGAAAATCGATTTTTAATGGGTAAAATTGCTATTTTGAGCAATGTTAAATTGATTGAATTTTGCTTCTTCTTTTTTTTTTAATTATTCACTTGACACACCCTTTATCATTTTGCACGAAGTTTTGGCTTTGGTTTCTCATCCATTGTTCTTTTACTTGTTTAATTTGGTTGGTTGCTAATCAGTTTGAAGCAAATGAGTGGGAATCATGTAGAAGCTTTCAATGCTTTGGTATTCAAACTCTAACTCTTTTCATCAATTTTTAATAGGGTACCATGATTTGCTTGTCCATTGGTGGTTTCTTTCTTTTCATTCGTATGTGAAGCATTGTGAAATATTAAGATTGAAGAAGTGATGATTCATTTGGATTTAAAACTGTTTCTGTTTTTGGAATAAACATTCAAAAAGTGTATGAGTTGTCGTTGATTTTTACATTGACATTATCTGATAAACTTAATAGTGCTCAAACATTTGTAAATTGTAGGAGGCTTGCATTTGGCTGTGTAGTACAAGTTGTGCCTAATGGTTACTTGGAGGTAATTATTAGTTAATTAAATTTTACATTTGCTTGTTTTTCTTTTGTTGGGTGCTATATTTGTGTGGGCAGAATTTGAAACAGGATATTTCAAAAGAAGATGACACAAAATTGTGCCCATAAGGTGTTTGACAAAATGTATGAGAGATTGATAATTGTTCTAAGGGTGAGCTATTTGCTTATTTTCATTTCATTTCAAATTATACATTAATTTAGCTTTCTTTTACACTTTTTTCTGCTAAGAAACAGAATATTATATATAAAACAATAAAAGATATAAAACAATATTATTGGGACTAAAAATTTGCAAAAGATGTCCCAATTCTAATCGAAACACTCGAAACTTCAGGAGATACAAAAATACCCTAAAACCCAAAAATACTGAACCGACTAGGAATGTCGCTTTCTTAAGATACTGAGAATCTTTTCAATTGAGCAAAATAAAAAGAAGCAGACACCTTTGAATTCATGAGTAATAGATGCCCGGAGGAAGTCCATAACTTCACTTTGTCCCATAAGTGTGAAGGATCTTCCTCATCTTTGTTATCAAAGATTTTTGGTTTCTTTCCATCCACACGACCCAAAAATAGTCAAGATTACACAATCTCATAGAACCTTTGCTTTTTTTTTTCTCCTTTTAAGGAAAAAAACTTTCCAAGAAGAGAGAATGGCATGAGGCGGGAGTTTACCAACTTAGATTAAAGGTCTTGAACAACTTAAACCACAAAAAGTAAGTACTTGGTGCAGGTGTAGAAGTAGGTGATATGCATTTTTACAAACAACACACCGTTATGGAAATAGGGCCATATTAGGTCTTCATGAATCATGTCATTTGTGTTTATTTTTTTTATGAGCAACAGACCAAACCATTATCTTCACCTTGTTAGGGATTTTAGCTTTCCAAATCAAGTACGAAGGAGAGAATGAGGGAGAATTAGGGTTATTTATGAGACTAAAAATGTAAGATTTAATGGAGAAACATCCCGATTTTTCTAACTTACAAACTCTCTTATCCTCTCTTCTATCATTAGGATAAACCCCCTGAAGGATCTCAAACATCTTGGCACATTGTTCAAATTCTCTATCATTCAAGTTTCTAATGAACTTAAAATCCCAACTCCACTGCATAATAGAGTACTTAAACATATTGGCTATAAAGCACTCATGACCTCGAGACAGCCTATATAATTGAGGGAAAAGATCACAGAGAGCATACTCCTTAATCCAACAATCTAGGCTTGGCAATTTGCGGGCCTGGGCTGGGCTTTTGTAAGTTCGAGGCCCAAGCCCATGTATTTAAAAATAAGCCCAAGCCCTTAAAAAGCCCGTCCATATTGAGCGGGCTCGGGCCGGGCTTGGTTGAGCAGGCTTTGACAGGGCTTGGGCTGGGCTTGAGCTTTTATTAATTTTTTAAAATAAATTTTTAATAATACTATAAACTAAAAAAAAATTAAATTATACGTAATTATCTAATATATAATTGTCCAATACATAAAATATTAATAATATAATATAATAAACTACAAAATACTAATATCGAAACAAGCTAATCCAATGTTTGTGGACCATCTTCTTCCTCATCGTTCAATTCTTCTCCAGTAAAAAATTTTTTTTCAAGAACTCCACCTAACAAAAAAAAATATTAAAATAAATAATAAAGCAAAAACAATTAAAAATTGATTTTCTAAAAAATATTTTTATACCTCGACCGCTAGTAGCCCATAACCAATGCTGAGAGCACATGATCGCTTCTAACGTGTCTGGATGTAGTCTGCTACGATGTGGACTCAAGGTTCTACCTCCCGTACTAAAAACAGACTTCGAGGCAACAGTTATCACAGGTATGGCTAAAAAATCCTTGGTCATTTCAGCCAAAATAGGATATTTTCCTTTGTTCGTCTTCCACCATTGTAAAACATCAAAGTCCACAGTTCTTTTGACTAAAGGTTCCTCCAAATACCTATCCAAGTCGGACTTGGACTAATAGGTTGATAATTTTGTGTTGCATATGTATCAAAATCTCTCATATCATCTATGTCATCAAAATCAATAGAAGATTGGTTAGAAGGAACAACAATTGGGGTAGAAGACTCACCAACAACACTTGTAGTTCGCGAGTTGTGGATTTTACCTCATAATACTTCATCATTTCATTACAAAGCTCACGCACTCTCTTAGGTCGATTTTCAAGACCAACTCCATAAATCTTTGGATAATAGTAATCAACCAATATCATTTTGTATCTCGGATCAAGAATAACGACCATCACCAATATCCCACTAATCTCCTCCCAATACTTCAAAAATTTTTCAATCATGCTATCCGCCATGTTCTTAACCGCGAGGAACATCCGATGTTTGCCACCCTTCATCGAAATCCTCATTTTACAAACCAACGGAAAAAATAAATTAGCGATGGGTATGTTGTGCCGAAAACAACTCGATCAATCTTGAAAAAAGCCTTAAATAATCTAATATCCGCTTAGCCATCTCCCACTCCTCACTACTTGGCAAACACTTGTATTGCGGCTCAAGTGTCCGTAGTCGAGAAAAACATGTCTATACTTCAATGCAACATCAAGCATAGCAAAAGTAGAATTCCATCTAGTTGGACAATCAAGCCCGATTTTTCACGTCCAAGCTGCAATTGAAGGCACACCAACTCAAATTTTTCCACCTATTTTGGTGACGAACTCCAATAAGTCACACTTGTCTCTAACACGTACAATACTACTCTCAATCATTGACAACCCATCCTTCACAATTAGATTCAAAATATAAGCCGCACACCTCACATGAAAAAAATTACCACCCAAAATCATTCACTCTGTTGACAACAATCCCTTCAGTCTTTCAACCATTGCATCATTAGTAGAACAATTATCCAAAGTAATCGTGGATATCTTTCTATCCAGATTCCAATCTATCAAACACTTCAATAAAATTTGAGAAAGATAATTAGCTGTATGTGGAGCTTGCACATATATAAACATATTCATTAAAAAAAATTTATGTGAAGTTATAAAAAATATATTAAATAAAAAATTTAATATTTAATAAAATACCTTAGGATTCGACTTTGTAAGTGCCAAGAGTTGTCAATGAAATGTCCCGTAACGACCATATAACCTTTCTTTTGATTACTTGCAGTCCACATATCGATAGTAATTGCCACCCTACTATTATTAATCTCCAGCAAATTCATTGCCTTCACCTTTTCCTCATTATACAACTTAAATATCTCATTTTTTAAAGTGTTTCTAGACATAGGCTTTGCTAATGGATTACAATAATCAACAAAATCTCTAAATGCCTCATACTCCACAAATATAAGAGGAAGCTCATGCTTTACAACCATCTGCTGTAAGTTTTTACGGGTAACCAATGGATCAAATTTATTAATTCCAAGCTCACCTTTTTTCGTCTTTACTAAGTGTTGCTTATTCTCAAGAACCTCTTCCATTGTCGGCTGATTAAAACCATGAATTTGTCTAGCATGTCTATTTAAGTGACTAGTTCCGACTCCACAACTAAGAATTGTTGCTGTGATAATTGCATTTTGCCTTCTCTACCCCACCAACTTCTATCTTCGTGAAATGATCCCAACAATTTGAGACAGCCCTCTGTTTTCTTTTTTTTTCAGACCTTGTATCTCTCTGAACATTTTCTATCTCAGCAGTCGAAGGTAAATCAAAAACATTTTTCATTATAATCCTACACAAAATTAAAGCGGTAATATATTAAATTAATACAATCACAAGCAGTAATATATTAAATCCAATACATTAAATCTTTCTTTTTAAGAAATTAAAAAAATCAAAACTACACATACCTCAAAGGCTGGAATGTTGTATCAAGCGACGAGATGAGTTGGTCCTCGACAGCGTGTAGCGAGTGAAGCCGATCTTGGCCGGCGTTCTTCGCTGCTAGTGGTGCTTGGTTGGAGCTCGACGCGCTGCAGCAGAGTGAAGCTGCTGCTGGCTCGTGAAGACTGGTGGAGATGAAGATGATGTGTGGGCGTGTGGCTGTGGTTGGCGTTGCTGGTGATGGTGGTGCTTGGTTGGAGCTCAACGCGTTGCAGCAGAGTGAAGTTGCTGGCTGGCCGTTGCTGCTGGCTCGTGAAGACTGGTGGAGATGAAGACGATCTGTGGGCGTGTGGCTGTGGTTGGCGTTGCTGCTGCTGGTGGTGCTTGGTTGGAGCTCAATGCTGCTGCAGCAGAGTGAAGCTAGCTGGCCGTGGTTGCTTCTTGGCTCGTGAAGACTGGTGGAGATAAAGACGATATGTGGGCGTGTGGTTGTGGTTGGCGTTGCTGCTGCTAGTGGTGCTTGGTTGGAGCTCGACGCGCTACAGTTGAGTGAAGCTGCTGCTGGCTCGTGAAGACTGGTGGAGATGAAGACGATCCGTGGGCGTGTGGTCGTGGTTGGCGTTGCTGCTGCTGGTAGTGCTTGGTTGGAGCTCGACGCGCTGCAGCAGATTGAAACTGATGCTGGCTGGCCGTTGGACATCTTGGTGGAGAATGGAAATGACGATGTGTGGCTAAGGTTGCTTTTCAATTCGCTGTTTATCTTGCTTTTCAACTTTGTTTTGGTAACTAGGGTTAGATATTACACGGAACGACGGAATAATGTTATTTGCTTTATTTGTTTTATTATTTGTTTTAATATAATATAAGCTCGGGCTTTTTACAGGTGAGCCCATATCCAGGCTCGATTGAGTACAGGCTTTTAATTTTGAGCCTGTACCTAAAAATTAGCATGCTGGTCGGGCTTGAAGCTCAGTCATTAAGGTCGAGCCGACCCAGGCTTTTGCCAAGCCTACAACAATCCTCCCAAAATCTAACTCTTTGCCCATTACCAACTATCGACTAATATTGGATAAAAGTCTGTTTTCCCTTTTGAAATAAACACCTAAGGACATCTTGTACTCCCCTTAACAACATCAGTTACATCCCAACCATTTTTATGCATCCTATACTTACTTTTTAATAACACAATACCAAAGAGACTTAATTTCTAAAGGAAACCTTCATAACCACTTCCCAAGCAATGCCTTATTTACATAATAATATTTCCCAATCCTAGTCCTCCCTTGGATTGCGGTTGAGAAACTACCTTCCAATTGACCAAGTTATCTTTTTACCCTCCCTATGCCTTCCCACACAAAATCCCTCATAGCCTTTTCTATCTTTTTAGCCACTGACACAAGAATTTGAAATAAAGACAAATGATATGTAGGAAGACTGGACACAACATATTGGATAAGAGTTAGCCTCCCTCCTTTGGAAAGACAAGGTTTCTTCCACCCATCCAATCTCTTTTCAACTTTCTCCAAGACTGAAGCCCAAAAATCAACTTTCCTAGGCTTCCCCCAAAGAGTTAATCCTAAGTACTTTAGAGGCCAAGTTCCAATCTCACACCCTACAAAAGAAGCCAAGTCACTTAACATTTGATCTTGCAAATTTATGCCTACAATTGAACTCTTCCTTAAGTTAATTTTCTGACCAGAAACTGCACAAAAGAAATCCACCACTTTTAGAAGATTATGAAATTTTCCTACATCGTCGGAATGGAAGAAAATAGTATCATCAGCAAATTGGAGATGAGAAACCAAAATTTTATCATTACTAATTGAGAATCCTCAACCAACCTTGATTCTCGAGCCACGTCCATTAATCTACTGAGTACATCAACCACAATTGTGAATAGGAAGGGAGAGAGAGGGTCTCCTTGTCGACGGCCTCTAGAAGCATGAATTTTACCTCTAGGTCTACTATTCAAAAAGATAGAAAAACTGAGATTTTAAGCAGCCTCTCATCTAACTTCTCCACTTTTGCCCAAAACCCTTAACTTCCAACACAAAATCTAAAATGTCCCAATCAACATGATCATATGCTTTCTCAAAGCCAATTTTGAAAACAAGACCGGGTCTTTTGCATTTTTATACTCTTCCACATCTTCATTAGCAATTAAAGCTGCATCCAAAATCGCCTATCCCTCACAAAAGCACCTTGAGAGTAAGAAATGGTCTCTCCTAACACCTCTTTCAGTCTAAGAGAAAGGACTCTAGAAATGATCTTATAAAGACTTGTCACTAAACTTATGTGCCTAAACTCACTTAATTTTGAAGGCTCTTTCTTCTTAGGAATAAGGAAAATGAATGTAGAGCACTACAGCTAGTAGAAGAGTTCACAACACCAGAATTGTAGAATTCCTTCAAAACCTCTAACAGGTCATGCTTAAGAACATCCCAACAGTCTTGTTACCCCCATTGAATGTCCATCAAGACAAGGAGATTTATTTCTACAGCAATCCTGAATAGCCATCTTAATTTCCTCCTCCTTAAAAGGTCTCTTCAACCAAGATGCTTTGGCACCTGAAATAGGACACCACCATAACCCTTCCATTCCAGGCCTTACAACATGGTCTTTTGAATAAAGTCATTGGAAAACTCTAAAATTTGATTCTCAATGGCAACCTCATCTTCCACAATCGAACCATCATCAATCTCCAATCTATTGATAGTATTTTTGCCTAATCATCCTTTTAAAATCTGGTGGAAAAATTTTGAGTTACTGATCCCTTCTTTAGACCATTGAACTTTAGCCTTTTGTCTCCACATAACCTCTTCCTTGAAAACCATATATTCCAACTGTTGTTTGGTTTCACATTTCTCCTTTTGCCTCTCCCAGTTCAACCTTCATTCCCCCTCCATTTTAATTCTAATTCCAGAAGCCTAGTATGCAGCCTTTGTTTTTCCTCCTTCACATTCCCAAAAATCTCTTTATTCCACCTCTTGATACACTATTTCACCAAATCAAGCATTTTCATAAATTTTTATCCTTCCCATCTATAAACTTGAGCTTCTTCCCATCATTTTTTAAAGATATTCCTAAACGTATGATGCAGTAGCCATACATTTTCAAATCTGAAACGCACAAGACCCCATTTTTAGAAGTTAAGAGTCCATTAAAATTGGGCAATGATCTGAATCTACTCTCACTAAATCCTCTTGCCTAAAGCAAGGAAATAGCCTCTCCCACCCATTGGAAAACAAAACACTGTCTAGCTTACAACAAACAACCTCCTTCCTAAAATTTGACCAAGTAAAATAGGCATGAATTAACTACTGGATCGATCAACTCGGTTTCTCTAATAAACTCATTAAACATCTTCATACTACTACTCTCTCTACCCCCATTTGATTTCTCGAAGGGAATCTAACCGTATTAAAATCTCCACCGACACACCAATTAGGACTACACACCATAAAGACCAGTTAATTCCTCCCAAAAACCTTTTATTTCTTGGTCGCAAGGACCATAAACTCAGAAAACCAACACACATCATTGTTGTCCTTCTTAAATCTTAACAGATCATTGAAAATTTCCTTCTAAGACAATCGACACTCCACCGATTTTGTTTTCCAAACCACAATCATGTCTCTTGACCTCACCAAAGAAGGTAGAAAAATCCACTCTTTAAATTTAGAACCCCGAGATCTGGAAACATCTTTCCTATCAAAATTTTCCTTATTGGTTTCTTGAATCACTACAACATCCGAACTCTATTTTCTTCTAAATATCTTTTATCATCCCTTCTTTTTAATATCCCCAACCCTCTTACATTCAAAGACGGAATCTTCATAAATTATCTAAAACTCCTTCCTACCCTCATTCTTAATATGCTTTTCATAATTGATGCTAGACTTCAAACTACTTAGCTCTCTTAACTCCTTTAGTTTTCCTGCCTCTCGAAGATTTTCCACCTTTACTTCTTTCTTTTTTCATAGGAACCAATGACAAATTCATCTCCTCAAAAATGACTGAAAATTTCACCACAAATCTTCGTTATTAAAATCATAAGAACCATCCTTCTCATGAGCTCCATTCCCAACACCAACCTCTTGGTCTCCTTTCTCTGATGCTAGCATTACACTTTCACTGACACAGTGATTTTCCTATGGTTGATCTTGATTGTTACAAGAATCTTTCTCTCCATAGGATATAGGAAGCTTGTCACTTTTATCAGAGGATAAAGCAATCAGCTCATTTCGATAATCGTCATCTTCCGTAACTCCTTGTTTTGCCTCAGCAAACCTCGGCAACTCATCTTGTTCTGACTCAGACACTTCCTCACTACTTGAGTACACACTGAAATGATTTTGCATGTCATTAACTCTACCCACAACATCCTCCTCTATAGAGTCCTTCACCTCAATAACATTAAGATAATCAGACATCTGGCCGTGTATGTCCATTTTTTCCAAACTGACCCCTTGAAGTTCACCCTCAGAATTAATTCCATCAGGAATTTCTGTGTCCGCCATGTCAAACTTCATAATTTTCTATTAAATTTTCCTATCATCCTTCTCTGAATCAGAAAATTTGAAGACAAGGCTTTCTGGATTTAATTTTATTGGAGAATTCATCTTGTTTTGGTTTATAATTTTGGGTTCAACTCTTAAAATGTTCAGATTTTTTTGTCTCTTTGGGTCAGCCCAGCCTTTTAAGGATGATGGATGGATTCTTGTGCTTGAGGATGAGGTTTAAAGAGAATAGGTATGGGCTTTAAAAAGTTTTGAATGTTTTAAAATTTCCTTTTGGTTTTTGGACTCAAACACCTAACTCAAGCCCATCTTTTTCAACCAGCTTTGAATATTTTGAAATTTGAAAACTCTTACACGGATTAGAAACAGCAAATTTCCTTACCTTATCCACTTTGTCAGAGGATATTTGAACTAAAGGTGCTTCGTACTCATTTCTAGCTTCACCAATCCTGTATACACTTTGCTTGTTGGACTCAACACCCAACTCAATCCCATCTTTTTCAATTAGCTCTGGGCATTTTAAAATTTGAAAATTCTGACTCAGATTACCAACTGCAAATTTCCCGCCCTTGTCCACTTTGTCAATGGATATTTGAACAAAAGTGCACTTTATGTTCATTTCTAGTTTCACCAACACCATGTGCACTCTGCTTTTCCTTGCTACCACGTGTAGGGATCCACCTTTTCTTGCCTTCTTCAACCTTGCAATAACAGGAGAACAGATATGAATTGTCTTTTCTTTTTCTGATCACTCTTAGCTTAACTTTCCACTTGGACCCATATTCTTCAACATAAAAAAATGCTGGAATAAAACCTTGTCACCCTTTTTAACTTTGATTCTAGCCTCTCTAAGAAAAGAAAGGCATTCTGTATCTCTATCAACCATAACCAGCCCTCCGCATTGCTGACCAATTTTCTCAAACACTTCTTTTTCCCATAAGTGAAAATGAAGTCCTTTAATTTCCAACGATCCTCCCCTGAATAACAATCTATCTTCCCTTGGGTTAATAGACTTGCTTCATTTTTCAAGCTTTATTCTATATGCCCCTCCAGCATAATCCTACTAATTCTCCCTAAATCTCCTGCTTCCTTCACAGACTGACAGAAAAAAATGGCTTTGTTAGACTGATAAGGCTTCAGAACAATCTTCAAATTCACCATCTTACTCAAAATCTTTTGGATTTTTCACCACGGGTCCCACTGTTCCCTAAAGCACACGACAGCACGATTCCATACTCCATGTACAAACTGTTCTGAATATCTTTTACCTTCACCAAAAGCAAAACTTTTGCTTTCTTCTGGCTTGATAAGCCTATTTGACCATGCTTCTGGATTATTTCTACTGTACCCTGCACTTTTGTTAACAGATCTGCCAGTCACCTCGACCCAGCTTATCTACTGCCTCTGCCAATATTCTCCAGCCTTCCACTTTTCTTCCTTGAGGAACTAAGATGGACCTTACAAACCCAGACTCATTCTGAGAAATTCATAGGAAACTTCCAAAGGAATTACTAAATTTCTCAACCCAAACTTGATAGAAGCTTCTTCTGAACATTCTGAAACTTGTTAGATTGGCTATCATAATGAGCTTCATATAAACACCTACTCAGCCACGATGCGCAACCAATCTTAAGCTTTAACACAAACTTCCATTGTCTATTGCACTCCGTAATCTTTAGGACAACTAAATTTGGATTATCTAGGGTTTCTAGCAAGAAGAATTTATGATCAATCCTAACCTCTAAAGAGGAATAAGACCTAGATGAAGGACATTTAAAAGACTCTCTCACATTCTCTCTCATATTGAATAAAAGACGTTTTTTAATTTGAATATTGTACATGTTAAGCTTTCTTTTGCAATTGGTATCATATGTATAGAATTTGTATTAAATTTTTAATAATTTTTTGAAGTTGGTTGTAAGAGGCATACATTTTTGTTAAGAAACACAAAGGCTATTGACAGTAATGGCCATTTGATTTTCTTTTCTCCTGATGTATTATTCTTAAGTTTTTCAAGTACATTGTCCCTTTCCTGAACCTTGCAATTTTTTTTCCCTGAAATTTTATTACAATTCCGAGTATTTAATGCTTGCAGATGGAACTTGAGTTCATCAGAAAAGAATATGCTAGTGTTTGGCTAGAATGTAACTTTGCTGATGAGCGTGCCAAAATATTGGCTTCTTAAATTATTGGTTTGGAAGAGAAGGTAAAAAGTCTTTGATTTGTTAAATTTATTTCCTTGGATTTCCCCCTTTTTAGCTACTGTCATTCAAGAAGAAAAAATAATTTTCTTCTTTTGCTATTAAAGAAAGGATTACTTCTGCAGAAATTGTTTTCGATTTATTAGCAAATCATTGTTTGAAGATAATATGCTAGATCGCAACTGTTTTTCTACTCTAGAGCATATTCTGTGTTTTTTGCATAACAATATGAAGTTTGGAGCTTTGATTTAGCTTGATTGTTGATTGACCCCAGTTTAATGTATTTCAGCTTCATGCATATCTACTTAATTCATTCAAATGTAACTTTGATTAGTTTACATACTCTTATGAAATTTCTCCTTTCAATGGCCATATGTTACATACAGATTTGAAATGAAAAAAGTGTGTAATTGTTTTCTGATCGCCTATTGCTGAAACGGATGATAGTTCTCTTATATTCAACCCTTAACTTGCTAGAGTATTTTCGTGCCATTTTTTGCTCATATTTCTTCATCTTATCCTTTAATTAGGATTTGTAGTAGATCTCTTGGGACAATTAGCTATGAGGCTTAGTTTACCTCCACTCAAGTCACTTGAAAATATTGAGCTAAAACTATTGATTGAGAATCTGTTCATGAAAACCTATGGACCAAGCATCTCTACTTGCTGTTGTTTGGCCTGTTTGCATTTGAGGCATTGGGTGGAAAAAAACACAGCTGATAATACCGATTATGAGCTAGGCCAATCATACTTCTGGAAATGTGTTCAAGACAGCCGTTCTAAGTAATGCAAACCATACATGTGAAATTTTTGACAAATATTTCAAATGCCTAAAACAAAGATTTTATATCTTCTAGATTTTAACAATGAGATTTTCCCATTCTCATTGTATTGATGTATTCCTAGGCATTGTGGAGCATGCCATATGTTTGACCTTGCAATATATTGCATTATATAAGTTAGTTTAATATATGCCTGCAACATGTTTAACTAAATAGCTGAGAGAAACTTGGTTTAGCATATATTGCACCCTTTTTTTCTTGATATATTGATAAGGCTCTGTTTAAAGAATTGCTGAGAATCATTTATTTTTCATTTCTAATTGCTTTATTCCTTTTCTCCTTGGAATTGGACGATCTTGTAAAGCACTTTCTATTCAAATAGTTACATCATGTGTGTGGACTGTGGTGATGCAAAGAATGATCAGTGTTCTTGGTTGGGGTTGAGTTCCTTGATGGTGAGGTTGTAATTTTCTAAGTAATACCATAGTTAAATTTTTTTGGCTTCATTTATGTTTTCTAATAAAAAATTATTATTATTAGCAGCTAACAGAATAGATTGGTACTGAGTACTAGATCTAGTTCTACTAACAATAAAAATAGCTATAATTTTTTTACTGTGTATATCTTGAATGGTGCAGGATAACTTATAACAAAACTAGAAGACTTCATTTCCATTATCGAAAGAAAGAATGTGCAGAAGCAGTAACCATGTGTTGGAAGATTGTGATGCTACTATATATCAGTTTATAAATTATTTGTAGTTAGTAAACAATGTAATAATTTTGAAATTGTTCAATGCAATGTAATAGTTTTCATATTGTTGAATTCAAATGTCAATTGCAAATTTTCAATTTCTACCACGTTGATTTCTATTTTTTTTTTTTTATTTTTCTCAAATAAACACTGATACCATAGTATCATTATATTTGTTATGTCGCTGAATCAGTGTTTGTTTGATGCCAAAGTCTCGTTATTGATTTGACGTTCAAGTATCAGTATTTTCTTGATACTATGGTGGCAGAGATTTGCTGACACAAAATTTGGTCAGTAATTTTTTTACCTTGATCAGTGACACTAAATATGGTGTCAGTAAAATGAGTTTCTGTCGCCAAAATAGTGTCAAAGAGGACTATTTTTTTACTAGTGGGTATCTATCTTGGTCTTCATGTATTAAGACAATGTTATTATGTACACAATTGTAGCATGCATTTAAACCGTATGAGTTGGTTAGTTCATAATGACAAAGGAATTATATTATTTTGCATCACATCGAAATTTAGCTGAATGGTAACAAAATTTGCTTTTCTGTTTGTCCCACGATTATATAGTCTTATTTTTGTTAATATGCTCACAGTACGCTCAGGAAACTTTGTATAAGTGCTTTAGCCTAAACTGAAAATCTATTAAAAATTTCCCTATGATATTGAACATTAAACAATATCAAACATGTTGTGTATGCTTTTATCGTTTAGACGGAAGATGTGCCATCTTTTTATTTTAAATGCTTTGTAAGACTTTTAGTGTGACGATTGAATGCAATCAATTAACAGAAAAAAAAAAAAAAACTGGACAATTTATGCGATACTCAATTGGTTGCCAATCATTTGGATTCGGCTAATGAATAGTACACCCATTTAGTTAGATCAAGTAGCTCCTGAAGTGTGATTCGAATATTACCATTAGTCATGTGTATCATGGGGCGAATTTTGCTCTGGATTTCTTGGCTAACTATGCCCTGTCCCTCCCATTGGGTCTTCACCTTTTCAATAAATCTTCTGCTTTATCACGCAAGGGTAGCGTGCTCCTTTTTATCACGCATAATACGTAAGGGTAGCGTGCTCCTTTTTATCACGCATAATATGTATGAGTAGGGATGACAAGAGAATTTGGATACAGAAGATTCCGATATGGAAAAATTTGGATTTAGATTCGGATGTATTTATATTAAAAAATAAGGATATTTAGATTCATATATTTTTAATTAAATTGATTTTTAATAAAAATATATATAAGTTAAAATTTTTAAAAATGTGAATTTATAATGTTGTTGTATATTATTCATGTTGAATTATTAATTGTTGAATTATGAATTTATGACTATATTTTATTTGAAATTATTAGGTAAATTGTGAATTTAAATTATTTTTTAGTTTTGATTTATGTTGTGATATCTTTAATTGTGTATTATTATTTAAGATGTTATTGCATGTTATTCATGTTGAATTGTTAATTATTGAGTTATGAATTTATGATTATATTTTATTTGGTATTATTAGATAAATTGTTGAATTTATGTTATTTTTTATGTTGTGATATTTTTAATTATGAATTTATGATGTTATTGTATGTTCTTTATGTTAAATTGTTAATTATAAATTTATGATTGTATTTTATTTGATATCATTATATAAATTTTTGAACTTTTAAATTATTAAAATTTAATAATTATGGATCCAAATATCTAGGATATCGCTCACAATCCGTATGGATATTACCCGCATTTAGATCCGCATATATTTTTTGAATTCAAATATATATTCGATTATAAAATTATTATTTTAGATTTGGATTTAAATTTTACCATCCTGTGTATAGATTACCTATTTTGGCCTTATTCTTCCTTGGCTCTTGTTAAGAGCCTCTTTGCATAAAAAAAAAAAAAATCCCTTACAAATATTAGGATGTAGGTATTGAAATGTCTATTATTAATAAAGTAAATTCATTTACACCCAAGCCAACAAAAAAAAGAAAAAAAAGCCCTTTCGTTAATAATATACACAATAATTGTTTTTGTTAAACTCTGATTTCTGGCTAATAAGATCTTTGAAAGCATTCAAAGAAGCCACTGAACTATCAGGAAAGCCATGATTAAATATGCTGCGAAGCATTTGAGCTCGTTTTTTAATCTCTTGATCTCTCATAAGCTTTTCCATTCCACTAGCTATATCATCCTTTTGAATCGAATTTGATTGATCATTAGAAATCATGTACCCCACCTGGAGATGATTGATGACCAATTTGGCATTGTAATGCTGATCACCTCTAATTGGCCATGCTAAGATTGGGACCCCACAACCAATTGCTTCTACAGTTGAATTCCATCCGCAATGAGATAAAAACCCACCCGTTGATTGATGACTTAATATCAACAATTGCGGTGCCCATCCGGTTATTATCAAACCTCTTTCCCCAGTTTTAGTATCCAAGCCGTTAGGAAAATACCCGCCTTCTTCTAGATCGTCTGAACCGATAAAATGGCGTGGAGGATGTAATCTACCAGCATTGGCTTGAATGACCCAAATAAACGGCCGGTTTGATGCTTCTAATGCATCAGCCAGTTGGGCATACTCATCTAAAGTTGGACCGACCTCCGTGCCAAACGACACATATAACACAGATCTACGTGGCTTCAAATTCAACCATTGAACGATCTCATCTTCAGTCATGTTAGAACTCCGTCGACTGGTTCTCATCTCTCCATCATGAAGTAGTGAACCGGTCGATTTGTAAAATTGTTCGGGCAACAATGGGCCCACTCCCCAAACCGGCTTTTCCATTTGATCGGCTAAATAGTTAATAAACGGTCCCTCAAGATCATCACACGTGTTGAACATCAACGCCATCGATCCCTCCACTTCCTTCATCCACTGTGGTTGATCACCCGGTTTTGGTGGGGCCATTTTCCGTGGACCGGGTACACCAGGCGGAGGTGGTAGATCAATTTTCCCCAGACTGGGTCTGGGTGCACCGGGTGGAGGTGGGGGAGCACCAGGAGGAGGCCTGTGAGGCCTACGTTTAAGATCCGTTTTGGATAAAGCCATATCCTCGGGTAACCCGGGAAGTAAACGGGTCTCTCCCGGTTTGACATCTTGGATGCGAGCCTGCCACATGGCAAACTCCATAGCTGCCGAACAAGCACCAGAAGTGAAGAACCCAACAATGGGAATTTCGAAATCCTTAAAAACATCCACTGTCCAGCCCATCATAACGTCGATGACGGCACAAACGGGTTGGGTTTCTCGATCCCGGGTGGAAAGGAGGTTTCGAAGGCCTTCAAGCATCTGGCTGTGCATGACTACATGGTGGTGAGTCGGTGGTGGTGGTGGTGGTGGAGATGAGGAGGGTATTTCAGTAATTTCGAAGAGAGGGTATTGGTCATCAGAGGAGGGGGTGATGCTGGTGGTGGAAATATGAGAGGGAATGATGAGGGTAGATTTGTAATTACGAGAAGCGATCTGCTTGCATAATTCAATGCATGGAAATAGATGTCCCTGACCGAAGAATGGGACAATCCAAATCTCAGCCTCAGCAGCGTGAGCAACAGAGCTTGACATTTTTTTTTTTTTGAATTACTGATTGCTTTTGCCATCTTTCATAAACACATTCTTTGTTATATACAACATAAAGAGATGACTTAATGGAGAAGTAAGTGTTTTACTTATTTACTGTTTTGCTAGTAGGTAAGCTAGTTTGATAATATGGTTATTAGTTTTAATTATTTTTTTTTTTTAAATAATCCTTATATATATTTTATAGGGGCTCGAACTTTGTTCTCAACATTATAAACTGAATGACTCTCAGTTGGTAGTTGAAGTTGGTTATTTATGAGAAAGCATCTTCACAAAATTCATTCGGGTTTCAACTAAAATTAACAATACTGTTCAATTAATTACAACACAAATCAAGAAAAATGGATATTGAAAGGAGGAGTGATTTTAAGTTTAAGATCAATTTTTGTGTTGAGACTTGAGATAACACTTGAACAAAGAGAAGACAGAACATGAATGTCTGTGAGAATAAAAAAGGAAAACGGCAGCAATAAGTGTTAACAGAAATGCCAGCCCATGATGTATTGAATTTATTAATTTTGATTCAAGTTTGCCCTCGACTTGAAATCGGACTATTCATTAAGATAATATTCAGAAGATTAAGATAAGTTGACGGCGAAGGGTTCCACTTTTACTAGTCGGTGAGCTTTGAGTTAAGACGATTAGTTTTAGGTTGTTAAATATCTACCAACCAAATCAAAGTGCTGAGCTTATTTCTTACCAAGCAAAGAATCAATAGTCAAGATTTATTCTGTATTTTAATTTTTTTATTTCTCTTGCCTAACAACAATTGGTTCAACGCTCAACAAAAACTCAATTCAATATTGAATCCTTATCCTTGTGTAACGTACTTGAAAGTTAATTCTATTTATTAATTTTAATAGTGTTGAAAGTTTATTCTTTAACCTGTCAATTCCTTCATGACATGATTAATATTCAAGAATATCGTTTAAAAATTAATTTTTCATGTGCTAAATGCAATATTAAATAAGGAGAGTGAAGAGAATATTTTGTAAGGTATACCCCCACCTTTGAAAAAAAAATAAAAAGCTTGATTCAACATTCAACTAAAATTAACAATTCCATGATAAAATTACTTGAGAATAAATTTTTTTTTTTAAAAAAAGAAAAAGTAATTCAGAAACGACATATAAATACCGATTGAATGACAGTGAAGGGTTTAGAAGTTGTTGGTCATGAGATAGTTTTAGGTTGAGACAGCACTTGTATGACAGAGCACACAGATTGAATGACAGTGAGAATAATAAGGAAAACGGCACCGAAGACCGAAATGCCAGCCCATGGGGTATTGAAATAATTTTGTTTCAATTTTGCCCTCCATTTGTAGCACGTTCTTTTCCAGTGATGAATAAGGAACACGTAATCATTTATGTAATTCTCAGAGTAATGCCGTTGTTCAAAGGCAATGAGATTACAAATAAAGATTCTGTTTCGAGCTGCAGCTTCAGTTTCGGAATATGCAGTGTTCTGTTTTTGAACTCTATGGCAAACAACTCATTGCTCTTGCTCAAACTGAAGCGGACTCCAGCTTGGTGGAGATCAGTCACACTTGGTGCGGTTTTACCTTTGTGTTTTTGCTGACCATCCTGTTTTTCCTGATTCCTCAATGATGGTAGATGACAAATCCTTAGAAAATCAAGGAAATGCTCTACCCTAACCTCAGTGTGAGGAGGGAATTTATGCTCATTACCTTGTACCGCCTCTAAACCCTTGAAATACTCGTATGCGATTGTGATGATGGTTGGATTTTCGTGTTGGTCAGGGATTTCAATTGCCGCACGAGCAAAAAGATCCTCAAGAATGAAGAAAGGAAGTTGATTCTCAAGCAACCACATATCATACCATATATCCTCTATTAAATATGGTTTATGAAATATATGATCATCTTTTTTTCGAAGTTGAGGGAAGCGATACCTTAACAAGAGTTCAATGATGAAAGCAGTATCCAGCAGAATCATTTCAACGAATTTATCTCTGCTTAATTCAATTTTTTCTGCATAAGAACCTCGTAATTCTGCTTCTTTCAACTTTATAACTTGAACAAACTTGTCAAAGCTTATTTTGGCCCGTTGAAGAAAATAATGCAGGTACCGCTGTTTATGTTCTTCCATGAACAGTAAATTTGCTTTGCCATGGTCAAGAGGGCCAATCGAGACTACCTGAGGTGTATATGCCTTTTCATTTATCTGACGCAGTCGCTCTGGAACTCTGTAGATGCAGCAGTTTGAGGGCAATGGTGATAACTTTTTCAACTTAACTTGCAAGGATTCTTTCATGTTATAAACTGAAGACATGGCATGAAATTTGCTCAATCCAACACTTAATAAGGCATTATAATTAAAAAAGAATTGAAAAGAAAATGCAAGATCATTCTTACATGTACAGAAGCACCTCAATCCCTACTACTTGCAGTGCTGTAGCCAGGATTCGATGATAGACCAGACCGAACTAAAAGGAAATAATATAACTTGAACAACTTTCTTAGGATTATGTAATCGGCATTTTCTCTGGCCTTGTTAAGGAAGCACACATGTGCTGTATGGATAATGAAACGGAGGATTACAGCACCAGCTACAGTAGTTGCATACGTTACAAATTGATGATATAAGATGTGAGGTGGCACCTGGAAATTATATTTTAGCTCATGCACGTGATGTTTACTTCTTAAGTTGTTATAATTTGTTATAATTAGCTGCAGTTAGTTGCAAGTATTTAGCTAAGCATTATATCGTATAAAAGGAGTAGCTTGTACATTCTCTTTTGTAACGAAAATTAGATGATTGAGAATTAGAAAGAAGTTTCCAGATCTAGCTCCATTTTCTTTGCTTTTCAATTAACTTTCTTTGCTCCCAAACACTTAAAACTTAATTTCAACTTGGTATCAGAGCCATCAATGGCATCCGTGAATCTAGCATCTTCTTCATCTCAAGCTTCTAATAATTCAACATCTATTTCTTTTACTTTTAATACACTTACGAAGCTAGATCAGTCAAATTATTTGATATGGCGATCTCAGGTTCTTGCTTCAATTCGAGGTAATAGATTGGAAAAATTTATTGATGATTCAATCACTTCACCTCCTTCTTATATCACTCAAAGAATTGATGATGATATAAGATCAGTTGAGAATCCAAATTTTGTAAGTTGGAGACCACAGGATCAAGTGCTTCTTGGTTAGCTCCTCTCCTCAATGAGTGAAGGCATCATCAGTCTTGTGTTTAATCTTGAGACTTCTCTTGAGGTATGGAAAGCTGTTGAAACTCAATTTGGATCACAATCTAAATCTCGTTTGTTACATCTAAAGTACATGATGAATTCTATAAGAAAAGATGATCTGAAAATAATTGATTATTTTATTAAAATGAAGAATATAGCTGATAATATGGCAACAGCAGGAAGAGCACTGAGTAATGACGACTTGATTTTACATATACTCTCTAGTTTAGGACCAGATTATAACTCAGTTGCTACATATATCACTAGATAAGTAGGTGCTGGAAAAATGAATGTTAATGAAGCTTATGCCATGCTCTTTAACTCAAGAAGCTAAAATTGAACAAAAAACTCAAATGCTTCATGGCATGTACGTGAAACAAAATTTTAAAGCCAATTTTGCACATAACAAAGGACTTAAGAAAGGAAAATTTTTTGGTAACAAAGGTTCTGGTGGTTTTTGATATAATCTAGGTTATGGCAATTATGGAAGCTTTGGTAATAGAGGTTACAAAGGAGGTTATGTAGGATCCAACTTTGTCAATAACAATCTTGGATCTAACTCTCAATTCAAGGGTTATCAAGGAGATAATCAAAGAGGAGGAAATTGGAATAACAATACTGGAAACGGTATCTTTAACAATGGCAAATCACCTGGCAATTACAGACCTCAGTGGAATGGCTCTAAGCTAACCTGCCAAATTTGTCTCAAGGTTAGTCACACAGTAAACATCTGTGTAAATTATCAGAGTTTATTGCTTCTGGTGCTTACAGACCACCTCCAAACAAAAACTCTAAGGCTGCATTTTTGGCCAACATGGATGGTCAAACTGATCCGAATTGGTATCTGGATAGTGGTGCTACTCACCATCTCACAAATGATATGAAAAATTTGTAGGTCAACGATTCATTTGTAGGTACATCTAAACTTGTTATTGGTAATGGCACTGGTTTAAACATCACACATATAAGTAATGTTATTATGAGAATGCATAGCTCTATGAATTGTACCACACTTAAACTAAATAACATACTCTTAGTTCCTCAAATAACCAAAAATCTTATTATCATATCCAAACTAACCAAAGACAATAATGTGGTGGTTGAATTCACCAATAGATTCTATTTTGTAAAGGGCAAGCTAAAGAATTTGATCATATTGCAAGGCAAGACTGAAAAGGGGTTATACAAATTGTCTTTGTTTACACTAAATAAGAGTCTCTCTTAGTCTTCTACTCAAGGTCATATTATTAGTATTGAGTCTGTTGTTCCTCTTTCAATGGTCTGAGTTGTCATTTCTGATTTCAATAACAAAATAATGTTTTTCTTGCACAATGCAGCAACCGTTGCTTGTCATGTGAGCCCTAAATGTTTGTTAAGTTAATCTGTATTACATAAAAGGCTAGGACATCCAAACTCTAAAGTCTTAAATCATGTAATTTAGTCTTGTTTATCTTTTAAATCTGTGAATAAAAATAAAGTCTTTGATTCATATGATGCATGCAAACTTGGCAAAATGCACAAACTCCACTTTCCTACTTATGGGGACCTGCTTCTATGGTTTCCATACAGGGATATAGATATTATGTGAGTTTTGTAGATGATCTCACTAGATTCACTTGGATTTTTCCACTAAAAACCAAAGATGAAACATTGCAAATGTTTAAAATCTTCAAAACTCAAGTTGGAAAACAGCTGAAAGGTCTATTAAATGTCTTCAGTTTGATTGAGGGGAGAGTTTATACCTTTTGTAAGTTACCTTTATCAAGAAGGAATTTAGTTCAAACACTCATGCCCTTACACTCATAATCAAAATACTTTAGTAGAGAGGAAACATAGACATATCACAGAACTTGGACTTGCCTTACTTGCTCAAGCTACTCTGCCCTTTAAATTTTGGTGGGATTCCTTTCATACAGCCACATACATCATAAACAGATTGCCAACACCCACTTTATCCATGAAAATACTTTATGAATCTATCTTTCAACTTAAGCCATATTATAACTTCTTAAAAGTCTTTAGATGTTCTTGTTTTCCTTTCCTTTTCTTAGAGAATATAACAAACACAATTTTCATTTCCACACTTCAAAATGTATTTTCTTAGGTTATAGTCCTTTACATAAAGGCTATAAGTGTCTTCATTCCTCTGAAAAAATTTATACAGCTAGTCATGTTTTATTTGATGAAACAAACTTTCCATATTCATCTTATCCTAGTTTCAATTTATCCTCACAATCATCTCCATTTGATTATTAGTATAATCTTCTTCAGTCATACACTATTTCTATTCCTAATGGCAGTCTAAATACCTTTGAAACTGATGCAGTAGGTAATGATCATTCTTCTCCACCTAATACTTCAAATTTACCTGCACTTACTCATCACTCACCCTTATGTCAAATAGATCACACACCTGACATACACTCATCTCCCTCGATATCTACACAATCACCATCACAAATACCTAAACTACTATCAAAGCCTACATTATCCACTCATAGTATGAATACTAGAGCCAAAGCTTGTATATTTAAGCCTAAAGCATTCCTGACTACTCACAACAGTCTAGAACCATCTACTATTGCTGAAGTATTATCAGATCCTAAGTGGAAAACAATAATACAAGCTGAGTATGATGCTCTTATTACTAATAATACATGGAGTCTTGTGCCAGTATCACCCTCATATAAATTGGTTGGTTGTAAATGGGTATTCAGAACCAAATACAACACAGATGGGACAGTTGCAAAACATAAAGCTCAGCTAGTTGCAAAAGGATTTCATCAAACAACAGGAGTAGATTATTCAGAAACCTTTAGCCCAGTGGTAAAATCTAAAACAGTTAAAGTAATTCTTAGCTTAGTTGTGATCAAAGGATAGAAGGTTAGACAAATTGATGTAAACAATGCATTCCTTAATAGAGAACTTTCTGAGAATGTTTACATGATACAGCTAGAGGGCTTTGCAAGCAAAGAAGGTTATGTTTGCAAACTTAACAAAGCTCTTTATGGACTGAAATAAACCCCTAGAGCCTAGTATGATAAGTTCAAATGCTATCTCACTACATGGCAGTTTCTTAATTCTAAGGCAAATACATCTTTATTTATTAGACATGATGAAAAAGGGTTAATCATTGTGCTTATCTATGTTGATGACATTTTGGTCACTGGTTCTGATTCTGGTTTACTTGAAGAATTCATTGAAAAGCTAAGTAAAGTATTTACATTAAAAGATTTGTAATTAGTTGCCTATTTCTTTGGTATTGAGATCTGCTATATAGAAAGTGGAATGCATCTCTCTCAAACAAAATACATCAAGGACTTATTACCTAAAACTTCAATGTAGGAATGCAAAGGTTCATATACTCCTCTTAGTATAGGTCTTAAGCTAGAGAAGAGTGTTCACGATTATTTGGGCCAAGAGTTTGAAAATCATAACCTTTATAGAAGTATAGTTGGAGCACTTCAGTATCTCATGCTTGCTAGACCAAATATAGCTTACTCGATCCATAAACTTAGACAATACCTCAGTGCTCCAACACTTCACACTAGTTAGCCTGTAAAAAGGCTCTTAGTTATCTCACTAGCAGACCATTGAGCTTGAAGGGGGATGTTAAGGAAGCACATATGTTCTGTATGGATAATAAAACAAAGGATTACAGCACTAGCTGCAGTAGTTACATACCGTTACAAATTGATGATATAATATGCGAGGTGGCACCTGGAAATTATATCATAGCTCATGCACGTGATGTTTAGTTTCTTAAGTCGTTATAATTTGTTATAATTATCTGCAATTAGTTATAAGTATTTAGCTGAGCATTACATTGTATAAAAGAAGTAGCTTGTACATTCTCATTGTAATGAAAATTAGAAGATTGAGAATTAGAAAGAAGTTTCCAGATCCAGCTCCATTTTCTTTGCTTTTCAATTAACTTTCTTTTGCTCCCAAACACTTAAACTAAATTTCAATTGGCCTCAGGCCATCAACAAAGCTATTTCAATGCTTCTTATATAATGCCATGGATTCTTCCTTTCCTTCACAGATGATATGTGTCACAATTCATATATTCACTTATCTAGATTCCATATAAGTGGACCATAACTATGAAAAACTTGAATCCTTTTATCAAGAATGCAGCAGCCATTTGATTAGTCCAAGTCAGAAGCTAATCTATGGAAAGAAGCTTGATCTAGCAGTAAAATTCTCTCATTGAATCAGTAAGTTTGGGGCAGAACAAGATCAAGACCACCATGCAAGCATTCTTTAATGTTTATATAATATTCTTGAACCTCATCTTAAATAAAGCAACAAAACCCTTCACTGTTTCTTAACAACTTTTACTTAACACATAGCATAACGTACTTATATTTGCATAAATCATTTTATAGCTTTAACAAAAGCATACAAAATTCTTAAACCTTGTCTCAAGCAATTAAAGCCACAAGGATATTGTTTTGCTTCCTACAACTTTTATCATTTCAGTAATTCATATATTCTTCTTTATCAAATTTAGTAATTTTTATTTTTTCAAAAAATCAAGAAGGTTTCAACTACAAGGAAATACAACAAATAATTACTACTATTCCTGGATTTAAGAAATTCATCAATGCAATATAAACATACACTTTCATTAGACATCAAAATCAAGGAATCATCAATGCATCAAATATGTACACCCGAAAAAAAATGAAAGCATCAAGAGAAAATTATGTTACATGGAACCTTTACAACCATTACGATGAGTTCAGACTGCCAACTCCAATTTAATAGATTTGAGGACCCCTACAATGTGCAAGTACGTAATTTCCCAAAACTATTTAGAACAAAGTTTAGAAAACAAAACAATACTGGAATTCCCGACATGTTATATATTGTACAAAATCATGAAACCAGACGTGTGTGTATTTTACAAAATTATGAAAACCGAAACAATTAAAAACTGCATGTGTAATTTTCGGGTTTATTCAACATATCTTCCACCCAAATTAAACAAGAATAGATAAATCAAGTAATTAACAACATTCATCGATAAACGACATATTACCACATTGAAACTGTCAACCAAACCTCATATCAATGCTTTTTGTGTTATTTGGTAAATATATTTGTTATTTTCTAAGCATACTAATACCAACCACTTTCTTAATTAAGAAACAAATAATATATATGAATCTAAGTTGAAGTAAGTCTTGGGCTTAATTAAAAAGTTTGCATTGTGATTTATATTGGAAAGGGAGTTGATTTTTGTTGTTTGAGAGAGAGTTGAGACTTTTACAGTGTGTTGCTAATTTTCTATGGTGTAAACAAGGGTAACTGGGTATTTACTAAATCTATTAAGGAGTTCAAAACTCATTATAGCTTCCCCTAAGGGTTCATATAAATAAATTTCTCAAGCATAAAGTTTTTGTTTCTTCTTGAGATTTCCTTGTCATAGTTACCCATATTTTGAAAATAACTAATATTGTCTGTAAGTAAACTTATACATATTGATTAACAAAATAAATGAGCACTATCAAGTTTTAAACTTGAGAGAAAATCAGGGTCAAAATGAAAACTATCTATTTAAGTAGCAAAATCTTCTCATAATTTGACGCTTAATAAATTGAGCAGAGATAACACATCAAAATTATGACGTGGAAGTTATGATTATATTCATCTTAAGAATAAGATCATTCAGACACTGGCAGATTAGTACCAAAATACTCAGCATAGGACCTGCAAACTAGAAACCACGCATCAATTATTGAACACAGCACATAAGTTAATCTTTTATGAGCTATAAATAAATCTGCAATAACATAAGAAAGTGGGATTTATCACCAGACAAGTATTTTGGTGAAACTCTAAGCTGACGGAAGGATATCCAAAGCAACCTCCTTAAGGGAAGACATTGCTTTCTGCTGATGCAAATAGATATATTTATTCCTCACTTTCTTGAGGACCTTCCAGGAACCTGGGTAGCACCTAAGAGAAAGTGGAAAAGAATAAAATGAAAAATTTAAGTTAAAAACCGCCGGAAAACAGTGAGTGGTAGTAGGCAAGCATTAATTTGTTGCCGCGGGATAAGTGTCAAGAACTAGCTAGCAAACTCGGAAAGGGTTCCTCCATTGCGACCCTTAAAATTGTGAATGTAATATATGGTCTCCACCACAGGAAAATGTTAATTTGATGTAATTACTAATAAGTATGTTTTATTCTACTTTTTTTCAATCCATACATACAGCCCATAGGAGTCCTTTCATTGCACATTCCAAATCAATTTTACTACTAACAAGTTACTAATTCTTTTTGTTAAGACAATTTTTCTTTTTTTGGTTTTTTAAAGTCTTCCTTACAACATTTTAGTGAAAGATATATCACAGTGATCCTTATTAATTCCCTTTTAGATTTCGGTGAGTGAGTTTCAAAATATTATATTCGAAAATTGAAGCAAAAAGGAGCTTTACTTTCAATTTTTGCAACAAGATACCTATTGAAGGACTAAAGTGGGCATCTAGAAACTGTTATATAGCATCAAAATCTTACTAAATTTCTAGAAAGTACCATAATCATGAAAGAATGGAGAAGGATACACCCAGACCTGAAAATGTCCATTATTGATGATTTATTTGATTATTATATGATGAACAAAACATAGTTGATTGATGGCCTTTGCTGTCTTGCCTACACTACTAAAGTGCAGAGAGCCTGATTGATGCCATGCTTTACCTTGCCGGGCTCACACACTTGATTTTGTTATCTCTCTTTTCAAATATATAATCAGTGCCTGTCATTCATCCTAAACCAACTTTCCTTCCAGGCACCAGCTGTGTTTTCTTCAGTTCAGTGAAACATTCACTGTCTGGTGAGAATAAAGTTATCCTTCCTCAAAAATTCGGCTTCTCATCTTATCATGGAGCTTTCTTTTTTAAAACAATTGCTAGTCTAGCGTACTGCCCCTAATTGAAGACAACTCCAAATGACAAAGTCAAATTTTAATGTCTGCTGTCGGGAGCTGAATGTTATTTGCAGTCACCAAACTGAAAAACAGGGGAATGAAAAAAGAGAAGCCCTGTTTTCCCTCTCATTTTTCTTTTTCTCTTTTTCAAGTGGTGAAAAGGATAATAGAGTATGACAGCTCACTACTTCATTTGATGGAAAGTGTTGCCTAAACTCCTTTTGCTAGCTGGAAATACTGGCTTGAAGAGATGAGTTCTTGTTACAAACACAAATTTGTTTGTACGTTATTTCCTTTTAAATGCACTATTTGTTGAAAAGATTTGATCCATATGATAAATAGGTTTTTGTTTTGATTTGGTTAGTTGAGAAGAACAAATGAATTATTTTGCATCATCACATTATGGTAAAAAGTTGCCCTCTTTGTTACTTCCACGGCTATATAGTCTCATATTTTGTAATTAGATCACAAAGTGTATGTGAATTATTGTGTGGATATTGTTGTGCGGAAGCGCAGGTTGAGCAGATTATCAATTGATGGTAACTGTGACTTCTAGAGAAACGTAAATATGATGTAAATAATTTCAAAGAAAATTGACACAATAATTTACGTGGTTCGGCGTAAAGCCTACATCCACGGGCAAAGACTGGAAGATAATTTTACTAACAAATGAGAATTTACAAATTGGAAAAAACTCACAAAAACCCAATACCCCAATACACCCAAATGAATTCTCCTAGCACTCAAGTGGAAGCTCTCTCAACTCTCTCAATTGCTTCACTTGCAATTGCTCTCAATTATGGGATGCCTTAACAAATGAAGAATAATAGCTATTTATAGGAATGCATCGTAGCACTATTTCACCAAACCTTTAAAATTGTCAAAGTTTAGTTGGTGATTACCTAATTTTTAGCCAAACTTTGAACAATTTGGCTTTGAACAATTTTGGTCAAACTTTGAACATGTGCTTTGATTTGAATTTTTCAATAACTCTCCACCTCGGTGAAGATTTATCCAAATCTGAGCCGACTGCCAACGAACCATCATTCCCAAAGTGGCTGCATCTTTGTGTCTGCCTACGTACCCAAAATTTGTGATTAAGCTAACCGTAGTTCAAAATATTACTGAACTTCCTTGTATAAAATGATCCTCCAATCTCTACCTTTCTCACTGTTTTAAACTTTTAGGATATTGATCAAGTTTAGACAATGCTCAAACTTGATCGTTGTCACTACTTTGGTCAACATATCTCATGGATTCTCCGTAGTCTTGATTTTTCAAGAAGAATCTTCCCTCATCAATAATTTCCGCACAAGGTGAAATATTACGTCAATATACTTCAGACGCAGCATAATAAACTTGATTCTTTGCTAAGTGAATAGCACTTTGATCGTCACAATACAAGTTAATATGCTCCTGGATCAATTCCAAGTTTCCAAGCAAGCCTCAGTAACCAAATGATCTCTTTAATAGCCTCCGTAATTGCCATATACTCACCTCGTGGTTGACAATGTAATCAGAACCGTAGTGTAGACTTCCAACTAATTGGCCCTCTAGCAAGAGTAAATACATATCCGGTGGTTGATCGTCGTTTGTCCATATCACCGCATAATCGGAATCAACGTACTCCAATCACACCTCGACCAAGTGTGTCTTTTCGCTCAAATAAGTAAACCAACATCAACGGTTTTCGAATATACCGTAGAATCCATTTCACAACTTGCCAATGTCCTTTACCGTGATTATGCATATATCCGCTCACCATACTAACTCGCTTGTGAAATGTCGAGCCTTGTACACACCATTGCATACATCAAGCTACCAATCTGTATTTGAATACGGAACTTGCAACATGTATTCTTGTTCCTCATCCGTCAAGGAGATAGTTGTGCGTAAAGCTTGAAATGAGAAGCCAATGGGTACTTATGTGTTTTTCTAATCATTCATGCCAAACTGTTGTAATACCTTCTTCAAATATTGCTTCCGAGACAAGTCGACTTTACCACGAGCTGTATCTCCGCGATATCTCCATGCCAATAATCTTCTTAGCTTCACCTAGGTCTTTTATCTCAAATTCTTGATTGAGTTGAGTTTTCAACTTCTCAATCTCATCTTTGTTCTCAGATGCTATTAGCATATCATCGACATACAAGAGTAAATATATGAAAGATCCTTCTAGTAGCTTGCGAAAATACACACAATGATCAAATTTATTTCTTGTGTACCTTTGCCCTTTCATAAACCGATCAAATCGCTTGTACCACTGCCTCAGAGATTGTTTCAATCCATAAAGCGACTTTGTCAGTTTGCAAACCCAATTTCTTTTCCAGCAACTCTAAATCTATCTGGCTGGGTCATCTAGATTTCCTCTTCCAAATCACCATGTAAGAATGCAGTTTTCACATCAAGTTGAACTAGCTCAAGATCATATTGCGCAACAATGGCTAGTAAAATCCGAATAGACGAATGTTTTACAACTGGAGAAAATACCTCATTGTAGTCTATTCCTTCTTTCTGAGCGTAACCCTTCGCTACCAATCTAGCCTTGTATCGAATTTTATCCTTACGAGTAAATCCATCATTTTTTGCATATACCCATTTGCACCCAATTGCATTTTTATCTTTAGGTAGTGTAACTAACTTCCAAGTTCTATTTTTTTGAAGAGATTGCATTTCTTCATCCATTGCTTGCTTCCACTGTACATTTTCAAGGCTACTTACTGCTTCTCTGTAAGTGGAAGGAACATCACCATCTACAATTGGAAGTGCATAGGCTACCATATCAACAAAGCGAGCAGGTCTACGAATCTCTCTTCGTAGCCTTCTATATACAATTGAATCTTGTTGCTCTAAAGGTTCCTGAATCAGAACCTCTTCTTCATCTTCGATCGATTGAGAATCATCTACCTCTTCAACACTAGCTGGATCATCTTTAACCTTTTCAAGCTCCACCTGCTGCGGAGTACTACTGGTGTTGCCATCCTTTTGTGAATCATTTTGTTTTAACATGACTAATTCATCAAAAGTCACATCTCGTATCGAAAATGATCTTCTTCAGATCTCGGACACCATAAACGGTATCCTTTTACTCCACCAGTTATACCCATAAACAATGTTTTCTTCGCTCTTGGTCTAACTTAGATTCCTTTACATGATAATAAGCGATGGAACCAAAGACATGTAAAGTATCATAATCGATAGCGAGTTTACCAATCCACATTTCCATAGGTGTTTTGCCCTCAATTGTAGTTGATGGCAAACGATTAATCAAATGGCACGCATATACAATGACCTCAACTTAAAATTCCTTGCCCAATCCAGCATTAGACAACATACACCGAACTTTCTCCAGTATAGTTCGGTTCATGCGCTTTGCCACCCCATTCTGTTGTGGTGTACCTTGAATAGTGAAGTGTCGCACAATGCCCTCATCTCGGCATACTTGTAAAAATGGATCATTTTTGTACTCACCACCATTATCTGAGCGAAGTCTTTTAACCTTTCGACCAGTCTGAGTCTCGACCATCTTCTTTCATTTCAGAAATATACTCAAAACTTCACTTTTGTTCTTTATCAAATACACCCATACTCTTCTTGAATAATCATCAACAAAAGTAACAAAATAGTGCATACCTCCCAAAGAAGCTACTCTGGTAGGTCCCCACACATCACTATGAACATAGTCCGGAATCCCTTTTGTATAATGAATTGCTGAACCAAACTTTGCTCTTGTTTGCTTGCCCAGAACACAATGTTCACAAAATTCCAGTTTGCAAGAATTTGCACCTTTCAATAAGCCTTGCTTAACCAAAGTCTGCAAAGCTTTTTCACCGGCATGTCCCAAATGCATATGCCACAACTTGGTTGCCTCTGAATCTGCATCCTTTCTCGAAATTGTTGATACTGATCCAATAACTGTACTCTCTTGGAAATAGTACAAGTTATTTCTTCTTGTGCCTTTCATCATCGTCAGTGCACTAGCTACTACCTTCAAGAATCCATCTCTCATAGTGATTGTAAGCCCTTTGGATTCTAGGACTCCTAATGAGATGAGGTTTTTCTTTAAGCTGGGTATATAGCGAGCTTCAGTCAAGACTTGGATTGAGCCATCATGATTCTTCAATTGGATTGAACCTATTCCCATGGTTTTACAAGCATTGTCATTGCCCATAAAATAACTCCACCATCTAGTTCCTCGAAGTTAGAAAATCAGCCCTTATTATGACACATATGATAAGTACAACCCGAATCCAAAATCCACTCATCCGATTGGCATGTCAAAGTCATGCCAACCGGACTAAATTCGACTCCTCATCATGCTCACTACACATGCATCAGAAATAGCCTTGCCCTTTTGTAACTTAGGACAATTCTTTTCCAATGCCCTTTCTCGCGACAAAAGCACATTCATCTTTGGCGAGCCTACCTTTAGACTTGCCCCTTTTCCGTGTTCACGGCTTTGTGAACGACCTCTTGCTGTCAATACTTCGCAATCGTATCTCCGTGATCCTTTTATCTTTCTTTCTCGGTCTCAAGATTATACGAATGCACTACATACAAGATCAAATGTGACACTCGTCCTTCCCATGAAGCAAAGTGGTAGTGAGATGGTCATATTCATCGTGAAGTGAATTCAACAAAGAACAATGCCTTATCTTCATCTTCAAATTTCTCATCCAAATTTAGCAAATCCGCTTAATATTTTATTGAATGAGTTCACATGGTCATTCATCGACATACCAGTGCATACGTGAATCGATAGAGTTTCTTTTTCATATAAAGCCTCGCTTTCAAGGCTTTTCTTCATATATTTTTCTTCCAATGTCTTCCACAAATTCTTTCGTTGATGTCTCCTCATGACGTAGTACTTCCGATCTTTAGCCGACATAGGCAAATAGTACCACATGCCTGCTCTATTGATTTTTGTCCACTCCTTGTCATCCATCTTTTCGTGCTTTTCTTCTAGAGCGAGATCTAGCTCTTGTCGACATAAGACATCCAACACCTCACATTGCCACATACCAAAATTATTGGTACCATCAAATTTCTCCACTTCAAACTTTGCATTAGTCACAGTAGTCCTTGCTGACGAAGACGACGACGACGCTTCTGCCATTTTTCTCAACCTCAAATAATTAGTGCCTTCAACAATTATTCACACTTGAAAAACAGTCTCTATGATGTTTATTTCGCGTGAATAAATGTACCAGGAAAGTTCCCAGGAGAATGGAGGGGACACAATGGTCCCACTTAAAACCCAGACTCCTTAGACTCTTATCGTCTTGTTGACAGAACTTTCCTAGACATGCAAATATACACACTACTTACAATAGACTGTTCTCCGAGTACAAATGGTCGTATCTAGTACCGTATCTATGAATAGTATCGTATACCCCAAGTACGAACCTTCGGCTCTGATACCAATTGTTGTGCGGAAGCGTAGGCTGAGCAGATTACCAATTGATGGTAACTGTGACTTCTAGAGAAACGTAAATGTGATGTAAATAATTTCAAAGAAAATTGACACAATAATTTACGTGGTTCGGCGTAAAGCCTACATCCACGGGCAAAGACTGGAAGATAATTTTACTAACAAATGAGAATTTACAAATTGGAAAAAACTCACAAAAACCCAATACCCCAATACACCCAAATGAATTCTCCTAGCACTCAAGTGGAAGCTCTCTCAACTCTCTCAATTGCTTCACTTGCAATTGCTCTCAATTATGGGATGTCTTAACAAATAAAGAACAATAGCTATTTATAGGAATGCATGGTAGCACTATTTCACCAAACCTTTAAAATTGCCAAAGTTTGGTTGGCAATTACCTAATTTTTAGCCAAACTTTGAACAATTTGGCTTTGAACAATTTTGGCCAAACTTTGAACATGTGTTTTGCCAAACTTTGAACAATTTTGGCCAAACTTTGAACATGTGCTTTGATTTGAATTTTTCAACAGATACATTAGTATAAAATAAAGATCTATTAAAAATCTCCTTAATATCATAATTTTAAACAATCAAAAATATCAACTTCATCTAAATTCATATATAATTAAACTTTACATACCCTATTGAAACAAAATCATCTTTTTTGATAAAATGATAAACACATAAATATATGCTTTTTATTTATGAAGATGGGGGATCATCAGGAGGATTTTAATAATCGTATTTAAATTTATTGGTTGACTGATAATATAAAATAATAAAAATAAATTATGTGTGCTAAGATATATTTAATCTAAATAAATTTAATCATGTTACATTATATTGTACAAGATATATTCAAATTTCTTAAAAATATCAATTGTCCAGCCCATCTCTACGTCGATTACTGCATAAATGGGTCAGGCATCTTGTTCCCAGGTCGAAAGGAGGTTTCGAAGGTCTTGAAGCATATGGATGTGCACAACAACTTAGTGGTGAGGAGGAGGGTATTTCTGTAATTTTGATAGAAGAGAGAAAGGGGCGATGGTGGTGTTGGATATGTGAGAAGGAACGATAAGGGTAGATTTGTAATTACAAGAAGCTAGCATTTGATTGATCATTATGTTAAAAAATACAAAAGTATAAAACAGAGTTGATTAATGGCCTTTAGTTCTATGACAAAGTAACCACCACAACAAAAGGAATTATAAGACATCATTAAGTACGGATCAATTTAAGCACTGAAACTAATAATAGTGGTACAGAAAAGTGCAATAGTACGGTATGAACAATTGACCTCTGCTTTTGCTTAGACATAGTTTCTCATTACAAAGTGTTTGGGTAATATCGGGCAAGTCTCCTCGAGGTCCCTCCAGCTCGAATAAAACACCCCGAGGACAACTCGCCCGAGCGACTCTCCAGTCAAAGCTGGTCAAGGTTGAGAACTGAGCACTCCATTCTATGCTCGAGGTCATCCACCCCAGCCAAAGCTGGTCAAGGTCAAAACCGAAGCACACCTTCCTCGCCTGAGAATGTAGGTCCCCGAGCACAACCGGGTTGCGCTGACCATGGGACGAAGGAATGTAAGACCCGGTCCGAGGCAACCCGACCCGTTTTCTCAGAATCCCGGCACACCTTTTAATGTCTGACCAAGGCCCCACATGGTATGGTGGTGATACTGTTGCCGATGGCCAGCACATGCCTCCAAAGTGTCATCATTCCTAGCGCACATGCCCGACATAGTGATCCGCCACGTGAATCGGGTTAAGGGGACAGCCGCGCATCCCCAAGGAATATTACACCAATCCCAGCTATCAGAGGGACCCAGATACCACTAACGTGGAGTGGACGACTGGAAATGGAAAGAGCGGGAAAATGGAGTACAAAAGGAAACGAAGGGAACGTTACAGGGGTTGAAGAAATTGATCCGCAAAGGGTTGGCAATTCTAATTCGCAAAGGATCCATAAGTTGAGTACGAGTTCTTTTCTAATTTCTCTTATCTCGAACTTTCCGAAAAACACCATACTTATCCAAAAGGGGGAGCGAAATAATACCCTTTCATCTTTCCGGTCTCCTCACTAGGGAGATACCAAAAGAACAACCCGAATCATCGACTTGAGCGTCGGAGGGTTTCGCGGAACACGCCCGGCGACCCCGACCCGTTTCACGGAGTGCAGTGTCCGGGAGACCAGATGGAACAGGCGAAGGAGGCAATCCTGCTCGAGATCAAGTTTGTCGTGAGCAGAAGGATCGAGGCACTGTTTGAAGCCGCGAGCAGAAGGTTCAGACAATCCTGCTCGAGCTGTTTGAAGGCACTGTTTGAAGGTTCGAGGCACTGTTGAAGGCACGCGGGAAAAACTGCATCAACATCTTTTGGCGCCGTCCGTGGGGATCGGCACAAAAAGCCTGATTTCCTAATACATTCAAGACACACAACGTAACGATGAGGGGAAACAGCCGAAGAGGTGTAAGTTCAGAAGAATCAGTAACTTTGAGAGAAGTGGCCAATGAGGCCCAGAACAGGGAGATCCATGAAAGAATGGATCGGATGGAAAAACAGATCAAAACTCTGACCTCCCTGTTACAAGAATTCAGGTAGGGACAGAGAAAAGCATGTAATGATGTCCCGGAGTCTAGCCGAGGGAATGCTCATGTTCGGGAAAATGGGGGAGACGAAGCCCAAAGACCTAGGGCACCAAATATTGCAGTGAGGGAAGAAACAAACATGGAGGAAAGGGGATCTCGTCAGCATTTGCAGGATACAGCCCCAACCTCTCGTGCCGAGGAGTTGGAGGGAGAGGTGCGCAGGTTGGCACAAGTTATGGAAGATCTTCGGGGGAACGGAAAGAGTCCAAGCTAGCGAATAATGCTGGACAACGAATCTCCACTCTCCGCGGAGATCATGGGTGTCACGATCCCACGTGACTTTCGCTTCCCGGATCTGAAATTTTCGGGAAAAAGTAATCCATTAGTGCACATAGAACGGTTCAACGACATGACAGGGGTGCAAGGATTGTCAGCAGCTCAGAGGTGCCGGGCTTCCCACTCACCCTGGAGGGAAGAGCGAGAGAATGGTACCGCAGACTCCCACGGGGAAGCATCTTGAGCTTTGAACAGATGTGCAGGGAGTTCACAGAACAATTCCGGGGCGCACTGACCCCTGAGGATGACATGATGGAGCTGTCAGAAGTAAGGCAGAGAGAGGGAGAGTCCCTCCGGGAATTTATCAAAAGATACCATAGAGCGGTTTTAGATCTTGGTGCGTTTAACCACCCCCAAGCTCTGAGAGGATTAAAGGATGGGATCCGGATGGGGAGACCATGGTATAACCTGCGGAGTCCTTCGATCCGTTCGTATTCGGATGCGTATGAGCAGGTGAAACTGGATATGATAATCGAAGAAGAAAAAGCTGCCAAACTGAGGAATTAGCAGGACCAGGAGTGTACCGGCTGGCTCATCCAGACGGACGAGAAGTCAAGAGGCCGTGGAACGCACAACTCCTGAGGAAGTATATCCATTAAGTCTCCTTGTATTGTAAAATGCTAATGTAAGATTTCGTCCTAAGATGGGGTATGTAAAAGTATAAATGTATGTAAGAATAAGAAAAGCATTCATAATGTAAGTTCAAAATGAAGACCAGAAGCAAGAAAAACTCCTTGGCCAGAAGTCCCAAAGCCTAAGTCTTAGGCGGGACGGTGCCAAGCTTGGGTCAATTGCAGGCCCGAGCAGGAGTTACCGCAGAAGAGCTCCTTGGCCGAAAGTCCCAAAGCCTAAGTCTTAGGCGGGACGGTGCCAAACTTGGGTCAATTGCAGGCCCGAGCAGGAGTTACAGCAGAAGAGCTCATTGGCCGGAAGTCCCAAAGCCTAAGTCTTAGGCGGGATCAGTGCCAAGCTTGGGTCAATTGCGAGCCCGAGCGGGAGTAACATCGAAAAAGCTCCGATCAATAAAAAGCCTCGAGCGTAAGAAGCTCAAGAAGACGTTTGGGTCAATTAAAAGGCCCGAGCGGGAGAAGTTTCAGAAGAGCTCCTGGCCAGAAGTCCCAAAGCCTAAGTCTTAGGCGGGACGGTGCCAAGCTTGGGTCAATTGCAGGCCCGAGCAGGAGTTACAGCAGAAGAGCTCCTTGGCCAGAAGTCCCAAAGCCTAAGTCTTAGGCGGGACGGTGCCAAGCTTGGGTCAATTGCAGGCCCGAGCAGGAGTTACAGCAGAAGAGCTCCGTGGCCGGAAGTCCCAAAGCCTAAGTCTTAGGCGGGACGGTGCCGAAGCTTGGGTCAATTGCAGGCCCGAGCAGGAGTATAACAGAAGACGCTTGGGTCAATTGCAGCCCAAGCAGGAGTAGAGATTCAAGAAGACGTTTGGGTCAATTAAAAGGCCCGAGCAGGAGAAGTTTCAGAAGAGCTCCTTGGCCAGAAGTCCCAAAGCCTAAGTCTTAGGCGGGACGGTGCCAAGCTTGGGTCAATTGTAGGCCCGAGCAGGAGTAACATCAGAAGAAGCTCTGGTCAATTAAAAGGCCCGAGCAGAAGAAGCTCAAGAAGACGTTTGGGTCAATTAAAAGGCCCGAGCAGGAGAAGTTTCAGAAGAGCTCCTTGGCCAGAAGTCCCAAAGCCTAAGTCTTAGGCGGGACGGTGCCATGCTTGGGTCAATTGCAGGCCCGAGCAGGAGTATAACAAGAAGACGCTTGGGTCAATTGCAGGCCCGAGCAGGAGTAGAGATTCAAGAAGACGTTTGGGTCAATTAAAAGGCCCGAGCAGGAGAAGTTTCAGAAGAGCTCCTTGGCCAAAAGTCCCAAAGCCTAAGTTTTAGGTGGGACGGTGCCAAGCTTGGGTCAATTGCAGGCCCGAGCAGGAGTATCAGCAAGCCTGGGTCAATTGCAGGCCCGGCCAGAAGATCAAGAAGAGCTCCTTGGGCAAAAGTCCCAAAGCCTAAGTCTTAGGAGGGACGGTGCCAAGCTTGGGTCAATTGCAGGCCCGAGCAGGAGTTACATCAGAAGAAGCTCCGGTCAATTAAAAGGCCCGAGCAGATGATCAAGAAGAGCTCCTTGGCCAGAAGTCCCAAAGCCTAAGTCTTAGGCGGGACGGTGCCAAGCTTGGGTCAATTGCAGGCCCGAGCAGGAGTTACAGCAGAAGAGCTCCTTGGCCGGAAGTCCTAAAGCCTAAGTCTTAGGCGGGATGGTGCCAAGTTTGGGTCAATTAAAGGCCCGGAAGAAGCGACATGCAAAGAACGTCATGGCCGAGAGTCCCAAAGCCTAATTCTTAGGTGGACTGGTGCCTAGCGAGGGCTAATCAAAAGGCCCGAGCGTAGTAGCTCATGAAGAACGCTATGGCCGAAGTCCCAAAGCCTAAGTCTTAGGCGGGACGGTGCCTAGCGAGGGTCAATTAAAAGGCCCGAGCAGAAGCAGCAGAACGCTATGGCTAGAAGTCCCAAAGCCTAAGCTCTAGGCGGGACGGGGTCTAGCAAGAGCGAAGTATAGGCTCGAGCAAGTTAAATGAACTTGCAAAATAAACATAAGGCTTTTAGCCTAAGTCAAAGCAAAACTCTACCATGCATAGGTTAAACAACATTACACTTGGGCATAAAGGAAAATAGGAGGTCCAACACTTAGAAAATTTTTTACTTAGCAAGCATATTCAAAGTCAATTTAACATAGAAGACAAGAGCATGCACACACGAGCATTCAATAGAGCTGTTCAACATGTATCTTTTATTTCATTGAAATGATTACATATGTAAAAAAAAAAAAAAAAAGTCCAAGTTATTCAGCAGCAGCAGGAGGAAGAGCAACACCAGCATGAGGGACGTCGTCAGCAGCAGCAGGAGGATGGCCAGCATCCGCAGGAGGGACATCAGCAGGAGCTTCAGCAGGAGGAGCATTGGAAGGAGAAGGAGCGAGCTCTCTGACAACTCCTTGGGGCTCGGATGGAGTAGCTTCAGGATTACTCATGTATTCAGCTACATACCCTTCAACCTTGGACATGTCGGCTTCGGGGTACGCTTTGCCAGAAGCATACATGAGGCAGTCGTAATTGGAATCTGCCCCATTATTGTACTCCGTTGCGAGCTGGATCTTCAGAGCATCAATTTGCCCTTGAAGACGAGCAGCTTCCCCCTCAATGCGCTGCTCGTAGTAAGACTTTTGAGTGTCCAGATCCTTCCGAGCATGCTTCAATTCATCCTTGGTGTCAGTTAGCTCCCTCTGAAGCTCAGAGGCCTTGGAGTTAGCCACTGCTGTCCTCTCTGCAAAATTTAAATTGTCGTCCAGAAGCTTTTGATTCTCCTCCTTCGACTCGTTCACGATCCGCTCCAAGCTCTGAACCTTTGCTCGAAGTTCTTCCTGGGAACTTTGAGTTATCCTATTAAGCCTGGTCGCGGATGCCAAAGCTCGGGAGGAGAGCCGCTGAAAGACACTGAACAGCTCACCAGAATTGCAGGACTCTATCTCATCTAGGAACCTGCTGGTCAATTCCTCATGGTAGGCCCTCAGGTAAGGCTCTGAACGGTCGGATCGACTCGCCCCTGCACATTGCCGGTCCGAGGATGAGCTGCAAGAACGGTCCTTTGTCTCCTGCGTGGAGGAGCTTCCTCTGCTCGCTCGGTCTGTCGAGCAGAAGAGGTAGCTTGAGTGGACGGAGGCAGAGCACTCGATTCTACTCGTGGCCTCTTTGAGGTGCTCGCACCTTCGGCCGTCCCCACACGTCGATGCAATATTTCACGCATCCTGCTGCTCATCTCTTCACTTGATACTAAATCGGACTCAAAAGCTCCGAGGTGTCATCAGCCCTCGCACGAGCTTACGCTTGAAAGAACGACTGCACTACGCTCGAGTCGACCCCAATCGAATAAGAAGCACCCCAGGAGACTGCAAAAAACAACCAAAGCAAAACAATGAGAACAGACGCGAACAGGAAAACTAAAAGTAAAATCCATAGGGCAGATAAATGACCTGGAGTGCAAAAGTCGTTGCAGGATTGGAGGGACCCCTCGCCACGGTGCAGCAGTGCCCCACTCTCCCCAACGAAGAAGAATTTGCTCTTCCAGCTTGCCACCGGAGGCCTGGAGATCGGTGATGGGCTTTTACCCTTGAGGTCGGAGGTAAGGTAATACCAACCAAAGATCCTCTGGCTACACTTCACCGGTAGAGGTGTCCGATTTCCCTACCGAGGGCTCACCTAGGTCACAACTGTTTCCACAAAACGAAGAGTCCGGAAAGGACCCTCCACCCATCCAGTTCAATTGCCCGGGGCAAGACTGAACCCGCATAAAACCCGGCAAAGTAAGGCTTGAGGGCGACCTAACCCCCATTCGAAGCACTCCAAGTAGAAGGTTGTATATCATTGGGGACTACCGGGATTTCACCGCCTCAAGCAACCTTAAAACTACACTATCGGTATATCAGTAAGTATCCCTAAGTCTATTCAACTCCAATTGGGTGGTTTCACATCTCGTGTGATCTATGGGTACTCCCACGCCGGACCTCCGACCGGCCCTTGCCCTTTGATGTGGCCGGGTCTCGACCACGAGTAAATCTCTTCTCGGACTAGAATCCCTCACTGGGATTATACTCGTGGGTCAGTGCCTCACTAGAAGAGGACGAATCCTCGGCAACATCCTACTGGGCTCTGAGGGATTTGACATTTTTCTAAAGATATAAATTAAGGGAGTTCAGCAAGGGAAGAAACAGAGTGGTGGCAGGAAATGGAAGAATGGCTTGTACCTGAACACGAAAGGAAGTCTGGTTGCCTGAAATCACCTCGGCGAAGAAGAAGACCTAGAACGCATGGAGAGCGATTAAATTTTGAATTTGAACAAAAGTGAGCAAACAGAGGGAACAGTGAAGAAGTTAGAGGTTTATAAAGAGGAGGACGCGTCTCTTCAATCGACGGCGTACGCTTCGAGAGACACGACCTTTCGGTAACGTCTCTTCGAATTTTAAATGCACTACTGGACCAACCCACGTGTCCCTGTCTTAAATGCGAAGTGGTCAAGTGGGAGACAACTGGGAAACGTGGGAAGCGTAAAGGCGTGAATTCGCCCATCATTATCGAAGTTTCAGCCTTATCTCGCCTCACTCGAAAGACTAGAAACCGGGGACCGGTGTTTGGGTAATATCAGGCGGTCTCCTCGAGGCCCCTCCAACTCAAATAAAACACCCCAAGGACGACTCTAGCTCGAGTAGCTCTCCGTGTCAAAGCCGGTCAAGGTTGAGAACCGAGCACTCCATTCTATGCTCGAGGTCGCCCACCCTGATCAAAGCCGGTCAAGGTCAAAACCGAGCACACCTTCCTGCTCGCAGAATGTAGGTCCCCGAGCACAACCGGGTTGCGCCAATCATGGGACGAAGGGAATTTAAGACCCGGTCCACGGCAACCCGACTCGTTTTCTCAGAATCCCGGCACACCTTTTAATGTCTGACCAGGGCCCCACATGGTATGGTGGTGATATCATTGTCGATGGCCGACACATGCCTCCAAGGTGTCATCATTCCTAGCGCACATGCCCGACATAGTGATCCGCCACGTGAATCGGGTTAAGGGACAGCCACGATCTCCATGGAATATTACACCAATCCCAGCTGTTAGAGAGACCGAGATACCACTAACGTGGGAGTGGACAGCCTGGAAATGGAAAGAGCGGGAAAAATGGAGTACAAAAGGAAACGAAGGGGAACGTTACAGGGGTTGAAGAAATTGATCCGCAAAAGGGTTGGCAATTCTAATTCGCAAAGGATCCATAAGTTGGTACAGGTTCTTTTCTAATTTCTCTTATCTGAACTTTCTGAAAAAACACCGTCTTATCCAAAAAAGGAGGGGCGAAATAATACCCCTTTCATCTTTCCGGTCTCCCTCACTAAGGGAGATACCAAAAAGAACAACCCGAATACTGACTTGAGCGTCGGAGGGTTTTCGCCGAACACGCTCGGCGACCCTCGACCTGTTTCACGTGAGTGCAGTGTCCGGGAGACTAGTGGAACGGGGCGAAGGAGGCAATCCTGCTCGAGATCAAGTTTATCGCGAGCAGAAGGATCGAGGCACTGTTTGAAGCCGCGAGCAGAAGGTTCAAACAGTCCTGCTCGAGCTGTTTGAAGGCACTGTTTGAAGATTCGAGGCACTGTTGAAGGCACGCGGGAAAAACTGCATCAACACAAAGGACTTCTTATTAGTTGCCCTTGCCTCGCAGGTTTGGATGTTAAGGGGAAAATAATGTTTGAAACTTTGAATTAGTCAATCTCATTTCTAATGGGATTCATAGAGAATTTATAAAATAAATAAAAAGAAAATTTCGTCCATGAAAAACCTTTTTTTTTTTTTTCTGATGTGGTCCATGAAAAGCTTAGTAACAAAAAATCCTGGACTCATTTATCTGCCAATCACTTAATCTAGACTCATTTGAAAAAGAATGCAAAGCAAAACTAAATGATCAAATTGCATACATGTCTAAGAGCCACATCAAAGGTGTTAACTTGTCCTATCAATAAATTCTCTTAGTAGTCATACCGTGCTCACTCGTCTCAAAAGCAATTAATGATTAGAACTTTCATCATTAATTGATATGGTGAATGTGAAAAAATAGAAAAGCCACTCCAAGATCAAAGCACGAGAATAAGCTCAGAATTATACTTTTTTAATTTATTTTTTAAAAAAGTGAAGTCTATATGAAAATAGAAAATAGTTTTGGATAAACTTTTTTAATGGATATAGATATAAAAATTTAAAATAACAAAACAGAGAAACAGGGGAATGAAAAGAGAGCCCCTGTTTCTCCTCTGTTTTGATTTTTTTTTTTTCTATTACTAAACAGGGGAATGAAAAGATCAGCTCTTGTTGCAAGTACAAATTTTTGTTTCTACCTTCTAAACGCTGCATGCATTAAAATTAAACCTTAAATATGCTAGCATCATAGCTACTCTGCATGTAAGTTCTTGATAAATCCAAATAATATAATTATTTTAAAAGTTCAAATTTAGCATTTAATTATATATATTTATACCTAAATTTAATGTGCATATCGGATAGTCCATTGTTGTTATTCACATTTTATATATGCTGCAATGATCTCGAAGCGGTATAATGCTTCGTGTGTCTCTTCTTTATGTTTCTTGTTTCTGTGCTGGCAAATCCTTCATTGCATAGTACACTTCAGTTTGTATGAAGGCAGCATGCATTTAGTTATAAATATATCATTGCATTCAGGCTTCGGTGATGGGTTGTACCTTCAAACTTCAGGTCCTTTTTTTCTCCCTATTGAATTTGTTTTGCACTTTTTATTGATTTTAAGCACCGAACCCCTGTCATGGTCAATATGGACACAGCTTCTGTTTCTTCAAAGAAGAAGCAAAACCTGCTAGATGCTGCAAGCAGACACTCTGTGATGATTGATGAATACTCTGATGAGAATGAAGAATTTCAATTAGCCGAGTCTGAACAAGAGGTTTGATTCACTCTTGAATACTCATCCTTTTCAGGTAACTTCTTTCTTAACACCTCTTTGTAGTTATATGATTTTCCTTGGGATTTCAGGCAAATGAAAAAAAGATTGAGAATGATTTCAAGAGAACAGGTGGATGATAACTTAAATATTCATTTTTATATATTTGGTTAATGTTCTCATTAATAGATTTCTATGGAATTAATCTTATCATTGTTTCTTTTTTCAATTACTTGCAGCCGTAGAGGAAGAGCAAGCTGATCAAATTTATTTATCTTGTTTTTCGGGCAATCTGCGACATGATGGAAACAACTTTAGAGTTCGTAGCAAACATTTTTGTAATGACCAAAACAAAGGTTCCGCCCATATTTTTGTTGTTTGTCGTGGTATTTATATATCCTGCATATTCTAGTTTGACATATGATGATGTACTTTGGTTGGCTCTTCTTGTGCTTTGTGCAATTTGTAACTGCAGATACCTGCGGGAAAACATTTAATGGATCTTGTTGCTGTTGATTGGTTCAAAGACACAGAGAATGGAACATGTAGCCAGGCGTCAAGGCTGTGCTGCACAAGTAACTATTCTTTTCTTCTTTCCTTTTTCCCTACGGAGAAAAAGAAATTACTGCCTGTGAGATACTACAACGTAACACTGAGCCCTATTCTAAAATATGTAGGTTGCTTCCGAAAAATGACTTTTCTCACTGATCTTTAATCTTCAAGTAAGTTTGTTTCGTTTTGGAAGGTATTAAGTTTCAAACTTCTTGTATTGGGAGGTTGGATAGCTGTAACATAAGACATCTGCAGGTTCCTGGTTCAACACATTATAGTATGGTATTTTATTTTGTCACAAGGGAATTAGTTTCGGGATCCTTTTGCAACGGTTTGTTGATGGCGATGATGAATTTCGCTATAGTAGGCTGAAGCTCATTCCATCAGTTCCTAAGGTATCCATCTTGGTCTTCATGTATTAGGACTGTGTTAACGTATACATACCCTTCACTGCATAATATACTTCAATTTGTACAAAGAAGGCATGCATTAAGGTATAAATGTATAAACTTCATGTCCTTTTTTTACCCTGTTGAATTTGTTTTGCACTTGTTCTTGATTTTAAGCACCGAATCATGCAGGGGTCATGGATTGTGCGCCAGAGTGTTGGATGTACCCCTTGTTTATTAGGAAAAGCGGTTGATTGTAACTATATCCGCGGTCCCAAGTACTTAGAAGTAAATGCTCTTGGAATTTCTATAGTACATGAGATGCTTTCCTTTCAAGTAGCTCATCCGATACCATTAACATGGTTCTTCTACTGTTGCTAATGGAGTTTTGGGCCTTGTAATTGGTGTAAATACGACATTGGTGGTTGACATGGCTTTTCTTGTACAGGTATGTATGATTTATATATATATATATGTGTGTATATATTTTCCTTTTGGCACTTTTAAATGAGCACATTGGCTTTGAGATATTGCACTGCAATTTGCATGTTGGAATGTTCTCAAATGGTGTAATGTTCCGCGTCTCTTCTTTATCTTGCTCTTCTGTATGCAGGCAAATACTACCGATGAATTACCAGAGCGGCTGATTGGTGCTGTACGTGTTTCTCATATAGAGCTGAAGTCTGCTATTGTCCCAAAGTTGGAACCAGAAACATCATTTGTTTTAGGTATACACCAGAAACATGTATGGGTTCATTTCATCTCATTTTTTTTTTTTTACACAAAAAATCATTTGTTTTAGGTATACACACGTGTATTTTGATCCCATTTTCATTGTAATTTCTCATTTACTTTGAATGAAAGTCATTGGTGTTTTCAAATGAGACTTTTGCACCAAAAAAATAGTGGTTAGAAGGAAATTTTCTGAATCTTTATTTTTTATTTTTCCAATGAGATTAATGGTACTAGAGTTGGTTGGTTCATTTCTTAATGTTGTATTGGCTGCCCACTGAACTTTTTTAATATACACAATAACTGTTTTTGATTAATAGCTACCAATAAAATGGGTTTATCTATCTCCACAAGATATGCAACCTGGTATTGACTTTGCGTAATTCTTTTAATTAAGAGGACGCTGAAGATCAGCTTGACGGAATAATTCCTTTTGATAATGGTCAAGATAATTTTAATCTTCTTATATTTGGTAACCCTATAAAAATTTAATTGTCTTGTACAGTTTTCTTCACTAAAGATCTCCAATAAGAACAGATTAGAAATAGGGGCAGAGTAAGTTATTTTTTACTACAGAGGCTAAAATGTTTTTTGTTTAACACAATGTTTAAGATTAAGATTTATCTTCAATTGATGAATTCTGAACTGATTCATTAATTATTCATGGATAGAAAAATTGATCTTCTTCGTTTAAGTTTTCGATAAAAAATTTAATTTAATATTTTAAGTTCTTCATTAACGATAAATTTTTATTTAGGTTTCGTCTTCAACTCTTTTTTTTTTTGTTTAAATTATATAACTAAAAGACACCGAACAAATCTACGAGATGGGTAGTTTATTGATATCATTTTATTTTAATATAAAATATTGAATATTAATTTTTTTTTAACAAGCCGGAGCCATGCTAGTCCCTTAAAGGATCCGGCCCTGGACTTAGAAATCAAATGCTTAAAATACCAATTGAACGAATAATACAATTGAATATTGCATGAAACAAGAAACATCAATTCAAGTCGTTCCTTAAACAGAGAATGCATCAAATAAATCCAAAGTGTCTTGCAAGTCTGTAGCATAACCAAACACATTTGGGACCAAATTATTCAAGTACAGGAAAACGAGCAAGTTGAATCATGTATAAGAGATTCACCTGGTTCGAGATAGCTTCTTCATTATCTCTGAAGGATGGGCTCAATCTTGTCTTTAGAATTCTGCACATTTTGTAATTACTTATGTGTAAGCAATCATATATTACCAAAAGAATAATAATAATAAAAGAAGTAATGATACGATCACAAATTCTTTTACATAAATAATATTGTATAAACTAATGTGAGATAATATAATTATTTAAAAAAAACACTGTTACTCTCATAATTTATTTTTTATTATTATATATTTTCAACCAACCAACCATACTATACGCCATTGGTTTCTATAAAATAACTTGCTAGCCAGCGCCAACGCTTAATTAATACTCACCATTTCATTGAACAATTTTTGTATGGTGTCATTGAGGTTGCCTTCCCAACATCCTTCATTATCGTCATCTTCTTCTTCGTCATCGTCTTCTTCTTCCACATCTTCTTCGTCATCGACTTCTTGTTCAACATCTTCTTCGTCATCGTCTTCTTCTTCCACATCTTCTTCGTCGTCGTCTTCTTCTTCGGTGAGTTTGACTTTGTTTAGCTTTGGTGTGTCTACGACCCCTTGAGAGAAAATCTTCATCTTTGGGCACAGTCTCACAACTACTCGTTCCAGGGATGGAAATTCAAGTGCGTAATTACCCGAACAAAAGCTTGTTAGGCTTGGCAAACTTTCAAGTCTCAAGTACATCAATTCCTCGAAAACAATGCAATCTATCGCTTCTTCTCCGTCCTGCGATTGTATGATTGCTTCTATCATTTTGCAATCAGCTATCTTCATTCTTTCAAGATTAACTAGACTTTCAGATGTTGAGACCATCAACAAATTTTTCAACTCGTGACACTTTGATACTTCCAGAGTCATCAAATTTTCCAAATGCCACGAAGACGGTACTAATTTTTGTAACTTACATTCTGATATTTCTAGAGTTTCCAATTCTGGGAGAACTTTGTTGGATTCCAAATTTTCATTCCAGAGATGCAGCACGTTGGGTAATCTAGACAGCTTTAATTTTCTCAAATTAGGGAACGCAATCTGAAAATCAACAAAATTAAGTTGTAAATGAATCGAAATTGGTTTCATTTTCATAGGGAACCAAAAAACTAAAAATCTCATAAAATTACCCATAAAACACATAAATTAAATATGAAGCTAAATCCAAGATGAATTAGCAAGGAAAACAGAGATGTAACGTGTAAATTGGATATAGTTCATACCATGTTACCAGTCATCTAATTAATTTGAGACAATTTTATGATTCTTACTGTGAAATTAGTTAAAAACTATAGTAAGTGTTAAATCAGATATAAATTAAGGCAACATGGAGAAAGATAGAGTCATTAAATTTCATATTGATTCTAATGAAATTACATCTATGCAAACCAAAGTGAAGACAATAATAATAATAATCACCTTTTCATCGAAGAGAGGATGTATATGATCAGTTAGCTGGAAGTTTTCCTCCGATGTAATTTCTTGAGGTTCCTTATTATCTGCTGTCATGTGCAGTACAGATGTAGAATTGGAGAGGAATGTTTCCCTATTAGGGCAATTCTCAATGGTCAGATCCCACAAACTAGGAAGTTCAATTATATTCTCAGTGAAATTGCAGAATCTTTTGAGTTTTGGAAGATTTATGAGTTTTAGATCCTGAAGTAAAGGAAACAGTTGGCCAAAATGCTCTTCGTCAGCGTTTAGCTCTTCCAAATGAAGCACCTCTTCTAATGATTCACAATTCCTCACTTCCAGCCTTTCCAAATTGTTCAAGAACCGTAGCAGATTGGCTGGAATAGCACTCGACATATTCTTGCAGTCATCCACCACCAGCTTATATAAATTGTTGAAGAAGCTGACAGGCAGTGCTTGGCCATGCCATATTTCACTCAAACGTGGAAAATCTGAGAGTTTCAATTCCCTTACGTCACGGAATCCAACCTACACAAACCAAAACAATTGCACTAGATATATGTATTGTTTTTTGTTTTAAAAGTATATATACAAGGCATATGTATATATGAATGTGCAAGTGCAAGGGAGATGCATGAGCAATTTGGATGAAATCGACTAACACATACCATTTCTTCATAACACTTTTGTATAGTGGAATTAAGGTTGCCTTCTGGCCAGTGGCACAACTCATCCTCTTCTGTTTCAGTCAATTTCACTTCATACAACTTTGGTGTGGATAAGACGCCGTGAGAAAATGTCTTCATATTTGGACACCCTCCCACAGAAACTCGGTCCAAGGATGGGAATTCAAGAGTGTAATTCTCCAAACAAAAGCTCCTAAGTCTTGTCAAACCATCAAGTTCCAAAACTTTTAATTCGTTGAAAGCAATACGATTCTCCTTCACTTCTTCTCCAACATGTCCTATGATTTCTTCTATCCTTTTGCAGTCCCATACTTTAAGATTCACTAGAGTACCGGGAATTCCAACCTGAAAATAAGCCAAAGTATATATAATAATTTAAAAAGTAAAAATGTAAGAGTATAGCATTCAATTAGGTTCAAAGTATGTTTAAATCATACAATTATATGTTTTATGAGCATGACAAAGCATGACTGTCTACTAGATATTTTTTTGTTAAAGAAAAAAGGACAAAACAAAAAAAATAAATAAAAGACCAAAAAAAGATAATGAATATATTTTTACACTACTTAGTCTTAGGAACGTAGAAAGAATTTAAAATAATTTTAAAAATTTTTTAGATTCATTTTGCATCTTGATACTAGTTCTAAACATAAATTTACAAATTTCAACTATTCCTGATTAAAAAAAATATATTCAAACAAAAGGCTGCCTTTACCCTTTTTCTTGATTTTTTTTTTGTACATTTAAAAATGGAATGGGACTGCTGTAAAGTGGATCTTTGTTAAGTATTACCAGACTTGAGGAAATTTCTTTTCAACCAAAGGTCAGTTGAAAATAATCAAGAATTTGTGGTTAATTAATGGCATAATCAATTCATAACTAAACTAGAGATATTAATTAAATTCGAAGACTTTTATTTTTTCCAATTGAAATTTGAAGAATTAAGGAAAAGAGTATATATATATATATATGTATGTATGTATGTATGTATATATATGTATGTATGTATGTTTGTGTACCAGTAACATGAGTGACTATCTTTTAATTTCTGAAAAATGAATTTATTAATATTTAAGCAACAATAATTACATTGAATTATATTATGTTGTTGAATCGTTTTTTAAAAAATTATATTAACGATTTTAATGTAGGCGAACATAAAGCTTGGATTAAAAATGGAGATTTCAGAATGGAGGTTAGAAGCACATTCCTTGAAATAAATAATTAGTGACTGAATATTATTTGTAAACACAAAGTGGTTATAAAATTGTTGAGTGTTATTTTAAACAAAAATTCAAAATGAATATAACAACCTTACCAATGGAGGAAAAATATTCATTAGGTTATCACATCCATATATCTCCAAATTCTTCAATTTGCTAAAAGACTCCGAAGCAAGCTGGTGGTGCCATATTTTTCTCAACTTATCCATGCAGTAAATATGTAATACCTCCAAACTAGGGAGTCGTACCTGGGAGTTAAAGATTCAATGCAATTAATTAATCAATTAATGGCACAATCGATTGATAACTAAATTAGATATTAACTAAATTTGAAGAGTCAAGGTAAAGATAAATTAAATATTGTGAATAAAATTGATTTTTTTTTTTAAAAAAAAACCTTTTTGTCAAAGAGAGGTTGAGGTTGCATTTCAGTATGAATATGGTCTTCTGGTGAGCTTGTAGAGATGAATTTTAACATATTATGACAACCCATTATCTCAAGTATTTGCAAAGAAGCAAATTCAACAACTGAATCTGAATGAATATGTCCCGTATTGGCAAAGCTTCTTAGTTTTGAAAGAAAAGAGAGCCGCAGTGAGTTTAGTTTAGGAAAAACCTTTAATTCAATCAACTTTCTTTCATCTCTTCCTAATCCCGTGGTATCGATGTAACATATTCATCTTATTTTATTTATTTATGTAAATAATTAATTTAAGAGGGGGTTTATGTGATAAATTAAGAGGGTATATGTGATAATCATGAGGGGGTCTATTTGATATTTTGCGGATGCTTATAAAAAAAAACCGGGTGAATTTTGGAGAGAATGCAAGAGCGGACCCGTTTGACCTGACCCGAACCCGCGAGTTTGACCCGACCGTAACTCCCTATTCCGATCACCCCACCGGACGAGCTTGGTATCAAATCGAAGCTTACGAGATAGAGAACGTTCCCATGCCATCCTCGCAGCCCGTAAACGCCGAGAACGCCGCGGTGAAGCTTCGAAGTTCCGCGGGTTTGTGCGGACGATCGCCGGCGATTCCGGCCAGTATTGGCCACGCCATCGGTTGCAAAAGCTTCCCCACCTCACCATCTTCCATTCCTGACCAGTCACCGCAGACCGAGGAGGCCGCTTTGCCGCCGTCCGATCACCCCAAGGAGCCGCGACTTCACGTGCTCGATCCGGCCGCCGCCGCGTGGGAGGACACCACCGGCACCGTTGGACTCACCTCGACGAGAAGTGTCTAACCCGAGCTTCCCCACCGTTAGGTCAATTCCGGTCAACGCTGACCGTAGGGGCATTTTGGTAATTTCATGTGTTGAGGGTAATTTCGTAATTTCCAGCTTTGATGGTGATTTTGTAATCTGAATTGAGGATAAATTGGTAATCTTATAAGGTTGAAGGTAAATTAATAAATTATGAAATTGAGGGTAGTATAATTTCGGATTATATTAGTAAATTACTGAATACGGGATTATTACTAGTAGTCGAGAAGATAGAGAGTTGTAATATTAGGACTGAATACTTATTTAAAGCGTTACTTTTACGAGATTAGTTCTAATTATAATTATGGAAAGTAATTGTGTCGTTTCAGTAAATTAGGTGGATCCGTGGACGAGAATCTACTCACGGACTTGGGTGATAGCTGAGTCCGAAATTGTCACTATGAGTGGAATATATTAAAATTATTTGATTTTTATATAGTAAGGCTTGTTTATGAAATGAATATTTAAAGTGCTTCCATTAAATGATTTTTTTTTAATACATGTTTATTGCGTATAAATATTGTGTTAAATTATATTTATTTATTTATGCTCCGTATCGATTTTAAAATGCAAAAGAGATGATTGATTTTCAAACATGATTTAAAGTGCTTTTATGCGGATTTCGAGTATGATTTTAAGAGTATATGATTGATCCTGTTTATGATTTAAAATGTATATACATTGCTTTTGAGCATGATTCAAAGTATTTATATGTTGATTCCGAGAATAATTTAAAGTGTTTACATATGATCTTCGAGCATGATTTAGAATGTTTATACATATGGATTTCGAACATGATTTAAAGAGTATATGATGGATCTTGGACATGAAATATATTGATTTCGAGTATGATTTAAAGCATGATTTAAATGTATACATATATAATGATTTTGATCATGTTTTTAAGTTTTAAGCAAATACCCGTTCCTCCGGATGAGATGAGATAGTAGGCCTCTGAGTCTGGCCTCGAACACACATAGAGGCTTTGGGTCGTGTGTTTGGGCGCTTCGCCTTTGGGGCATATGCATGCATATTGAGATATGAGATCGGATGGTCCTGACACGATGTCGCGGGATAGCGCATCATAGCACGTCCGTTGAGATCCGGGTATGAGATATGCTCGATGAGCATGAGATGGTACGTCCTTTTGTCTATCCGTGTAGCTCCGGCATGATGGTACTCGGATAGTACATCATTGTCGTCCGTTGAGGTCCGGATGAGACTAGATTATCCCCGGTATTTGTTTAAGGATATTTGCTTAAGGATATTTGTTTAAGGATATTTGTTTAAAAATATTTGATTTACTTAATGTTTGATATTTCAGTTTGAGGTGATATTTCAATATAAGATGTTTTTTATTGATTTTGTGACAACATCAGTTTTGCTTATGTTCAAATTATGATTAAATTAAAAGTTATTTTACATTCAAATAATTATTTGAGAAACGTGATTGGGTTGATGCAGTTGATGTTTGATGAATGATTTGGGAGTGCTTGTGTTGTAATTGCAGGTTTGGAAATGTTATATATTTAGTGGAGGTTCTGCTGAAATTTCGGTAGAATTCTCATTAATAAGATGATTTTAATATTAAAGTTCAATTTCTTAAGATAGGTCGCCTCTGGAAATAGGACGGGTCGTCTCAATCGACTACCCCTTTCATTGACTCACAATTCCGTATCTTAAGATGTTGGAGTTGCAAAAGACTATGAACCATAGAATATGAAAATAGATACTTCAGACGATGACACTTATCCACGGTCATTTTTGTAAAATTTTGACAATAATACGTTCCTTAAAAATGATCGGGCCATAATTTTTCAATATTTCTTAAATCGTGGAGTTCCAACTCCTCAATGTTTGGAAAAAATAACCTGCAACTTGCTTGACTAGCGTGGTTTTACCCATGCCGCCCATGCCGTAGACCCCAATTATGTTGAGCTTATCATCCTTCAACGCCTCCACAACATCTTGAAATACTTTCATTCTTGAATCAAAGATCTCGTAATCTTTCACGTCCCTAAGCTCCGTACTCTTTGGAGCAGGACTGAAGGAAACATTACCAAGTTGCCTTTTACCACGAGATCAGCGGCATCTTCGCGGCCTTTGCAACTTGTTTACCGAGCTTGTAACGAGAAATCAAATTTGGGCACAATCCTTTGAAGCAGGACTTCTTAGCTCTCTCTTCACCATCAATGATGGATCTTGCAACTCCTTCGTTGAATTCATCAATGCTATTTAGCCGACCTATGACACCCTCATAAATCTCATCCCTTGTAGTCTAGCATCATTAATGAGTTGTTGCACAATTTCTCTTTTATGTCCCAACTGCTTCACTTGATCTTTTAGCCCATCTACGTAGCTCCGGTACTTGAAAACATAAGATATCTGCCAGTATAGTCCGTTGGAACAGTTGACTTTGCACCTTCCGATACAATCGTCGAAAAAGCGACCGGACTCCACTTCGCAGACCATTGCTCGTTGCTCGGCACTATAAATTTTTTGGTCGTTGAAAAATTAGGTTCAGTATAAATTAAAAAGAAACTACGACAAACAATTGATATTCATCTTGAACCAACTGAGAATTAAACGAGAACCGCTTTACTTTTTTGGCCTTTTTTTTTTTTTACCTCTCGGGATTAGCCGAAAGGTTTCAAGGGTATGAATGAAAAGAAACAATTTTTTTAGAAACTATTTTAGAAGAGAGATGAAAATTAACAAATGCTAATAATAAGAATGCAGAAGTTAACAATAAACAATAACTTAACACTCAAGAAAATTAAATGCAAGATTAAGACAAACCAGTGATATTTTTTCTTGGACATTGAAAAGAAGAAAAAAATGGGCGATCAAGTTCAAGGATTAGAGACTATTGTCACGGGATGAGTGTTTTGCGCAGTAAACCCGTGCGGCACTTAGACAACCTTGGTCGGGATGTTGCTAAGTAAGCCTTTACGCTTCTCAATAGCTAAGCCAAGAGGTTCCCGAAATGCTAAAGAGAAGGAAGAGCTAGCGAGCAATGTAGCCAAATGCGGAAATTGTATTGTTAGTAAGAAAGCTTACAAGAGATGCTTGATGCTTTGCTTGATTGTGGATGTGTAGATGTGGATGATACAAATGCCTTGAGCTCACCCATATTTATAGAGAAGCTTGGCTAGCTCTAGAGAATTCTAAGGCCTAGAGAATTCTATATACATGTGCAACATTCTAGAGAAATCTATACAAGTGTGCTAGTTGCTGTTATTTTGCGGAATGTTCTAGAATCGGGCTAAGCTAGCACATCTTGGCTCATTATCTTAGGCCATTTTGGGCTGAAATCATGCGGCCCGTAACATCCTCCCCCACCTAAGCTCGCGGCGTCCTCGTCACGCTCTTGTGCTTGTACCTTTGGATGTGCTCCGCGAACTGCCACAATTCATCTTCTCGTTCCCAAGTGGCTTCGCTCTCGGGGAGGTTCTTCCATTTCACCAAGTACTCGTAGTACGCTGGCACGCCCCTCCTTTGAATGATGCGATCAGCAAGGATGTACTCCACATCTTTGTCGAACGCGGTGACAACGGCTGTTGGGGCACGCCTTGATTCTCTGCGTGTTGGTTCTTCCACGTCTTCGTGATAAGCCTTGAGAAGACTTATGTGAAAGACCGGATGAATCATGAGCCTTGGTGGAAGCTCTAGTTGATACGAGACGTTGCCTACACGTCGGACAATGCGAAAGGGTCCTTGTGGACTTTGCGAAGTGTCTTGAATTGTTGGGGTAGGAGCTTGATCATAACTCGATCGCCTTCCTTATACTCGACGTGCCGTCTCCTAGTATCAGCCCACTTTTTCATTTTCCTCGGGGCTTTGTCGAGGTATGCTCGCGTGATGTCCGCTTCTTCTGTGCCATTCACGGGCGAGCTTGTGTGCCGCGGGGCTTTTCCCTCCATACTTTGAGGCTATGGCGTTGGGGGTCATGGGCTGGAATCCCATGATGATCTCGAAGGGACTCTTGCTGGTAGCCTCACTCCTCTGAAGATTGTAAAAAAATTGGGCGACATCAAGTAACTTCGCCCAATCCTATTGATGAGCGCTCACGTAGTGCCTCAAATACATCTTGAGGAGGCCATTGATGCACTCGGTCTGTCCATCCGTTTGTGGATGAAAGCTTGTCGAGAACTTAAGATCGGTCCCCAACATTTTAAAGAGCTCCGTCCAAAATTTTCCTATGAAGCGAGGGTCTCGATCACTCACGATGCTTCTTGGAACACCCTAAAGCTTCAAGATGTGTTTAATGAAGAGACGGGCTGCTTCATCCACCTTGCAATCAGTGGGTGCGGTAATAAACGTTGCATACTTGCTATAGCGGTCTACCACGACCATAATGCTGTCGCAACCTTCGGATTTCGGTAAGGCCGTAATGAAATCTATGGAGACGCTCTCCCACGGTTTTGATGCTAGGGGCAGGGGCTCCAACAATCCTGCCTGCAATTGATGATCAATTTTGTCTTGTTGGCACACAAGACAAGTCCGCACATATGCCTCGATGTCGTCCCGCATACTTGGCCAAAAATACGAGGCTTGGACTAGTGCGGTGGTGCGCTCAATTCCTGGGTGACCAGCCCACTTGGAGTCGTGGCACTCTTTGATGACTTCTTTGCGTAAGTTTCCCCACCTTGGCACGAACAGCCGATCTCCCTTGGTGAGGAGGATGCCCTCTTCTTGCCAAAATCTCCTTGTCTTCCCTTCGAGGACCTTTTCCAGCAAGTCCTTTGCCAATGGGTCTTGTTGGAGGTCTTCCTTGATGCGTGAGACAAGGTCGGACTTCGGTTGGCTCGTGCTTAGAGTGGCCAATTTCGCCTTGCGACTAAGTGCGTCCGCAACGACGTTGGCTTTGCCTGGCTTGTACTCGAGCCTATAGTCGAATTCCACAAGAAAATCTTGCCACCTTGCTTGCTTGGGGCTCAGCTTCTTTTGTGTTTGGAAGTAGCTTGTTGCTACGTTTCTCGTCATAATCGTAAAGTGTGAGCCAAGCAAGTATTGTCGCCACACTTTTAGGCATTGGATGATGGCTGTCATCTCCTTCTCTTGTATCGTGTAGCGGCGTTCTGTGTCAATAAGATTTTAGCTCTCGAACGCTATCGGGTGGCCTTCTTGCATAAGGACTCTGCCAATGGCGAAGTCAGAGGCATCCGTTTGCACTTCGAAGGGCTTAGTGTGGTCTGGAAGAACTAGGACGGGTTCTTCCGAAATTGCTTTCTTCAAGCCTTCGAACGCATGTTGGCAATCTTCAGACCAATGCCATGTCCGATTCTTCTTGAGTAGATCGGTCAAGGGTGCCGCCTTGGCTGAGTAGCCTTGAATGAACCGGCGGTAGTAATTCACTAAGCCAAGGAATGAGCGAAGCTCGGGTACTTTCGTGGGAGGCTCCCAATCGAGAATGGCCTTCACCTTCGAGTTCTCCATCATGAGTTTCCCGGCTGAAATCTTGTGCCCGAGGAACTCTACCTCTTCTTGAGCAAACGAACATTTCTCCATCTTGAAGTTGAGTTCATTCTCCCGAAGTACTTGGAAGACTTGCCGTAAATGCTTAGCATGCTCCTCGAGCGTGGTGCTGTACACCATTATATAGTCCAAGTACACGACCACAAAGCGGTCGAGGAATGGTTGCAGTACCTTATTCATGAGAGTGCAGAATGTGGCCTGTGCATTGGTTAGACCAAAAGGCATAACTAAGAACTCAAAAGATCCGTACCTTGTGACTCATGCAGTTTTGGGTTCATCTCCTTCGGCAATGCGCACTTGGTAGTACCCGGAGCGCAAGTCGAGTTTGGTGAAATACCTTGCGTTGCCAAGCTGGTAAAAAAAATCCGCTATCAAGGGTATTGGGTACTTGTTCTTAATAGTGATCTTGTTGAGCACTCTGTAATCGATGCACATACGCAGCGATCCATCTTTCTTCTTTTGGAAAAGGATCGGTGTACCGAATGGGGCTTTGGACGGGCGCACATAGCCTGCCTCCAACAAATCCGTGAGCTGCCTTCGTAATTCTTCGAGCTCAGGGGGCGCTATACGATAGGGCGCCAAGGCTGGAAGCTTTAAGCCTTGATGATCCACCTCTCGTCTAGGTGGAAGCTTCTTCGGAAACTGTGGAGGCATCACGTCCTTGAACTCCTTGAGGACGGATTGTACCATAGGAGGGACTTGGCTCGGAGCACTTGCGGAGTTCTCTCCCTCGTTGAGCTCCCGGATGGAGACCAAGAAGCTTGGGTCCTTCTTAAATCCCTTCTTAAATTGCATGGCCGATAGTGTCTTCTCCTTGGACTTGCCACGTTCCGTAGGAACCATGCATGCCTTACTCCCGTCGAGGATGCTTAGGGAGTTAGTGGCTGGAAGTGGGAAGGCATGGACTTGGTCGAAGAATTCCATGCCAAGGACCATCTTTAAGTCATCCATGGGCACGATTGAGAAATTGAGCTTTCCGCTCCATGTGCCAAGTGCAACATTAACACCTTGTGCGGTGCCCGCAATGGGCTTGGCGGGTGAGTTCACCGCCTTCATAGTGCCTCCTTGTCTTGTGGTCTTGAGGCCTAGGCGCTTGGCCTCATCCTCGGACACGAAGTTATGTGTGGCTCCGTATCCAAAGAATGCGCGAACGGTGTGGCTGCTTATCTTCGCTCACATACATTAGCCCTTTCTTGGCGATTGCCGATTATGGGTCGTCGAGTGCGCCGAGACGTTGGATAGAAACCATGCTGGGTCGGGGTTCTTCCGTCGATGGTGTGGAGTTGCCCTTGAGCTGGGCAGTGAGGGCATTTAGCGACTTCTTCTCCGGACAGTCACGTACCCAATGAGGCCCGTTGCATATGAAGCATGGGCTACGGGCTTCAGAGCTTCCTTATTGCCTTCCGGTTTGCCCTGAACGTTCTTGCCGCTTGGAGGCTTTTTCTCCCCCCAATCCTTGCGATTGTGCCCCTTGTCCTTGCGACTCTCTCCCCCACCTTTGCCTTGGTTAGGCCTTTTCTCCTTGGATTGGGTGGAGTACTCGTGCAGTGACTCCGAAATGGCAATGGCGTCGTCAAGTGTTTGGACGCCACGCCTATCGAGCTCCGTTTCGGCCCAATTCTTGAGGCCATCTTGGAAGTAGAAAAGGGAGTCTTTGTCGGACATGTCGCCGATCTCGAGCATAAGGGTAGTGAACTCGTTGATGTAGTCGTGAACTCTACCCGTTTGCTTGAGGCGACGTAGGCGTGCTCTCGCCTCTTTCTCGGCATTGCTTGGGGCAAATTGCTTTTGGAATTCTTGCTTTAAGTCTACCCATGTGTTGATGGTGCAGATGCCTTTGCCCATTTCGCCATGCTTACGACGGCACCATAGTTGTGCAGCGCCTTGTAAGAATGTGGGTGCAATGCCCACTTTTGATGCCTCATCTCTCACACCCATGGCATCGAAGTATTGATCTAGCCCAAACAAGAAGTTATCTACGATGGTGGCATTTCGTGTGCCATCGTAGGTGTCGGGCTTTGGCACATCAATGCGTCGCGCATCACTTGTGCTTGTTGAGGCTGGGCTAGAGGAGAGTGTGCACTTGTGCCAGGCCCAGTCCGAGCGTACTTCCTCTACTTCCGCGCGGACAACGCCCAGCTCGTCTTGTACGAAGCTGGGGAGTTTCATCAACTCCTCATGAAATGCTTGAAATTTCCCTTGAAGGGTGTTGGCTTGGTCTTGGATGAGGGCCTTGATTGCCAATGTATCGAGGGTATCCCGAGCGGCGGACATTATGGTTTCAAGCGTAGCCATGCGAGGCTCCAAAGCATCTATCGAGCAGCCTTAGACTTGCCACGAGTCTTGGCCTGCCCGCGAGTTTCATGGCGGCCCCGACTTGGTTCCGGGATGATCTCCACATCATGAGCGCCCTCTTGTGTCACGCTTGAGGTTGGGAGGTTGGTCATTGCTGCTGGAATGCATGAGTGCAAACCTTAGCTCTGATACCACTTGTCACGGGATGGGTGTTTTGAACAGAAAACCCGTGCGGCACTTAGACAACCTTGGTCGGGATGTTGCTAAGTAAGCCTTTACGCTTCTCAATAGCTAAGCCAAGAGGTTCCCAAAATGCTAAAGAGAAGGAAGAGCTAGCGAGCAATGTAGCCAAATGCGGAAATTGTATTGATAGTAAGAAAGCTTACAAGAGATGTTTGATGCTTTGCTTGATTGTGGATGTGTGGATGTGGATGATACAAATGCCTAGAGCTCACCCATATTTATAGAGAAGCTTGGCTAGCTCTAGAGAATTCTAAGGCCTAAAGAATTCTATATACACGTGCAACAATCTAGAGAAATCTATACAAGTGTGCTAGTTGCTGGAATTTTGTGGAATGCTCTAGAATCGGGCCAAGCTAGCACATCTTGGCTCATTCTCTTCGGCCATTTTGGGCTGGAATCATGCGGCCCGTAACACTATGCTATAAATAGAAATTATTAAAGGATTTAGAACAAATTCTCCTCTTTAATTATCCGAGATCATACAGTTGATGAGCTTATCTTTCACCTTGAATATTTAAGAACAATTTTAATGAGCAAAAAGATCATTGGTAACTACTGAGGAATGAACTAGAAGGGAAGGCAAAGAAAGAAACGACAGCAAAAAAATGATATTTATCTTGAACCGACTAACAATTAAACAGAGAACTTATTTGCAATCAACAAAACCAAAACAGAGGAGCCCTATTTTTCCTCTCATTTTTCTCTCTCTTCTTCAAGTTGTGAAAATGATAATAAAGTACGACAGCTCACTACTTTAATTTGTTGGAAAGTGTCGCCTAAAATACTTCCTTTCCTAGGCGGAAATATTAGCTTGAAGAGGAGTTCATTAATTTTTTGTTGCAAGATTTGAACCATATGATCATTAATTTTTTGTTTTGATTCGGCTAGTTCATGATAAGAAACGATTTTTTTTGCATCACATTATGTTAAAAAGTAGCCCTCTTTGTTACTCCCACAGCTATATAGTCCAATATTTTGTATTTGATCACAAAGTGCATGGGGAACTATTGATTAGGTGCTTTAGCCTAAAATGAATATCTATTAAAAATTTATCTAATATCACGAAACAATAAAAGATATCAACTTCAGCTTAAAGTCATATAAAATTAAACATTAAATATACTATTAAAAAAATCTTTTCTGATGATATGATATAGCCTTGGAGTTTAAGCCAAATTATTTTAATAAGGTCTTTTTATATTTAACTGCCTAAAAAAGAAATATAACGGAGCTCATAGTTCAATCAACTTTTGACTATATCATGAATATTAATAATCAATAACATAGCACAAAGTTTCAAAAAAGAGTAGTTAATAATATATCTTTTTTACTTTCTTTATAATTATTATTTCAATAAACTTTTTTTCTTTAAATAAATGATTTATTGTAATACCTAATCAGAGGCATCAATAGCTCTTTACTACCGCTGTCAATGCTCTTATATATATGTGTTCAGCAAAAGATAAAGCAAAAGCTTGAATGAATGATTGAAGGCAAATTTTTTTTATAAAAGCAGATACCGAAAGCACACAAAAACCATTTGAGAATGAAGCTAACAGCAAATCATCACATGCACTTCAATGATTTTGATTTATTTTTTTCAATCACCAAACAAAAAACAAGGGAATGAAAACAGAGGTAACTTATTTTATCCTTTTTTCATCTTTAACTCTTGTTCTTATATAATATTTTCCTTGGGATTTCGGGAAAGCAAAAAAATAATTCAATAAAGTGCGAGTTGCTCAAACTGATTTGTCTTGTATTTTAGGCAGTCTTGTGACATGATGATAGTGCTCATGAATGCTGTAAAATATCTAATGCAAACAACTCAATTCGGGACGATAAGCTTAATTTTTCAAGTGATGAATGCAAATAACTTTTTGTAGTTAATTGAATCTGTAATACTCTTACCCCTATTCTAAAATTTGGAGATCGCTTCAGGACAAAAGGTATTTCTCACTTATCTTTAATCTTCAAGTAAAGTTAGATACAAAGCAAATCTAATAAAATTATAAACAAACAAACAAAGCAAGAAAAGACATTAAACAGACAACATTGATCTTAAGCCAACTGATATTTAAACAGAGAATTCTTTCTTCTTCTTCCGCCCCCTTTTGCTCCAGGATTAGAATTTTTGCTATTATCAGTAAGGTTTCAAGGGTTTGAATAAAATCGCACACTTTTTTTAAAAATTTTTTTTTTGGGGAAAATGGATGCAAATTAACCAAAGCTAATAATAAGAACTCAGACTTTAACAATGAACAATAATTTAAAACACAAGCAAAATAAAGACAAGATTAAAACAATCCAGAGAAAATTTTTTTTCTTGGAAAGTAGATAGAAATTAGGTAAGAACAGCTATGAAAAGAAATTATTAAAGGATTTAGAACAAGTGTACCTCTTTAGTTATTTGGGATCAGAGGGTTGATGAGCTTCTCTATTCGCCTTGAATATTAAGTAAAAACTTCTATTAAAAGAAATTATTAAGAACAATTTTAATGAGTAAAAGATCACTGTTGACTGAGAGGAAAGTATGAGTAAAAAGCTGATGAGAGTAATAACAATGAAATGTAAAAGAAGAATACTTAATCATGCTGTCCTTTTATACTCGATTTTTAAGATTTAATAAAGCATGAGTAAGATACAAGAAATGGATCGGGTAAAGGTAAAATACTTTAAAAAATTTTGTTCAACAAAATTAAGTTGAAGGAAGCACTAGTTTATGGCTCTACGTTTCCTATATTCTAATTAAATAATTAAGTTGAAGTTTTCAACGAATAAATACCTGTTGTGCTTGAATAATTTTGGCATATGCATTACTTGTATCCCGTGAAATTGAAAAGAATATTGATTTACAGAGCATATTAGTAGGGAAAAGCTTTGTAAGATGCCTGATAAAAGATCAAGCGAAGCTGGAATGAAGAATGACATTTTAGAAAGAAACTAAAGTGCAATCAGCAAAGTAGGGTCAATAATGAGTTGATTTATGCGCCTTTTTGTTATTTCATTTGTTCTATCCACAAATGATGCTTCGATATTACTAAGTTCCACATGGCCATTATCTACTGATTATTTCATGTTTTTGACAGAAAAATGAAGCTCATCATCAAACTTGCATGAACAAATCTTCAATTTGATTATTATAAAGTAAATAATTTCATTTATGGATTATGGGTATGTTAAATTCTTAGTACGTACTAGGGATTATTAGTAAGTATTTTTGGCCAGGTTCACATAAAAATTGATTCAAAACTGTAAAGTATTTAGTGAGCACTTGTCCCTGTATTTTCAAAAAATATTATTTAAAAGTTATGTTTACCATATAGTTATAAAAAGTGCGATGGTTGCTGCATGATTATAAAGTCAAAATTGACAACGACATTAAGCCATGAATCTCTTTATGTATTTTCTTGGATATCATATAGTATTTAGTTTAAGATCTTCAATTAACACAGATTTGAAAACCAAATAATTGAATGATTGTATAAGTTCAAGTTCAGCATTTAATTATGAAGTAACTATACATAAATGTGTATTTTGCAAGCTGGTACCCAATATTCGCATAAACATATTGCTGTGGATAATAACATCAGCATCTCTAACGTTTTTTTAATTTAACATAAATTTTATTTTTAACTCTATAACTATTCATTACTTAGATATAAATTTTCACAATCACTAAACAGAAACACAGGAGAATGAAACAGAGGAGCCCTATTCTAAGCAGAAGTAGGTGTTTTGCCGGAAAGTATCACCTTCCGAGCAAATCTAGTGGGTCCGCTGAATAGATTTTTAACATTATTCTATTCTATTTGATCTTTCTATCTTTACCCCAAGCATTCTTGGTTGGCGTTGCTACATTGTCATGTAATCTGTGTGCCTTGGTGAAGAGGGGAAGGAGTAACTGTGGTTCTGGATACGTGAAAGGAAATGATGAGGGTAGATTTGTAATTTTGAGAAGCGATTTTGCAGGCCAAAACTGTGACTATCAATATCTGAGCATTAGAGGTTGACGTCTTTGATAATAAATATACTTATTAACATTGTTTTTGCCATCTTTCACAAAATCATTAGATATCTTTCAACAAAGCCCCTGTTTCTCCCCTGTTTTCTTTTAATTATGGGTTTTTATTATTTTTCTACTTCAAGAATTATAAAATATCAATGACTATAAGAATTATTGTTTTATATTATTTTACTACTATAATTTTATAAAACCTTTCCTTTTATTAATTTTCCGTTAGAACTATTAGTTGGCCAATTAATTGACTAGTAAAATACCAATTTTACTCATGGTGAAATGCAAAAATAGAGGTTTCAAATAATAGACATAAAATTATCATTATGCCTTTAAATTGTTAAATAATAACTTTAAACATGAATTTATGATAACCTTAAATTTATTACTACCATAAAAGTAGTGAATTGGCAAAATATCCCTAGATATTTTTGTTCAATAAGCATAACCTACTCTAAAAAAAAAAAAAGAAAAACTTTAATGTGGGAGTATTGATTTGTAAATAAGCTTTAATGTTTTTTTTTAAGAATAGATTGTACATAAACTGAAGTTAAAGTTGTTTCTTAAAGTATCTACTAACTTAAAAGCTGAAGCTATAAAGTGTATGATGAATTATTATGTAATAGCCTAGGCAAATCCTACATCGACAAAGTACATGAGAGATGTTGGATTTATAAAGAGTTATTCACACCTTAATTGGCAAGATCTGTTTTTGGATTATATATGGGCACTAAAAAAAAAATGTTGGGATAATATCTTGTCAGTTTAAAGTTGGGTCATGAGTCATGACATATATGATAAGCATGTGATGGAGTTTTTGACTTCAAAATATAGTATTTAATTTTATCATATATGACTTCCAATTTTATTTTGACACAAGGGAATTAGTTACGGGATCCCTTTTCCGACGATTTGTGATGGTGATGATGAATTTCGCAATAGTAGGCTGAAGCTTATTCCATCCGTTCCTAAGGTATCCATCTTAGTCTTCATGTATTAAGACTACGTTATTATATACACAATTGTTGCATGCATTTTAATCGTATGAGTGAGTTGGTTCATAATAACAAAGGAGTTTTATTATTTTGCATGACGTCGAAATTTAGCTAGTGAATGGTAAAATGTTTGCCTTTCTGTTTGTCCCAACACTATGTAGTCATATCAATATCAACAATTTCCCTACGATATTAAGCAATAAACAATATCAACATGTTGTGCATGCTTTTGTCGTTTGGATGGAGGATGTGACATCTTTTTATTTTAGATGCTCTGTAGGACTTTTGATTTAATGATTGAATGCAATCAATTAATATAAAAAAAAAAATTGGACAGTTTATGTGTTAGTCAATTGGTTGCCAATCCTTCGGATTCGGCTAATGAATACACCCCGTTAATTAGATGAATGAAAAAGCTCCTCAAACATGATTGGAATATCACCATCAATCACAGTGAGGTGAATTTTACTGTGAATCTTCACATTCCTTTTATCATGCATGATATGTGGGGGTTGCTTATCCCTGCCTTGTTTTTCCTCAGCTCTTCCTAAGAACCATTTTGTACCAAAAAATAATAATAATAACAAAAGCTTACATATTGTAGTATGCAGGTACTGCAATATCTATTATTGATAAAGTAGATTTACTTGCACCCAAGCCAACGCAAAAAACGCCTTTTTGTGAATAATATGCGCAATGCCAGCCCATGGAGTATTGAAGTAATTTTGTTTCAAGTTTGCCCTCCATTTGTAGCACGTTCTTTTGCAGTGATCATTCAATCCTTTGCAAAGCCCAGAAAAATAGAAGCTATAAAAATAGAAGCTATCAGGCAAGAGAGTAGTACCTCTAGAAAGATTATTTATAAGCGTTGACGCTGCCTCTTTATCTGGCAACCAGTTCTCAATGATTCTGTTCTGAACAAGCAACTCGATGTCCTTCGCTGTGTTTAAGGGTTGATGAATAAGGAACACGTAATCATTTATGTAATTCTCAGAGTAATGCAGTTGTTCAAAGCCAATGAGATTACGAAATAAAATTCTGTTTCAAGCTGCAGCTTCAGTTTCGGAATATGCAGTGTCCTGTCTTTGAACTCTATGGCAAACAACTCATTGCCCTTGCTCAAACTGAAGCGGACACCAGCTTCGTGGAGATCAGTCACATGGTGCGGTTTCACCTTTGTGTTTTTGCTGACCACCTTGTTTTTCCTGATTCCTCGATGATGGTAGATGACAAATCCTTAGAAAATCAAGGAAATGCTCTACCCTAACCTCAGTGTTAAGGGAATTTATGCGCATTACCTTGTACCGCCTCTAAACCCTTGAATACTAGTGAAGAAAGCAGCATCCAGCACAATCATTTCAACGAATTTATCTCTTCTTAATTCCATTTTTTCTGCATAAGAACCTCGTAATTCTTCTTCTTTCAACTTTATAACTTGAACAAACTCATCGAAGCTTATTTTGTCCCGTTGAAGAAAATAATGCAGGCACTGCTGTTTATGTTCTTCCATGAACTGTAAGTTTGCTTTGCCATGGTAATGAAGGCCAATTGGGACTACCTGAGGTGTATATGCCTTTTCATTTATCTGATGCAATCGCTCTGGAACTCTGTGGATGCAGCAGTTTGAGGGCAACGGTGATAACTTTTTCAACTTAACTTGCAAGGATTCTTCCATGTTATAAACCGAAAATATGGCATGAAATGTGGTCAAGTCAACACTTAATAAGGCATAGTAATTAAAAAAGAATAAAATAAACAAACGCTAGAGCACCTCAATCCCTACTACTTGCAGTGTGTTAGCCTGGATTCAATGATAGACCGGATTAATTGAACTAAAAGGGACAACTGTCTTAGGATTAGGAGTATGTTATCGGCATTTTATCTGGCCTCAGGCCATCAACAAAGCAGTTTGAATGCTTGTTAGATAATTTTATGGATTATTCCTAACCTTCACAGATGAATAAGCCACAATTCGTATATTCATTTCTCCAGATTCTAAGTAAACCATAACTATGAAAAACTTGAATCTTTTTCTTTTCTTTTCTTTTATTTTTCCCAGAATGCGACAGCCATTTGATTGATCCAAGTTTATATAATATTCTTGAACCTCATCTTAAGTAAAGCAACAAAAGCATTTAATGTTTCTCAAAACCTTTATTTCCCTAACATATAGCAAAACATTCTTAAATTTGCATAAAGCACAAAAGTAATTTAGTTTGTAACAACAACACAGACGATAAATAGCATTTTATAGCTTTAACAAAAGCATACAAAATCCTTAAACCTTCTCTCAAGCAATTCATTAAAGCCACAACGATATCTTTTTGCTTCCTACAGTTTTTATCGTTTCAGTAGTTCATATATTCTTCTTTATCAAATTTAGTAACTTTTCTTTTAAAAAAATCAAGAAGGTTTTAACTGCAAGGAAATACGACACATAATTTAATATTATTCCCGGATTAAAGAAATTCATCAATGCAATATTAACATACATTCAGAATCAAAGAATCATCAATGCATCATATCTGTACACCCAAAAGAAAAAGGAAATGAAAGCATCAAGAGAAAGTTGTACCACATGGACCCTTGACAACCCTTATAACGAGTTAAGACCACCAAATCCAATTTAATAGAATTGAGGACCTCTACAATGTGCAAGTGCGAAATTTCCCAATACTATTTAGAACAAAGTCTAGAAAACAACATAATAGTGGAATTCCCAACATGTTATATATTGTACAAAATCATGAAAACCAGAAAAAACTGCATATTAATTCTTGGGTTTCTTCAACATATCTTTCATCCAAATCAAACAAGAATCAATAAATCAACAACATTCATCTTTAAATGACATTTACCACAATGAAATTGTCAACCAAGCCTCATATAAATGGTTTTTATGATATTTGGTAAATTTACTTGTTATTTTCTAAGCGTACGGAAAGAAATCACTTTCATAATCGAGAATCAAATAACATATATGAATCTAAGTTGAAGTAAGTCTTGGGTTTGTGAAATAGCTTGCATTGTGATTTAGATTGGAAAGGGAGTTCTTTTTGTTGGTTGAGAGGAGTTGAGCCTTTGGAGACTGGGTCCTATTTCAAAATGAGGGTCCGTAATTTACTAAATCTATTAAGGAGTCCAAAACTCATGATAGCTTCCCCAAGGTTCAAATAAATAAATTTCTCAAGGATAAAGTTTTTGTTTCTTCTTGAGATTTCCTTGCCATACTTACCCATATTTCGAAAATACCTGATATTGCCTGCAAGTAAATTTATATATACCGATTAACAATGATAAACAAGCACAATGAGGTTTTAACCCCGAGAGAACATCGGGGTTGCAATGAAAACTATCTATTTAAGAAGTTAATTCTTATGATAATTTGATGCTTAATTTGTTAGAGTAGTTATGATTATATTCATCTTAAGAATAAGATCTTTCAGACACTGGTAGATTAGTGCCAAAATACTCAGCATAAGACCTATAAACTAGAAACTACACACCCATTATTGGACTCCGCACATAAGTTGATCTTTTGTAAGCTATAAAACAAAGCTGCAATTACATAAGAAAGTGGGATTTATCACCAGACAAGCATTGTGGTGAAACTTAAGCTGACTGAAGGATACCCAAAGCAATCTCCTTAAGGGAAAATGTAACACATGCATTTTTTTATTATACATTTTAATAATTAAAACAAGAGGGGATCTATTCGATATTTTGTATGTGTTTAAGGAGATGAAAATGGGTGGGAAGCGTAGAGCAGACCGAGAGAGAGAGGGAGAGAGAGACAACCTGTTTGACCTGACCTGACCCGGAACCCACGAACTTGACCTGTCGTAACTTCCTTTTCCGACCACCCTATCGGACGAGCTTGGTATCAAATCGAAGTTCACGAGCCCGCGAACGTTCTTCTGCCATCCCCACAGGCCAAAAACTTTGAGAACACTGCCGAACAGAGTGCGAAGCTCATGCACAACTTGGATTTTGTTTCGTGTTTTCACTAGATTTTGTTACGTGTTCCCCAGCCAATCCGTGTTTTCACTAGATTATGCGACGCCACCACTTGGATTTTGTTCTCCACCTTGCCCTCTATCATTTCTGACCACCCACAGCCACCGGGGGATCATTTTGCTGTTGATCAGCCGTTGGAAGATTTACGGCTTTAAGAGCTCGATCCGGCGCCACCGTCGCGCATGGGAGGTCACCACTGGCACCATTGAACTCAACTCGATGAGAAGTGTCTAGTCAGAGATTTCCCATCGTTGTTGGGTGAATTCCGGTGACCATAGGGGTATTTTAGTAATTTCACACATAGAGGGTAATTTCATAATTTCTAGCTTTGAGGATGTTTTTACAATCTAAATTGAAGAAGAATTGATAATTTTATGATGTGAGGATAAATTAGTAAATTATGAATTTGAGGGTTGTTGATAAGTACAATTTCATATTTAATTAGTAAATTACTGAATACTGGGTTAATACTGGTGGTCAAGAGAATTGAGAGTTGTAATATTTGAACGAATATTTACTTTAAGCGTTATTTTTGTGACAATAGTTCGAATAATAAATATGGGAAGTAATTATATCATTTTTTTAAAATAGGTGGATCTGCGGATGAAATTTACCTGCGGACTTGGGTGATAGCCGAGATTGAGTTTATCACTGTGAGTGAAATATATTAAACCTATTTGTGTACGTTTTATTTTTATATAGTAAAGCTTGTTCGTGAAATAAGTATTTTAATTGTTTTCATTTAATGGTTCTCCGAAATAAATGTCTTATACGTATGAATATTTTGTTAAGCTATGCATATTCATTTATATTCTGTGTCGACTTTGAATTTATAAAAAAGATTATTGATTTTGAGCATGATTTAAAGTGTTTATATATGGATTTTGGGCATGATTTAAAATGTATATGATTGATTTTGAGCATGATTTAAAGTTAATATATATTGATTTCGAGCATGATTTAAAGTTTAAAGCAAATATCCTTTCCTTCCAGATAAGATGAGATAGTAGGCCTTTAGGGCCCGTCTGAGCACACATAAAGGCTTTGGGCCGTGTGTTTGGGAACTTTCACCCGGGGGCACGGATATTGAGATATGATGAGATTTAAGACCGGGTAGTACGGACACGATGTCGCCAGATAGCGCATCATAGCATGTCTGTTGAGAACCGGATATGATGAGATTATTCCCCCGGGTGTTTGTTTATAGATAGTTGTATTATTTAGTATTTGGTATTTCAATATGAAATGTTTTTCTTGATTTCGTAGTAGTAACAATTATATTTATGTTTAGTATATGATCGAAATGCAATGAGTTATTTATATTAATATAATTAATTTAGAAAATTATTTATACAAGTGATGGATTTATTTTTGTAAGTATTTTATGTTTCAAAAACTACTATCCACTCATTGAGCTCACTGAGTTTTATGCTCACTCTATTTTATTATATTTTTCCCCCAGCAGATTATAGGTACAAAAGTTGACCCAGCAGCTATACATATTTAGAGTCCTTTTTGGCCACGTGAGAGTGTATAAGAATATAGATAACTTTTTTTTAGTTAGTGTATATAATCATCCCATTTTGGAATTATACTAGGGATATGACACAAAAATTAGGAAACGTGTGTACTATTGGCCACGTGTTATAATTGTAGGTTTGGGAATGTTGTATGTTTAGGGGAGGCTCTGCCGAAATTTTCGGTAGAATTCTCATTAATAAAATTTATAATGTTTGAGTTCAATTTCTTGAGATTCGTTGCCTCCGGGATGAGGCGGCTCATTTTAGTTGGTATCGGAGCATGGTTTTAGATTCCGTAGACTTTACTTGTTTAGGAAGAATAAATTTATAATTTTGATAAGGAGGAATTCATATTTTGTAGGCACCATCATGATTCATCGTAGTGGTAGACGTGGCTGTGGCCATGGCCGTACGCGGGCAGTAGTTGGGTTAACTCCTAGTGTTGTACCTGTGGGGGTAAGTGAACCTGTAGAATCTTCGACGCATGGGGCTGCATAACAAGCGCCTGTAAATGCCCCAAACATTGAGCAGTCATTTAATCGGCTGGCTCAGATTATGGCTACAGCTATTTAGAATCAAGCTCATTCATAGGCTAGTAGCGCTAACACCATAGAGCACGTGAAAAGTTTAAGAGGGAGAAGCTTTAATGGTACTGGAGAGCCACCCGAGGCCGAGCCGTGCATTGTCAAGCTAGAGTGTTTTTTTGAGGTGATGAGGTGCTCAGTGGAGGATAAATTAATATTTGCCACTTTTCTACTTGAGGATAGAGCTTATCACTGGTGGGAGACTGTGGAACTTTGATATCATGGGCATGCTTACATTACTTGGGACATTTTCTGTAAGGAATTCTATACTCATTATTTTCCAGTGGTATATCAAGACATCAAGCAGAATGATTTCCTTTGATTGGTCCACGGTTCGACGACAGTTGAAGAGTATGAGAAGAAGTTTATGGACCTTTCTCGATTTGCTACGACTGTAGTAAGTGATGAGAAAGAGAGATGCAGATGATTCGATGAGGATATTCGATTTGAGATTCGCATCGTCGTAACTGCATCGAGATACATCGAGTTTGTAGAGGTCGTTGAAGTAGCTAGGAGGGTTGAACATAGTACTCGCAGAGGGACATAAAATTCAAGCATTGAAGCAGAAATGGAGCCAGAGTTGGACAGATAGTGGTTCTAGTAGTAGACCACCTAAGCAGGGAAGTAATCGTGCGGGATGTTTTGATAGCACTCAGAAAAGTCAGAGTATAGGTATCGGGGAGACCCAAGATAGACTGTCAGCCATGGCTCTGTGCATCAGTTGGTGGGAAGTAATGTCAGAAGTTAGGGACATTATAACAGAAGTAAAAGGGGATATTGTGATGATCGTCTTAGGGTTGCTCAGTATAATTCTTGCCCTATATATAGTAGGAACCATTAGGGTTAGTGTTGAATTGGAGAAAAAGTTTGTTATCGTTGTGGTCAGCCTGGACACGTCAAGAGATTCTATCCTACTTTATCCCAAGGAGACAGCTCCTACACGAGGGACATCCTCTTAATCCCAACCTTACCCTAAACAGACTTAGGGCCAGAGAGATGTGTAGATAGGTAATTCTACATCGACTGGTAAGAGTTAGACGACTACTTCAGCTTAGAGAAGTCAGCCTAGTCGACCTCATACTTAGGCTCGAGTCTTTGCTTTGACACAACAAAAGGCACGTGCTATACCAGAAGTTATTATAGGTATATTATCTATCTTTTGCTGTAAAGCACATATTTTTATTGATACTGAATCTACACATTTTTTGCTTCCTGTATATTTGCTAAACATGTGGAGCGAGAGCTTGAACCACTAGAATGTGACTTAGTTGTTAGTACACCTACGGGAGAGTCACTTTTTGCCAAGAGTGTGTATCGTAATTGTGTGATTAGAATAAGTGAGCATGAATTTGAGAAGAATTTGATTGTTATAGATATTCAAGATTTCAATGCTATCTTGGATATGGATTGGCTTGCATCGCATTATGCTACAGTTGATTGTTTCAAAAAGGAAGTTGTGTTTGTGAAGCTAGGGAAAATTGTGGCGAAATTTTATGAGTAGCACAAAATTTTACCCTCATGTGTCATTTCCATCATTAATGCGAGACGGTTGCTTAGAAAATGATGCTCAACTTATTTAGCATATGTGATGGACAAAAAGGTTTAAGAGTTGAAATTAGAGGATATTTTAGTAGTCCAAGAGTTCCCAGATGTATTTTCAAATGAAATTTCGGGGATTCTACCTAATAGAGAGATTGAGTTTTCTATCGACTTAGTTCCTGAAACATCTCCTATATCTATGGCACCATACATGATAGCTTTAACAGAATTGAAGGAACTTAAGGTTCAATTACAAGAATTAGTGGATAAAGAGTTTATTAGGCCTATTATTTCTCCTTGTGGAGCTCTAATTTTGTTTGTTAAGAAAAAAGATGGTACCTTCAGACTCTGCATTGACTATTGGTAGTTGAGCAAGGTTAAGATACACAATAAGTATCCACTTCCGCATATTGATGACTTGTTTGACCAACTCTAGGGGGCTAAGATATTTTCTAAGATCAAATTACGATCAGTATATCATCAGCTTAGAATTAAAGAGGACGATGTTCCTAAAACAGTATTTAGAACCTGATATAAACATTATGAGTTTTTGGTGATGTCGTTTGGGTTGACTAATGCTCCAGCAGCTTTTATGGATCTCATGAATAGGGTATTTCACAAGTATTTAGATTGATTCGGTAATTGTGTTCATCGATGATATTTTGGTGTATTCACGAAATTAAGAAGAGCATGCTGATCACTTGCAGACGGTTCTGTAAACTTTGAGAAAAATAGCTTTATGCCAAGTTTAGTAAGTACGAGTTTTGGTTGGACAGAGTGGCATTTTTAGGCCACGTGATATCAGCTAAGGGCATTTATGTCGATCCTCAAAAGATTGAAGTAGTTGTGAAATGGGAACAACCTACAAATGTAATAGAGGTTCAGAGTTTCCTTGGTTTGGTAGGGTACTATCGTCGATTTGTAAAGGGATTCTCTAAGATTGTTACTCTGCTAACATAGTTAACTAGAAAGAATGCTAAGTTCTAGTGGAATGATGATTGTGAAAATAGTTTTCAAGAACTCAAGATATGTCTTAGCTCAACACCAGTTATTACACTTTCATCGGGCAAAGAAGCATTTGTGGTATATAGTGATGCTTCTAGGCAAGGGTTGGGTTGCGTGCTAATGCAACATGGGAAAACAGTGGCTTATACTTATAGAAAACTTAAGAAGTATGAGCAGAATTTCCCAACACATGACCTAGAGCTAGCCGCGGTGGTGTTTGCACTCAAAATATGGAAACATTATTTGTATGGGGTAACTTGTCAAATTTTTCACTGATCATAAAAGTCTCAAGTATTTATTTACTTAGAAAGAATTAAATTTGAGACAGAGAAGATGGATGGAGCTAATTAAAGATTATGAATGCACTATTGATTATCATTCGTGCAAAGCGAATATGGTGGTCGATGCAATCGAGTAGGAAATCTATCGGTTCTATGGCTCATATGTGAGTGGCCAGTATATCTCTATTGATCGAGCTGAGATATTTGGGAGTTGAGTTGGATGCTAATAACTGTGGAGCTTTGATAGCCAATTTTCAAGTTAGGCCGACCTTGATTGACAAAGTCAATTGGATGCAAGCACAGGACCCTTAGTTAATAAAGTTGATAGAGAATGTGCAAAAAGCTTTACGAACCGATTTCATGGTGAAAGATGGTGGAGTTTTAGTCATGGATAATAGACTGTGTGTACCGGATATTGAGGAGCTAAAGAGAGAGATTATGGAAGAAGCTCATTGTTCAACCTATGTGATGCATCTTGGAAGTACGAAGATATACCGTACCTTAAAGGACCATTATTGGTGGCAAGGTAAGAAAAGAGATAGCAGAATTTGTTTCTCGATGTTTGGTTTGTCAGCGTGTTAAAGCTGAACATCAAAGACCTGCAGGGTATTCCCAGCCACTTCATATTCCTGAATGGAAATAAGAGCATATTACTATAGACTTTGTATTGGGACTTCCACGTACACAGCGTGGACACGACAGTGTTTGGGTGGTTGTAGATCGACTTACAAAATCTGATCATTTTCTACCATTAAAAACCACCTATTTAATGGATAAGTTGAGGAGTATTTATGTGGCTGAGATAGTTCGTCTTCATGGAGTACCAGTATCTATTGTTTCAAATAGAGATTCTAGGTTTCCTTTGAAGTTCTGGACCAGCTTGTAAAATGCTTTAGGTACGAAGTTGAATTTTAGTACAACTTTTCATCTTCAGACTGATGGCCAGTCAGAGCGTGCCATTCAAACTTTGAAGGATATGCTGCGAGCATGTGTTATGGAAATCAAGGGTAATTGGAACATTTATTTACCTTTAGTGGAGTTTGTGTATAATAACAGTTATCAAGCTAGTATCAAGATGGAGCCATATAAGGCTTTGTATGGACAAAAATGCAGAACTCCAGCATGTTGAGATGAAGTTGGTGAGCGGAAGTTATTTGGGCCAGAATTGGTTCAGGATACTAATGAGCGGGTACAAATTATTTATGATAGATTAAAAGTGGCATAAGATAGACAGAAAAGCTATGCGGATAAGCATAGGCAGGAACTTGAATTCAGTGTTGGTGATAGAGTGTTCTTACGAATATCTCCTTGGAAAGGAGCACTTTGCTTTGGGAAGCTCAGTCCACGTTACATTGGGCCATATGAGATCGTAGACTGTATTGGTCTATTGGCTTATCGATTAGCTCTACCACCTGAGTTGTCCAGAATCCATAATGTGTTTTATGTTTCAATGCTCCGAAAGTACATGTATGATCCGAGTCATGTTTTATCGAAGCAACCGATTCAGTTGAAGGAGGATTTGACTTACGAAGAGGAGCCAGTTGAGATACTTGAGGAAAACACCAAGTGTTTCATTCGAAAACCATCCCTTTGGTAAAAGTATTATGGAGGAACCACTCAATGGAAGAAGCTACTTGGGAATCCGAGGACTTGATGCGAGCTCAATACCCTCATTTATTTATATCCGGTGTATAAATTTTGAGGACGAAATTTTTATAAGTGGGGAGGATTGTAACATATGCATTTTTTTGATTATATATGTTAATAATTAAAACAAGAGAAGGTCTATTTGATATTTGGTATGTTTGGGTGGGAAGCTTAGAGCAAACCGAAAGAGAGGGAGATCATGAGATGGCACGTCCCTGTCTATCTGTGTAGCTCCGGGCATGATGGTACCCAGATAATGCATTATTGCCATCTGTTGAGGTCTGGATATGACGAAATTATTCCTCCGGGTATTTGTTTATAGATAGTTGTATTATTTTGTATTTGGTATTTCAATATGCAATGTTTTTCTTGATTTCATAGTAGTAACAATTATATTTATGTTCAGTATATGATCAAAATTGAATGAGTTATTTATATTAACATAATTAATTTATTTATATTAACATAATTAATTGAGAAAAGTAATTATACAAGTGATGCGTTTATTTTTGTAAGTATTTTATGTTTCAAAAACTATTATCCTCTCACTGAGCTCACTGAGTTTTATGTTCACTCTATTTTATTATATTTCTACCGCCAGAAGATTACAGGTACAACAGTTGACCGAGCAGCTGTACATATTTAGAGTCGTTTTTGGCCACGTGAGAGTGTATGAGAATATAGATAATTTTTTTTTGGTTAGTGCATATAATCATCTCATTTTGGATTATATTAGGGATATGACATAAAAATTAGGAAATATGTATACTATTGGATATTTTATCGAATGAGACTGGTTGAAGATGTTTGATGCGTAATAAATTATTTGGGAGTGCTTGTGTTATAATTGCAAGTTTGGAAATGTTATATGTTTAGGGGAGGTTCTGCTGAAATTTTTGGTAGAATTCTTATTAATAAGATTTATAATGTTTGAGTTCAGTTTCTTGAGATTGGTCACCTCTAGGGATAGGGCGGGTCGTTTCAGAAAGCATTACTTGTTGCTGGTGCAAATATATATATTTATTCCTCACTTTCTTGAGGACCTTCTAGGAAGCACCTAACAGAAAGTGGAAATGAAAAAGATGTAAAATTGAAGTTAAAAACAGCAGGGAAATAGTGAGTAATAGTAAGCAAGCATTAATTTGTTGCCGCGGGAAAAATATCTGTAACTAGCTAGCAAACCTGAAAAGGGTTCGTCCATTGCGACCCTTAAAATTGTGAATGTAATATATGGCTCCATCATAGGAAAAAGTGTCTTGGATAGTGTAGCCAGCTTAGGTTATAAGAATGACAGATAATCTTTAGCTCATTTAAGGAAATCTAGCTCTGATCTATATAGACGGTAAAGAAGCCCCAAATAGTTTCCAAAGATGATTTGATAGTTTGATGCTTGTGCTTAAATTACTACAACCAAGTATGTTTTATTCTACTTCTTTCACTCCACACAGCACATAGAAGTCCTTTCATTGCACATTCCAAAACAATTCTAGTACTAACAAGTTACTAATTCTTTTTATAAGACAAAGTTTCCTTTTAAAAAAAAAAACATAAAAATGAAGTATTCCTTGCAACATTTTAGTGAAAGATATAACATATTCATCCTTATTAATTCTCTTTTAAATTTCTATGAGTGAGTTTCAAAATATTATATCCAAAAATAGATGCAAAAAGGAGCTTTGCTTTCAAATTTCGCAACAAGATACCAATTGAATGACCAAAAAGTACTACACAAGCAACTCAATGGATGGGCATCTAGAAACATATATAGCATCAAAATCTTAATAAATTTATAGAAAGTACCATAATCATGAAATAATGGTGAAAGATACACCCAGACCTCTCTATTGAATATAATCAGTTTCCGGGAGTATTGAATATAGCTTCTTTGTAAAGCTCAACCTTAAGGGATGATCAGGTACAAGAGCGCAAGGTGTAAGACTACCATTGACATTAAAATATGGATAGGCGACTAGAAACAATTCATCATCCGACGTCACACGGTCTGCCATTTTGACCTTCTCATTGAATCCAAAATCCTCGAAGAATGATGGTTTCGTTAGATAATCCAACTTAAATGATGTTCCTTCAAAGACTAATTTTCTTGCAAACTTGACTTCATTTGCCTCTGGGAAAAACTAAAAACCAAATGCCAAACCAAGATTATGAGATGAATCATAAATGTAGACATCAGATAATCAGAAATGGGCTTTAAACAGACTATTAACGAAATAGGAAATGCATACACACAGCATTATTCATACATCTTATGCAAATGAAATATATATACAGTGGGATCCTCTTATGAATTTAGTTTATATCCTAATATGAGACAATGAACAATTGGACGAAATATAAGGGCTAACATTTGTTTGATTATTATATGAAGAATACAAAACAGAGTTGATTGATGGCCTTTGCTGGCTTGCCTACACTCCTAAAGTGCAGAGAGCCTGATTGATACCATGCTTTACCTGCTGCACACACAGACTTGATTTTATTATCTCTCTTTTCAAATATATAATTATTGCCTGTCTTTCATCCTAAACCAGCTCTCCTTCCAGGCACCAGCTGTGTTTTCTTCAATTCAGTAAAACTTTGACTTTTTGGTGAGAATAAACTTGTCATTCCACAAAAATTTGGCTTCTCATCTTACCATGGAGTTTCCTTTTAAAAAAATTACTAGTCTAACATGGTGCACCTAATTGAAGATGACTCAGAATGAAAAATTCATATTTTTTTTTTCTGCTGTAGGGACCTGAACACCAAGAACCAAAAGCACCTTCTTACAATAATAACCTTTTTCTGGAGTTTGATAGAGATGCACATTTCAAAAGTTAGCTGGCTAGAACTGCCGAGGTTTGGTTTCTTACATTTCAAGCCCACCAAAAAAAACTTTGGCAAAATGCCACAAAGAGCTAAATCTCCCAAATTTGATGAAAAAAAATGAAAAGCCCAATATAAGCAGATGTTGCTACTACTACACTTATTATCTAACTATTACGGAACAGATGATACCCATCAAGTTGTATCCATCAAGAGAAACCAAGTTGTGTTTTCGAAGAGGCTCCAAAAAGGTTCTGTTCCTTTGTCCAATTTTTAGACTGCTTTGACAATTTGTCCTATTTTTAGACTACTTTGCAACTCATCTTAAAGGTGCCACTCATCCAATAAGTTGTGGTGACAGTGATTTAGAGTTTTAAACTGAATGTAGAGCTAATATTATTTTGAAAAAATAATCATCTTATGATACCATAACATAGGGACTCTTACACAAACACAACAACTTCGATGTAGAGAAAAGATGATTTCACAAAAGTCGATGTTTTGATTTAAGTCTCCAAAAACTCCACCACGAAAATGTTCAAAAGATATACAAAAATGAATAAATGATCCGTGTACCTGTAACTTAAATGGTTAAATTTGTTGATGCTATACTAAAATAGCCACAATCTATCTACCCTATTAATTTTTTGGATAAAACAACAAGTAGGAACCAATGCTTGTTTTCTAATAGCAGCAAATAGGCCAAATTGGTTTTTAAATGTCTTCGGCTCTTCATTTAACATGTTTAAGGATCCATTTGGCATTGCAATTGGGGAGCTATAGCTTGAAAGTAGATATAAAGAGTATAGTAAATAAACAAAAAAAAATTTTATCTCATAGTTGTTATGAAAAACTTATTATCTTTATTAGTTCTGTCAAAATATTAATTATAAAACTTTGCAGTTATGACTTAAAAATTATAATATCTCAATATCAAATAAATCCTAAACTTAACCTAACAATAAAGTAAATAAAAATGTAAAAGCAAGCTTAATTGATGAAGAAGTCGTGAGTAGTTATCGGGAAAGGGAACATCGACGTTAACTAATTTATTGCCATCGCTTGAAACCGAATTAGTGAGATAATTCCTTGTGAGTATAAATAGAAAACCACTTCTTTTCCAAGAAGCTGTAGTTAAAGTGAAGGAAGTTAGGGAGCGACACAACGAGAACGTCTTGTTCTAGGCACTTAGGTGGGTAGCGGTAAGTGAAGTAAGTTTAAGAAAGTCAAAAAGTGCAAATGGTTGATTGACAAACTACTCTAGAAAGCACAGGTACTTATTGTTCCTAAAGCTCTGGATCTCTGAGCCTCTATCACGTAAGGCGTTTGATCGGGCGCCTACTCTCAAACTTCCATTTTAATCTGTCTTTCCTAAAATCTTTGGTATGCCTTTTCCTGGTAAGAAGTAATGGGAAAGTAGATAGGGAAATCTAGGGTTCAATGTCACCTATGTAGAAGAAAGGTTTGGAACTGTAACATATGTATTTTTTTTATTATGTATGCTATTATTTAAAACAAAATGGGGTATGTTTGTTATTATGTATGTAGAAAGAGATGGAAATGGGGGAAAAACAGAAAAGAAGCATGAGAGAGAGAGAGAGAGCGGAACTGACTAACCCGATTTTTTTTCCTTTTTTTTGACCCAGTCGTAACTTCCTTTTCCGGCCACCTCATCAACCGAGCAAGGTATCAAATGGAAGCTTGTGAACTAGCTGTCAACTTTCACATGTCGGTGCTGTCGAAAACCATTCGAATCGTCATGAGAAGCTCAAAACTCGCGGGTTTGTCACGTTAGTTCGAATTATAAACATGAGAAGTATTTATATCGTTTCTTTAACATAAAAGGATCTGCGGGCGAAAATCTACCTGCAGACTGAGGTAATAATCGAGTCTTAGCTTTATCACTGTGAGTGGAATATATTAAACCTATTTCTGTATGTTTTTTTTAATATTAAAGCTTGTTCGTGAAATAAGTATTTTAATTGTTTTCATTTAATGGTTATCCGAAATGAATGTTTTATATGTATGAATACTTTGTTAAGCTACATATATTCATTTATGTTCAGTATCGACTTTGAATTTGTAAAAGAGATGATTGATTTCAAGCATGATTTAAAGTGTATATATGTTGATTTTGAGCATGATTTAAATTGTATATATCTTAACTTCGAGCATGATTTAAAGTTTATATATGTATATATAAGTTATGAAAAATCATGAAGTAAATACTCATTCCCTCCAAAAATCAGAGATGAGATATGAGATACAAATAATATAAGATGAGATGAGATGAGATAGTAGGCTTTTGGGACCCGTCTGGACACACATAAAGGTTTTGGGCTGTGTGTTTGGATGCTTTCACCTTTTAGGGGCATATGCATACAGACAGATATTGAGATATAATGAGATTGAAAATCAGGTGGTTCAAACACGACGTCGCCAGATAGCGTATCATTGCAAGTCTGTTGAGATCCGGATATGAATTATGATGAGAAGCATGAGATGGCACGTTCACGTCTATCCGTGTAGTACATCATTACCCGTCCATTGAGGTCTGGATATGACGAGATTATTCCCCCGGTTATTTGTTTCAAGATAGTTATATTATTTAGTATTTGATATTTCAATATAAGATGCTTTTCTTGATTTCGTGGTAGTATCAATATATTTATGTTCAGTTATGATTGAAATGCAATGAATTACTTATATTAACATAATTAATTGAGAAAATTATCTATACAAGCGATGCATTTATTTTTGTAAATATTTTATGTTTCAAAAACTACGATCTGCTCACTGAGCTCACTAAGTTTTATGCTCATTCTATTTTATTATATTCCTCCCTAAGAGGTTTACAGGTACAACCGTTGACCTAGCAGCTGTACATACTTGGGATTCTTTTTGGCCACGTGATGGTGTCAGAGGATATAAATGATTTTTTGGTTAGTGTATATAATCATCCCATTTTGTAATTATACTAGAGTTATGACATAAGGATTAGGAAACGTGTATATAGGTTGACTTAATTTATGGTATAATATTCTTTTGACACCCTGAAATAGTTTTGAGAGTACTATTGAATATTTTACTAAATGAAACTGGTTGAAATATTATGAGATACAGATAATATAGGTTGACCTGATTTATGGTCATTTCGGGAACCCTCTAAACTGGTCTTTCATAGATAAGGGTATAGTCTCATTTTTTCTATCTAGGGTTTTCCTCTCTTTGAATTCAGCTTTCTACTTCAAGTTCGTCAGCGATGGAAATCTTTCTCAACTCACAGATAAGGGATGTATGATTCCCGAACCTTAACAAAAAGGATTGAGTGGAGCTCATCCCTTAGTCTCTGCCTAATCCAGGCTATTTTCATTGTTTGGTTCTTGACTTGATGGGATGGGAGTCACAAGGCTTTAAAGAAGCCCGAGGAGCTAGGTTGAACGAGATTCGTTTTGGTTTTTATGATTTGACCTTGCTCATATATCAAGGCTGAGTCTAACTCCTTATGTCTCGGAAAGACAGATTTTCTGAAACACTGGACTGAGGTGACTAACCCACAAGACTTGAGATGAGACAGAGACTGAGACAATGATTTGTCGAAGACACTGTGCCTAAATCAAAGAAAGCTACAGTGCCTGAGAAGAAAGAAAGAGAGATTTATGAAGAACAACCTTCAAGAGATAAGGGGTGCCACAAGCCTAGGTTCCCAACAGAGATATTTGACATTGGTTTGGTGGACAGAGCCTGGGTCTCCAAGCCCAAGCCCCTTGACAGAGAGTATGGATCACTATGTCTAAAAAATTCGTCTTGCTTAGGTTAAAGCAAATGCCAGTATAGTTGCTGTCCTTATGCCGCTATTAGTAGATCAAACACTCTTCTTTCTCTGATCTTTCAGAGTCCTTAGTCGATTCAGATCCGCACTGCAGGTTAATCTCTCATTTTTTAGAGCTTTACTTTACTATTACTAATAAGGGCAGCTTCAAGCTTATGGACACTTCAAGATCGTATCTTCGCATCTTGTCTTTAGGTTTTATCGACTTGCATGCTGATGAGCTCTTTCCCTTGGGTTATATGACTCGAGTAACAGGAGCTCTACGCTAGAGCACAAAAGAACAGCATCTATCTATCGGATTTCCTTAGCCCTTTAATATCCCATTGGCTTACCCCGACGGTATTTGTATCGGTATCTCGTTCTAATAGACTTGCTTGCGCATCTTGTCTTTTGTTTTATAGACTTATATTTTAGTCTAGTCCCAAGAATAATGTCTTTTATTGGCTTCTCTGTCCCTGGAACAAGATATCCTCTTTTCTATCTTTTTGAAATAAAGATCTCTTGCCTTGCCCCCTTATATACTACGGGTGAATATCTTCGATCCGGAATTTCACTATCTCTAAAAAAAAAAGGTTTTGCTGCTGCTAGCTCCGCCACTGGGCCAACTTAAACTACTGCCATAGGTCCCTATCTAGGCCCTCACCCTCTACCAGAACTCCGGAAGATTAGAGAGATGGAACTACTAGAACTGTCAAAGTGTTTGGGGGTAATCACTTTTAGATAATAGCCTGTAACAGGTATTTTTTAAAAATAATTAAAGATTCAAAGTATACCTGTCGATGTGGCACTGAAGAAACCGGAATGGGAACCCTAGGGAGGGCGATGGCTATATTAGAGGATAACGGCAATTTGAACAACAAAATAAAGAGAGTGAAGAATGTTGAAATAATTTACCTAGTGTGAAAAGTGAGCCCAAATTGAATTGGAAGTCCATCTCTTCTATGCAAAGTAAGTTTAGAAGAATCTTTCGTTTCATGCAGATCATATACTCCTCCATTATCATCATAGTCACATGCCATAAAACGTACAAAACCGGAATGGGAACCGTAGGGAAGGCGATGGCTGTATCGGAGGATAACGGCAATTTTAACCACAAAATAAAGAGAGTGAGGAAATGCGCCCCTTTCAAATACCGTGCTTTTTTGTACTTGGGAGTTTAAATAATTTATGCGACTAATAAAATTTATAAATTTGTAAATTATTCATAAAAAAAAATGGGAGGTTGTGCATTATTTTATTAGTAAAGTAATGATGAAATTAATTGAATTAAATAACTTTTTAGTTACGTGATTTATTTTTATTATTTTATATTTTTATTTAATTAATAAATTCATGCTACATTTATTTTGTACAAGAATTACTCTTATTTTATTTATTTACTCTTTCAAAAAATAGTTGTGCAATATTAAGTGAAGAATGACAAGTGGGATCAGGATTTGAGTGCTTAAAAACCAGACAAATATCCACTAACTCAAATACACATATGGAGAGTGTAAAATATTATTATTTTTAAATAAAAATTTTTTATATAGACTAAACAGATTGATTGGGCTTAGTTTCTCAAGGTACATCATTAGAACATTACTTTTAATTGAACCAAAGGACACTTAACTAGCACATTGGCCACAAAAGCCTCGGCCTGGTGGGCTTATTAAGTATCTTAATAAAATTGAGGTCATAAATTTGAGTCCCGGCAGGAATTATTAGTCTCGTTAATTTTTTTAGACAAAACTATAAATACATGTATTTTAATTCTCACAGGTATTGCTTCTAGTAGTTATCCATCCGAGTATAAAGCTCTGTAGCTTCTTCATGGCCTTCCCCAATTTCAATGCTTGTTAAACAACCTTCGTAGAAAATGTGATAGGAAAGTCCCACTGCCACTTGTTGTGCATGGTCCAAATCTGCAATTTAACAAAATGGATGTTTTTTAAGACTTTGTTTAGAGAATAACTCAATAAACGATTTTTACAGGTCCTCGATTTAATTCAATTTTCCGTTATGTATGTTCACCTTTCATAGAGGGCAAGAAGTCTTCGACAGAAATGTGAATATTTTTTAGCTGCCTCCTGGTGAGCTTCACCCAAGTTTCAATTAATTCTCTTCGAGTGAGAGAGATTTTCGGGTGGCCTCAAGTACAAAGTTTTGTTCAGCACTCGAGGATCATCTATTGTCTTAACAATAAAGATAATGATTTTGTTTAATATGAACATTAATTCTGACTCATATTATAGTGAACACTGTCATGTGGAGCGCGTATACACTATTTACATTTTAATATTATTAACAAAGAGTTAAAAGTCTCGATTTAATTTTAAATTGTTATTCCTTTAACATTACCGTCTCCATATATGCAGACTTTATCTTTTGCAGGGAGAAGGCAGCAATTTGAGAGACTTGCCGGCGAACCAACCAGAACGGTTAGCAGAAACGCAAGTGACGGGGATTTAAACCTCGATTGCCCTTCTCACTTCCATTTTCTCATCAAATGTTACTCTTCCTGGTTCAAGTGAATGCATGCCCCATTCGAGCAGGATTCATACCAAACTCCGAAGGCAAAAATCGCCGCATAAATATTGAAGAATGAGCTGGTGATTATCAAAATTAATGTCCTATGTCCAATATTTTTATTTGCAAAGTGCATAAAACTTTTTCTTCATAAAGAATCCTTAATTTGAATCACTTAATTTTTATTCTTTGTCAACCACTAAGTAATATATTGTCTCATGCATAAAGCAAGAGAACTCATATTTAAAGTAATGTCCGACAAAATATTGATAAAAGTACACTGAAAACGACGTCATTTTGATTGAGATTATTTTTCTAAGCACATTTTGAGTGTGTTTTGAGTGTGTTTTTGTCAGATTTTAATTTCCTATTGATATAACCTAAAAGAAAAATGATTATGGGACTAAACGTGAATAAAAACAAGAAGAAATTGGGTTTGTTTTAGTGTATAAAAAAATAAGTTATTAAACTTAATATATTTTACATTTATTTTTATCAACATTTTGTCTTTTTTTCACTTTAGCAGTGCTCAACTTAAAAATACTTTATTAATTATCAGTACTATGAGACAAATTAAATGAGATTTCGTTTTATTGTAGAACCCGTAATTTTTTTATTCTAAACTAACAGTTCGAACTAAAAACCACAAAATTGGACAGCGCAAGACCTGAGCCAGATTTTCTCTTCATTTTGTTTGTAAAATCCAAGTTTTGACGAGCTTTCGTTAGAGCTTGACGAAAAACAGTGATCCACTCCCATTTTGCTATTAATGCAATTTTTATGTGATCGGGTTAGTCTAATTTACAGCTTCTGTTATACACAACTCCTTGATATGAATAGCAACTTAATTTTTTTGGCAACAGGTAGCTAGTCTTGTCTTTATTATAAATTTACCTTTTCCTTGTTACCTAAGAAATTTAAAGTAAGATATGATAGTACTCAAGCTAAAAGATTAATAATATACAACAAATTGCCAATGACCTCAATATACGAGACTAAAGATCGTCAATGGGCCGGGTTGCATGGCACTACACATGTCTATACAATATGGCACAGCATGAGCATGTTTTAGTAAGGCACGTGGCACGACATAACATGCACGTGGGTTAGGCCAGGCATAGAATTTTAGGTTGGTGGGTCTTAAAAGCATGGTACAATTAGAGATGGACGGCATGTCACATGAAAAAACTCGTAATAAGTACGGTTCGTTGGTGGCCTAGCAAGCAACTTGTGGACCAAAGTATATTTGTAAAATCATAATATTTTATGTTTTCTTTTTATTAAAAAGATTTTACAAATAATTTGAAATTAATTTTTAAAATTAATTTAGTCTTAGTTTTAAAAAAATATATTCAAGTTATTTTATATTTATAATTTATTAAATAAATAAATGATTTCATGATTTTAATAAATAAAATTATAAATATTATGATTTTATAAATCATAAATTTAAATTTTTACAATTTTAATATTTCATTTATGAAATCATAAATTAGTCAAAGGAGATATGTTTCATTTGTGAATGGAATATTTTTCATATTTACATAAAAAATTATGTTAAAATTAGATAATATAATTGTGTAATTGTGTTAATATTTTAATTAAATGTTAATTGTTCCCTTAATAAAATTATTATTATTATTATTATTATTATTATTATTATTATTATTAATTGTATATATATATAGCTGTGTAATTGTGTTAATGCCTTAATGAAATGTTAATTTTTCCTTTAATAAAAAATTTATTATTATTTGTAAATTGCAATTGCATAGGCTGATTGGCTTGAAGAAATGACACGTGATCTTGAAAAATCACGCCGGACATGTGGACTTTTTCAAGTATGCTCTAAAAAAAGGTAGTGGGCTTTTTTGGACACGACACACATGGGCTCGGGCAGTGGGCCATGCCATCGGCCCACAGGCCCTTGTTTGCCTCATTTGTTGGTACAACTTGTTGGCTATCCTTATATGAGACTGATTGGATTTTTGATGACAGTAATTCTTTGTTGAATATAATTTTGTTATTAAAACTATAAAAAGATCTAATAATAGTGTTGTAGATTTCTTAAGCAAAGAGTACAACTCTATATGTATTAGTTAGTTCTACATAAAATGGTTTAACTTTAGAGGTGACACAAAGAGTTGAAGAAGAGTTTGTTTTTGTTGATGTCGCAGAAGAGGGAAAAGCAGCCAAGATTTAGATGATGAAAATGAAGCTATAGCAACAAGGAGCCAAAAAATAATGATACGGATGGCTTACAAAAAACATAGTGGTAGCTTATGCACTTCCAGTTATTGATGATAACATCCCTAACACTTTCGGTGAAGCATTATGCAGTAGTGAAAGTGATCAATGGAAGTTAACTATAGAAGAATTAAAATCAGACTTGAGAACTTGTGATGTTACTTAAGGGGAAAAGGGCTATTGGCAATAAATGGTATACACTAAAAAGCAAAGATCTATAAATCAATCACCTCTTTGATATAAGACAAGGCTCGTAGCAAAATGTTTTATTCAGAAAGAAGGTATTGACTATAATGAAGTGTTCTCTCCAGTTGTAAAACATACTTCTATTAGTATCATACTTACCTTAGTAGATGAATATGATTTAGAGTTGGTTCATTTGGATGTTAAGATCGCATTCTTATATGGAGATTTAGAGGAGAAAATTTATATAACTCAGCCTTGTGGTTTCAAAGTTGCTGGAAAGGAGAATCATGTGTGCAGATTAATTAAATCTTTATATGGACTGAAACAATCCCCAAAACAGTGGTACAAGAAATTCGAACAATTCATACAAGGGTATAAATTCACCGTAGTGAATACAATCACCGTGTTTACTTTAGAAAACTACAAAAATGGAACTTTAATCTATTTATTACTCTATATCGATGATATGTTTATAACTTCAAAGAATAGATGTGAGATTGAGAGATTAAAGAAGCGGTTGGCGTCTGAGCTTGAAATGAATGACTTAGGTGATGCATAGAAAATACTTGGGATGGAGATTCTTAGAGACAAAAAGAATGGTAGCATGTGATTGACTTAAAAATCTTATTTGAAGAAGGTGCTAGAAATGTTCGGTATGGATGACAAAACTAAACCAGTATGTATCTCTTCAGCTCCTCGTTTTAAATTAAGCTATTCTTCATGTCCTTCCTTCCAAGAAGAGCATGACTACAAGGCTCTATTCCATATGCTAGTGTTATTGGTAGTCTTTTGCATACTATGGTGTGCATAAGGCTCGATATATCTCAAGTCATTAATATGGTTAGTAGATACATGTATAATCTATGAAAAGATCATTTCATGAAGTGTCAAATATGTTCTTTCCTTAAACTTGTTCAAAAATGTTACACTTTTGAAGTCATTATTACATAAAGAGTTCTCTAAAATGGGAGAAGGCGTTTTGCCTAAAATTACTTGTTTCCTAGCAAATCTAATGGGTTTACTGATTAGATTTTAACAAGTCTGTGGGCAACGTTTGCTAGTAAAGTGGTGAAATTATTCTATTTAATCTTACAGTGTATGCCTTAATAATTCTTGGTTTGCATCATGCATTGTTCTATAGTCTGTGTACATTGGCTTATAAAGGCTAGCAAGGCTGATCAATCGTAGCATAGTTTTTTCCATGAAATTCCTATCAATTTGACTCATTATTTAGAGGTATTGAAGAGGGCAGTGTAGTAGACATGGATTTCTACCCCTTTTGGTTGTACGATTGTTGTATTCCTTGGCTTAGATCATTTTTATGTCGCTTTCTAAAGTTCATGCCACATGTACATTGCTTTTCATGTTTTGTGCAGGTGGGATTGTAGTTTTCAGTGTGGCAGCTTAGTTGAAGGGGTAGATGGGCATACAGCTATTCTCTATCATAGGCTTCAGCTGGACTGGTTTCCAATGTAATAGTCTCTTGTTTATGCTTTGGTCAAAATAGAACATTTATTGTTTTCTTCTTTCCCCTTTCATCTCTTCTGATTTAATATGTGAAGAAATAACCTAATTTTTTTTTTTGTATCCCAATGGAATTGTTGGAATTCAGAAATAAAAGAAATACCATCATGCTTTTTCTAGCTTCTGGGCTCTACTGGTAAGGATGTTTTGGTCTCTAGCTAACCATTGTGTATGAAGAAATGGGATTCAGAAGAACAATGACTTTAATATGAGCTCAAAATTCATATTTTCCCTCAGTTCAGTCCTAAGTTCTCATTGGGTCTTCTGCAAGTTTTTAACCACACTGTTACAGTTGAAAATCTAGTGATTGAGATAATTTTGATGAATTTAATTTTAATTCTTAGCTGATACTTTTTCGCGAAAATTTTTTCTTAAGTTTCCTCAATGTGACTTTAATATCGCCCTTAGTTGGGTTTTGAAGTTCCTCTAAAACCTTCCCCTCGATTCAAACAATATGCCTTAATTATGGGCCTTAGTTTGGTTTTGAAGTTTGTCCAAAACCTTCCCGTTGATTCTAACAAATTTTCTAGGGAAGGTTTCAGATGGATTTTAGGTAAGCTCTATGGCAAACTTGAAAAGTTCAGGGTAATGAATTTTAAAACTACATGGGCTATCTGTTTTGAGTCTGAGGATAGTGGAATTCCCTGAAATTTATCCTCTTTTTTTTTAAATAATCTTCCTTCTTTACCCTGTGGACATTTATTTATGCATACGAATTCATGTGGTTGCAGGTTTGTTTGGCCCCGGGACCTTTACTATGTGCGTTATTGGCGTCGAAATGACGATGGGAGTTATGGTAAGGTTCTTGCTTCCCCAATTCTTGTAATTAAATCTATCCTTTCGGGCACTAGAAATTTCCATATGCTGTGTTTTGTTATTGTGCAGTTGTATTATTTCGTTCTAGGGAGCATGAGAACTGTGGTCCACAACCAGGATATGTACGAGCTCATGTGGAGAGTGGGTTTTCTGTCCTGTGGTTGATGTAGAGTATTAACTAGTGACTTTCTCAGGTGGAGGATTCAACATTTCCCCACTGAAACCTCGAAATGGTAGGCCCAGAACGCAGGTGCAGCATCTTATGCAGATTGATCTAAAAGGTTGGGTGTTGGTTACGTGTCAATGTTTCAGCAACACTGTCTTCTTCAGATGTTAAATAACGTTGCTGGTAAGCAACTTGTTTTTCACTTTTTTTTTTGCGCTTTTGTGGATTAATCTGGTTCTGCTGGGTGGCCATTTACAGTCATGTTTTTGGGTGTTATTGTATTTTCTTTCACTCCTTTTCTAAAGAACATACACACATATATATAGTCACCTTTTAATGAGGGATCTATTATTTTTAATAAAATGAGAGATAAGTTAAAAGATAAATACACGAACTCCAATGCTCTGTGTGTGTACCTTTTTTTTTAAGCTTTTACTATAAGATAGTGAATGAAATAATTGATAATGGAAACTTGAATTGGAGCAACTGTTAAGTTTCAGGGGATTTATAAGATAGTTAGTGAAATAATTAAAAGGCTGCTCTTCTGGCTTATTTAATATATCAAACTGCTAGAAAGGTGGTCAAGTTAAACAAAATTTCAGAGAATTTTTTTAGGGTTTATTTATTAATTTTTTGTTTCTTTCCAAGATGTTGCACTTCCAGTGAGAACACTTTGTTTGAGTTATGTTGTTTACTTCTTATGGCAGGTCTACGCGAATGGTTTGCTCAAACAGATGAAAGGAGTGCTCATCCGAGAATCCCAGTCATGGTCAATATGGCCTCAGCTTCTGTTTCTTCAAAGAAAAAGCAAAACCTGCTAGACTCATCTATTCATCCTAGCTCATCTCTTGATCAGCTAAATGCTGCAAGCAGACACTCTGTGATGATGGATGAATACTCTGATGAGGATGAAGAATTTCAATTAGCCGAGTCTGAACAAGAGGTTTGATTCACGCTTGAATACTCATCCTTTTGAAGTAACTTCTTTCCTAACACCTCGTCTTAGTTATATAATTTTCCTTGGGATTTCAGGCAAATGAAAAAAAAGATTAAGAATGATTTCAAGGTGGATGATAACTTAAATATTCATTTTTATATATTTGGTTAATGTTCTCATTAATGGATTTCTATGGAATTAATCTTATCATTGTTTCTTTTTTCAATTACTTGCAGCCGTAGAGGAAGTGCAAGCTGATCAAATTTATTTATCTTGTTTTTCGGGCAATCTGCGACATGATGACTGTGATAATGCTTGTGACTGCTGGAAACTTTCTGATGGAAACAACTTTAGAGTTCGTAGTAAACATTTTTGTTATGATAAAACAAAGGTTCCACCCATATTTTTGTTGTTTGTTGTGGTATTTATATATCCTGCGCATATTCTAGTTTGACATATGATGATGTACTTTGGTTGGCTCTTCTTGTGCTTTGTGCAATTTGTAACTGCAGATACCTGCGGGAAAACATTTAATGGATCTTGTTGCTGTTGATTGGTTCAAAGACAAATAGAATGGATCATGTAGCCAGGCGTCAAGGCTGTGCTGCACAAGTAACTATTCTTTTCTTTTTTTCATTTTTCCTATGGAAAAAAAGAAATTACTGCCTGTGAGATACTACAATGTAACACTCTGAGCCTTATTCTAAAATATGTAGGTTGCTTCCGAAAAAGGGCTTTTCTCACTGATCTTTAATCTTCAAGTAAGTTTGTTTCATTTTGAAAGGTATTAAGTTTCAAACTTCTTGTATTGGGAGGTTGGAAGCACCCTTGTTTATTAGGAAAAGCGGTTGATTGTAACTATATCCGCGTCCCAAGTACTTGAAAGTAAATGCTCTTGGAATTTCTATAGTACATGAGATGCTTTCCTTTGAAAAAGCTCATCCGATACCATTAACGTGGTTTGACATTGTTCATCTTTATGGTTTTGGGCTTTGTAATTGGTGTAATTACGACATTGGTGGTTGACATGGCTTTTCTTGTACAGGTATGTATGACATATATATATATATATTTTTTTTTTTTTTGTTTTCCTTTTGGCACTTTTAAATGAGAACATTGGCTTTGAGATATTGCACTGCAATTTGCATTTTTGCATGTTGGAATGTTATCAAATGGTGTAATTGTAACATATGCCTTTTTTATTATATATATTAATTATTAAAACAAGAGGTGGTCTATTTGATATTTTATGTGTGAGAAAGTTACAGCAAATCGAGAGAGAGAGAGAGAGAGAACCCGTTTGACCGACCCAAGCCCGCGAACTAACCCACCGGTCTCTCCCAACTCTGACCACCCCATCGGATGAGCTTGGTATCAAATCGAAGCTCACAAGCCAGCGAACGTTCCCCTGCCATCCCCGCCAACCAGAAACATCGAGAAACACTGCCGTTCAAGAGCACGAAGCTCACACACAGACCCGTCACGATTTGGTCGTGTTTTCGCCGGATTTTGAAGATGCCACCACTTAGGTTTTGTTCTCCACCTTGCCCTCTATCATTTCTGACCATCCACGACCACCGTGGAGATCATTTTTCCATTGATCGATCGTTGGAAAATTTACGACTTTAAGAGCTCGATCCAGCGCCACCGCCGCGCGTGTGAGCTCACCACCCGCACCATTGAAGTCAACTCGACGAGAGGTGTCTAGTTCGAGCTTCCCCATCGCCGTTGGGTGAATTTCGACCAACGTTGATCGTAGGGGTATTTTGGTAATTTATATTATCAATTAGTAAATTATGATCATACAGGGTTATCGACAAGTATAATTTCAAATTTTATTAGTAAATTACGAATACAGGGTTAATACGGTAAGCTGAGAGACTTGAGAGTTGTAATGTTTGAACGAATATTTACTTTAAGTTTTATTTTTGTGACCTGCGAATTTGGGCGATAGCCGAGTCTGAGTTTTATCATTGTGAGTGGAATATATTAAAACTATTTGTGTACGTTATTTGTATATAATAAAGATTGTTTATGAAATAAGTATTTTAATTGTTTTCATTTAATGGTTCTCCGAAATAAATATTTTATACGTATGAATATTTTGTTAAGCTACATATATTCATTTATGTTTCAGTATCAACTTTGAATTTGTAAAAAGAGATGATTGATTTCGGGCATGATTTTAAGTGTTTACATATGGATTTCGAGCATGATTTAAAATGTGTATATGTTGAATTCGAGCATGATTTAATGTGTATATATCTTAACTTCGAGCATAATTTAAAGTGTATATATCTTAACTTCGAGCATGATTTTAATTTTATATATGTGTATAGTTATGAAAAATCATGAAGTAAATACTCATTCCCTCCAGATAATATAAGATGAGATGAGATAGTAGGCCTTTGGGGCCCGTCTGAGCACACATAAAGGCTTTGAGCTATGTGTTTGGGTGCTTTCGCCCTTTGGGGTCATATGCATGCAAACAGATATTGAGATATGATGAGATTTAAGACCGAGTGGTCCAGACACGATGTCGCTAGATAGCACATCATAGCACGTCTGTTGAGATTTGGATATGAATTATGATGATAAGCATGAGATGGCACGTCCCCGTCTATCTGTGTAGCTCCGGGCACGATGGTACCCAAATAGTACATCATTTGCCATCCGTTGAGGTCTATATATGATGAAATTATTCCCCCGGGTATTTGTTTGAGGATAGTTGTATTATTTAGTATTTGATATTTCAATATGAGATGTTTTTCTTAATTTTGTGGTAGTATTAATTATATTTATGTTCAGTATATGATTTGAATTGCAATGGATTTCTTACATTAATATAATTAATTGAGAAAATTATCTATACAAGAAATACATTTATTTTTGTAAGTATTTTATGCTTCAAAAACTACTATCCACTCTCTGAGCTCACTGAGTTTTATGCTCACCATATTTTATTATATTTTTCCTCCTAGGAGATTACGGGTACAACAGTTGACCCAACAGCTGTACATATTTAAAGTCGTTTTTTGCCACTTGAGAGTGTATGAGGATTTAGTAATTTTTTTGTTGTTAGTGTATTTAATCATCCCATTTTGGCATTATCCTAGGGATGTGACACAAGAATTAGGAAATGTATATATAGTTTAACCTCACTTATAGTATAATATCCTTTGATACCCTGAAATTGTTTGAGTGTACTATTAGATATTTTATTGAATGAGACTGGTTGAAGATGTTTGATGCATAATAAGCTATTTTGAGAGTACTTGTGTTATAATTACAGGTTTGGGAATGTTATATGTTTAGGGAAGGTTCTGCAGAAATTTTCGGTAGAATTCTTATTAATAAGATTTTTAATGTTTGAGTTTAGTTGCTTGGTTAGACTCCCCTCTGGGGATGGCGCGGAACGGGTTGCTTCAGCAATGCTCCGCGTCTCTTCTTTATCTTGCTCTTCCGTATGCATGCAAATGCTACCGATGAATTACCAGAGCGAGTCTGCTATTGTCCCAAAGTTGGAACCAGAAACATCATGATTGTGGGTTCATTTCACCTCAATATTTTTTTTTTACACAGAAAAATCATTTGTTTTAGGTATACATACGTGTATTTTGATCCCATTTTCATTGTAATTTCTCATTTACTTTGAATGAAAATCATTGATGTTTTCAAATGAGACTTTTGCATGAAAAAAATAGTGGTTAGAAGGAAATTTTCTGAATCTATATATTTTATTTTTCCAATGGAAGTCATTTGTTGGTTCTTTCTTAATGTTGTATTCGCTGCTTGATTCCCAACTGCCACTAAACTGATTTCCAACTTTTTTAATATACACAATAACTGTTTTTGTTTAATGGCTAGTGGCTACTACTATTAATGCTCAACACTAACAAAGTTACCAATAAAATGGGTTTATCTATTTCCACGAGATATGTGACATGGTCTTGACTTCACGTAATTATTTTAATTAAGAGAGCGCTGAAGATCAGCTTGACGGATTAATTCCTTTTGACAATGGTAAAGATAATTTTAATCTTCTTATATTTGGTAACGTTATACAAATTTAATTAACATTGTTTTGTGTAGTTTTCTTTACTAAAGATCTTCAATAAAAACAGATTAGAATAGGGGCAGAATAAGTCATTTTTTACTATAGAGGCTAAAAATTTATACAAAAAAGTTCAACACAGTGTTTAAGATCAAGATTTATCTTCAATTGATGAATTCTCAGCTGATTCATTAATTATCTATGGGTAGGAAAATTGATCTTCTTCGCTTAAGCTTTGGATAAAAATTTTAATTTGTATTTTAGGTTCTTCATTAATGATAAATTTGTATTTAGGTTTCTTCTTCGACTCTTTTTTTTTCAATTATATAACTAAAAGACACCGAACAAATTTACAAGATGGGTAGTTTATTGATATCATTTTTTTTAATATAAAATATTGAATATTAATTTTTGTTTTTTAACAAGGGCCGTGGCCATGCTAGTCCCTTAAAAGGATCCGGCCCTGGACTTAGAAATCAAATGCTTAAAATACCAATTGAACGAATAATACAATTGAAACAGAATCTAATTGAATATTGCATGAAACAAGAAGCATCAATTCAAGTCGTTCCTTAAACAGAGAATGCATCAAACAAATCCAAAGTGTCTTGCAAGTTTGTAGCATAACCAAAAATTTGTAAACACGTTTGGGACCAAATTATTCAAGTACAGGAAAACGAGCAAGTTGAATCGTGTATAAGAGATTGACCTGGTTCGAGATAGCTTCTTCATTATACATGAAGGGTGGGCTCAATCTTGTCTTTAGAATCCTGCACATTTTGTAATTACTTATGTGTAAGCAATCATACATTACTAAAATAATAATAATAATAATAAAAGAAGTAATGATAAGATCACCAATTCTTTTACATAAACAATATTGTATAAACTCATGTGATGTAATATAATTACTTAAAAAACATTGTTACCCTCATAATTTATTTTTGATTATTATATATTTTCAATCAACCAACCATACTATATGTCATTGGTTTCTATAAAATAATTTGCTAGCTAGCACCAACGCTTAATTAATACTCACCATTTCATTGTACAATTTTTGTATGGTGTCGTTGAGGTTCCCTTCCCAACATCCTTCATTATCGTCATCGTGTTCTTCTTCGGTGAGTTTGACTTTGTTTAGCTTTGGTGTGTCTACGACCACTTGAGAGAAAATCTTCATCTTTGGGCACTGTCTCACAAGTACTTGTTTCAAGGACGGGAACTCAAGAGTGTAATGACCCGAACAAAAGCTTGTTAGGCTAGGCAAACAATCAAGTCCCAAGTAACGCAATTCCTTGAAAACAATGCAATCTTTCGCTTCTTCTCCATCCTGTGATTGTATGATTTCTTCTATCATTTTGCAATCAGCTATCTCCATTGTAAAAAGATTCACTAGACTTTTAGATGTTGAGAGCGTCAACAAATTTTTCAATCCATGACACTTTGATACTTTCAGTGTCCATAGATTTTCCAAATGCCACGAAGACAGTACTAATTTTTGTAACTTACTACATTCTGATATTTTTAGAGATTTTAAGTTTGGGAGAACTTTGTTGCATTCGGCATTTTCCTTCCATAGATCTGACACCTTGGGTAATCTAGATAGATTTAAGAACATCAATTTGGGGAATGCAACCTGAAAATCAACAAAATTAAGTTGTAAATGAATCGATATTGGATTCATTTTCAGAAGGAACCAAAGAAATAAAAATCTCATAAAATTACCCATAAAAGAAAATTAAATATGATGCTAAATTCAAGTTGAATGAGCTAGGAAAACAGAGTTGTAACGTGTAAATTGGATATAGTTCACACCATGTTATCAGTCATCTAATTAATTTGAGACAAGTTTATGATTCTTACTGTGAAATTAGTTAAAAACTATAGTAACTGTTAAATCAGATATAAATTAAGACAACATGCAGAAAGATAGAGTCATTCAATTTGATATTGATTCTAATGAAATTACATTTATGCAAACCAAAGTGAAATAATAATAATAATAATCACCTTTTCATCGAAGAGAGGATGTATATGATCAGCTAGCTGGAAGTTTTCCTCTGATTTAATTTTTTGAGTTTCCTTATTATCTGCTGTCATGTGCAGTACAGATGTAGAATTGGAGATGAATGTTTCCATATTAGGGCAATTCTCAATGGTCAGATAGCACAATCTAGGAAGCTCAATTATATTCTCGGTGAAGTTGCAGAATCTTTTGAGTTTTGGAAGATTTATGAGTTTTAGATCTTGAAGTGAAGGAAACAGTTGGCCAAAATGCTCTTCGTCAGCATTTAGCTCTTCCAAATGAAGCACCTCTTCTAATGAATCACAATTCCTCACCTGCAGCTCTCTCAAATTGTCCAAGCACCGTAGCAGATTGGCTGGAATAGCACTCGACATATTTGCGCGGTCATCCACCACTAGAATATAAAAATTGTTGAATAAGCTGACAGGCAGTGCTTGGCCATGCCATATTTCACTCAAACGTGGAAAATCTGAGAGTTTCAATTCCTCAATCCTTATGTCACGGAATCCAACCTACACAAACCAAAACAATTGCACTAGATATATGTACAGGTTTTTTTTTGGAAAGGAACTAGATATATGTATATATATACACACATTAAACTTACAGGTTTTTTGTTTTAACTTTTAAAAGTATATATGCAAGGCATGTCTGTATATGAATGTGCAAGTGCAAGGGAGATGCATGGACAATTTGGGTGAAATCGACTAACACATACCATTTCTTCATAACACTTTTGTATAGTGGAATTAAGGTTGCCTTCTGGCCAGTGGCACAACTCATCCTCTTCTGTTTCAGTCAATTTCACTTCATACAACTTTGGTGTGGATAAGACGCCGTGAGAAAATGTCTTCATATTTGGACACCCTCTCACAGAAACTCGTTCCAAGGATGGGAATTCAAGAGTGTAATTCTCCAAACAAAAGCTCGTAAGTCTTGTCAAACCATCAAGTTCCAAAACTTTTAATTCGTTGAAAGCAATACGATTCTCCTTCACTTCTTCTCCAACATGTCCTATGATTTCTTCTATCCTTTTGCTGTACGATACATTAAGATTGACTAGAGTACTGGGAATTCCAACCTGAAAATAAGGCAAAGTATATATAATAATAAAAAATGTAAAAATTTAAAGAGAATAGCATTCAATTAGATTCTAAGTATGTTTAAATCATACAATTATATGTTTTACGAGCATGACAAAGCATAAATGTCTACAAGATATTTTTTGTTAATGACAAGAGGCCAAAATAAATAAATAAATAAATAAAAGTCCAAAAAAAGATAATGAAAATATTTTTACACTATTTACTCTTAGGAACGTAGAAAGAATTTAAAATAATTTTTAAAATATTTTAGATTCATTTTGCATCTTGATACTAGTTTTTAAACATATATATATATATAATTTCAACAAGTCTGCATGTAAGATATCCAGCATCTGATGTTCGGACAGCGGTATCGAGAACCTTGCGGGCTCCATAGCAAGAAATGATATATTATGTTAAAGACCAATCCAACCCATTTCATGAATAAAATGTGACCAATTAACCAACCAACAAAACTACTTGTTACAAATAACATCTTGTTGTTGCATCAAAACATATAAATGTGTGTACCAGTAACATGAGTGACTATCTTTTAATTTCTAAAAGTTGAATTTATTAATATTTAAGGAACAATAATTAAATTGAATTATATTATGTTGTTGAATCATTTTTAAAAAATTATATTAACGATTTTAATGTAGGCGAACATAAAACTTGGATTGAAAATGGAGATTTCAAAATGGAGGTTCGAAGCACATTCCTTAAAATAAATAATTAGTGACTGAATATTATTTGTAAACACAAAGTGGTTATAAAATTGATGAACGTTATTTTAAACAAAAATTCAAAATGAATATAACAGCCTTACCAATGGAGGAAAAATATTGATTAGGTTATCACATCCATATATCTCCAAATTCTTCAATTTGCTGAAAGACTCCAAAGCAAGCTGGTGGTGCCATATTTTTCTCAACTTATCCATGCGGTAAATTTGTAATACCTCCAAACTAGGGAGTCGCACCTGGGAGTTAAAATTCAATGCAATTAATTAATCAATTAATGGCACAATCAATTGATAACTAAATTAGAGACGGATATTAACTACATTTGAAGACTCCAGGTAAAGAGAAATCATATATTGTGAATAAAATTTATTTAAAAATTAAGAAAAAACCTTTTCGTCAAAGAGAGGTTGAGGTTGCATTTCAGTATGAATGTTGTCTTCTGGTGAGCTTGTAGAGATGAATCTTAACATATTATTGCAACCCCAATCTCGAGTATTAGCAAAGAAGGAATTCAACAACTGAATCTGAATGAATATGTCCTGTATTGGCAAAGCTTCTTAGTTTTGAAAGAAAAGAGAGCTTCATGGAGTGTAGTTTAGGAAAAACCTTTAATTCAATTTTCTTTCTTTCATGTCTTCCTAATCCCGTGGTATCGACTACCCCTTCCATTGACTCACAATCCCATATCTCAAGATGTTGGAGTTGCACAAGACTATTAACCATAGAATATGAAAACAAACACTTCAGACGATGACAACTCTCCGCGGTTACTTTTGTTAAATTTTGACAATAACACGATCCTTGAAAATGATCGGGCCATAATTTTCAATGTTTCTTAAATTGTTGAGTTCCAACTCCTCCATGCTTGGAAAAATAACCTGCAAAGCAAAACAATACGTTTTTATTCCTTCAAATATAACTGTCTACTATAATATTCTTTTGATGATTGAGATTAATCGTGATAATATATTTAGTACTTAATTGATTAATGACATAATCAACTGATAACTGAATTAGAGATATATAGATATTAATTAAATTTGAAGACTTAAGGAAAGGAGAAATTTAATTAATTAATTATTAAACAGAAAATTATCACCTTCTGAAGAGGATCATCCTCTGCAATGATTTCTTGGGATCCCAAAGTAGTTGTTAGTTTCTCCATGTCGGGTCCTATAAACAAACAAAAACAGTATATATAATTAATTTCGTTTTTTTTTTTAAAAAACAATTGAGGTGAATTCAATAATCCCACTAATACTTAATTTCAACACTTACCAACAATCATGTTCAGTTTATCGCAATCAGCTACTTCTAATTTTTGAAGCCGCAATAGATTTTTGGCCATGGAGAATGAGAAGAGATGCTTCAATTTTCCACAATAGAATACTGTAATGGTTCTTAAGTTGCTGAATGGTTGATCTTCTATGAGTTGGCTGTCACATATCGTCTCCAGATTGCTCAAAACTCTAAGAGACAATGACTCCAGCAAGGGAAAGACTTTGTAATGGGCCCGTCTAACTGAACCGACAATATGTAAAATCTCAGAACAATCGTATACTTCAAGATGCTTCAATCGTGGAAAACCATCGCCATCGTCTAAGTCACGAACAACACTCTGAACACCCTTCAGTCCCTTTAGATAGAGATCTTCAGTTCTCTTCAGCAACAGTTTCATCATCACATTATTCCTGAATAGAATGCTAACATTTTCTAGCATTTGGAGCGACATCAATCTTGATGTTTCAGATTTAACGGACCGGCTGCTCCAAAAGTCGTCTCCTATACGTATCCTATATCTTTGCAATTCCACAGAGAGAAAATCCTGCGGCAGAATGTCGGCATCCGTAACGTCTATCTCCAAAGTAGTTAGCTTTGACAACCCCTTCAACTCCACAAGACTGGCATTACTTCCTCCTTCAACCTTATCCCATTGTGAAAAGCTGTTGCACATATACAATTCTTCTAATCGAGATAATTTTGATATGACATTCGGTGCTATCACCTCGAGGTACCTACAATTGCTCAAATCTAGCAACAGTAACCGCGTTAATTGTCCAATTTCAAGTTGTAACTCCTTAATATTGGAAAGTCGAAAGCTGAGAATCTCTAATTTCTTTAGCTGTCCAATTACAGCTATATCTTGTAGTTGGCACCGCTCTAAAAACAATGATTGAAGGTTAATGAGGTGACCGAGTGATGAAGGTAATGAAGAGAAGTGAATTCCAGTAAAATTCAAAACTTTGAGTCCTTCCGTCCCTTCCAAAAAGTGGTCTGAAACTTGCATAGGGCCATTACCCTTCGAAAGCAACAGAAATAACTGGAGATTGGGACATTGCAACCTTTCAGGGAGCTCTTGAATATCTCTATGAGGTAATGAAATAGCAATTGGACCTTTTCGTATTGTCTCTTCCATCTCTTTCTCAAAGTCAGCAACATTTGGAATATTAAACATAAGCTTCTCTGTGGCAATTGATACAGCAACAACATGAATGACGTCGTGCATTTTAACTTCACCTTCAGCATCACCGTCCAGCAATAAGCTTGAAGCTTTGAGATTGTCGATCAACGAATACACTCTATTCCTTGCATCTTCCAGTGTGTAAACTTTTTTAAAAAAATCTAAACCCATACCATGTCTCAATAATTGATGAACGTCTATAGGATCACCTTCACCATACAGACCACAAAGAAGGAACAGAGATTTTGCTTCATCACTTTCCAAGAAGTCGTAACTTAATTTTATGGAAGAATACACATTTGTATCCATTCCATGAATTTCTCTTAGATTGGAAATTTTTAGCTGATTCAACGCATCCATCCAAATGGCAAAACTCTTATTTTTCAGAGCATTTGCAACTGTACTCAGTGCAACAGGCAAACCTCCGCATCTTCCAACAATCTCATTTGCAATAGGTTGAAAAGAAGATGTTCTTTTCGAATCACCGACTATCTTCTCAAATAACTGCAATGCTTCATCCTTTGATAAAGCCTCAATAGAGAAATTTTTCTGAGAATTCATATCATAGCACAATAAATCTCGACTTCTTGACGTCAGTATTATTGTGCAACTTCTCTGATCATCCGTTCTTTCTTTCTCGACACTCCCAGAAGGAATTCCAATTTTATCAAATTCAAGTTTTGTCCAAATATTATCCAATATGATGAGGAGCCGCTTCTCTTTCTTCAGTCTTTCACATAATCGATCAGTTCTTTGGAATTCGTTCTCATTCGAGTCAAATTTCATGCCTAAATCAAAAGCAAGTTTATCTTGAATTTTCTGAGGATCTGGGTTCTGTGTTACCTCAGCCATAACGAACTTATCGAACAACTTATCTTTCGTCACTTGCTGTGCAACTTGCTTGACTAGCGTGGTTTTACCCACGCCGCCCATGCCGTAGACCCCAATTATGTTGAGCTTATCATCCTTCAACGCCTCCAAAACATCTTGAAATACTTTCATTCTTGAATCAAAGATCTCGTAATCCTTCACGTCCCTAAGCTCTGTACTCTTTGGAGCAGGACGGAAGGAAACATTACCGAAGTTGCCTTTTCCCACGAGATTAGCGGCAACTTCTGCGGCCGTTGCAGCTTGTTTACTAAGCTTGTAACGGGAAATCAAATTTGGGCACAATTCTTTGAAGCAGGACTTCTTAGCTCTATCTTCACCATCAATGATGGATTTTGGAACTCCTTCATTGAATTCATCAACGCTATTTAGCCAGTCTATGACACCCTCATAAATCTCATCCCCTTGTAGTATAGCATCATTAACAGGTTGTTGCACCATTTCTCTTTTATGTCCCAGCTGCTTCACTTGATCTTTTAGCCCATCTACGTAGCTCTGGTACTTGAAAACATAAGATATCTGCCGTATAATCGGTTGGAACAGTGACTTTTCACCTTCTGATACAATGCTGGAAAAAGCAGCCAGACCCACTTCTGCAGCCATTGCCTGTTGCCTAGCACTATAAGTTTTTTTGGCTGTTGAAAAAATTAGATTCATATAAATTAAAAAGAAACCACGGCAAACAGTTGATATTGATCTTGAACTAACTGAGAATTAAACAGAGAACTACTTTCTTTCTTTTTTGGCCTTTTTTTTTTTTTTACCTCTCCAGGATTAGCCGAAAGGTTTCAAGGGTATGAATGAAAAGAAACAATTTTTTTAAAAACTATTTTAGAAGAGAGATGAAAATTAACAAATGCTAATAACAAGAATGCAGAAGTTAACAATAAACAGTAACTTAACACTCAAGAAAATTAAATGCAAGATTAAGACAAACCAGTGATATTTTTTCTTGGACATTGGAAAAAAAAATGGCGATCAAGTTCAAGGATTAGAGACTATGCTATAAATAGAAATTATTAAAGGATTTAGAACAAATTCACCTCCTTAAGAACAATTTTAAGGAGCAAAAAGATCACTGGTAACTACTGAGGAATGAACTAGAAGGGAAGGCAAAGAAAGAAACGGCAGCAAAAAATTGATGTTTATCTTGAACCGACTGACAACTAAACAGAGAACTTATTTGCAATGAACAAAACCAAAACAGGGGAGCCCTATTTTTCCTCTCATTTTTCTCTCTCTTCTTCAAGTTGTGAAAATGATAATAAAGTACGACAGCTCACTAATTTGTTGGAAAGTGTCGCCTAAAATACTCCCTTTGCTAGGCGGAAATATTAGCTTGAAGAGATGAGTTCATTAATTTTTTGTTGCACAGATTTGAACCATATGATCATTAATTTTTTGTTTTGATTTGGCTAGTTCATGATAAGAAATGATTTTTTTTGCATCATATTATGTTAAAAAGTTGCCCTCTTTGTTACTCCCACAGCTATATAGTACAATATTTGTAATAAGATCACAAAGTTCACCGGGAACTATTGATTTGGTGCTTTAGCCAAAAATGAATATCTATTAAAAATTTCTCTAATATCACGAAACAATAAAAGATATCAACTTCAACTTAAAGTCATATAAACTTAAACATTACATATAATATTAAAAAAATTCTTTTATGATGATATGACATAGCTTTAGAGTTTAAGCGAAATTGTTTTATGACGTCTTTTTATATTTAACAATTTTAACACTTAAAAAAAATATAACAGAGTTCATAGTTTAATCAAATTTTAATTATATTATGAATATTAATAATTAATAAGATAATACAAAGTTTTAAAAAAGAGTAATTAAGAATATATTTTTTTACTTTCTTTATAACTTTTATTTTAATAATTTTTTTAAAAAATGAATTAATACATATAATAATTTGCTTTATAACGAATAGTGCAAAAAATTTTATAATATTAAGTAATTAATTTTTTAAAATAGATAAGTATTTAATTTTTTCTTAAAAACTAATAATTAATTAACAGTTAAAAAATACTATTAATTAGAACTATTTACTATTAATGTTATCAAATATAAAATTTATATAAAAATAGTTAATTATAAGAAAGTAGTTAATTACATATTAAAGAGAGGCCTAAAAAACCATTTGAGAGATAAGCTAAACAGAAAATCATCACATGCACTTCAATGATTTTGATTTTTTTTTTCAAAAGAAGTAGAAAAGTCCATGGTTCACAATAACTTCTTATCCTCTCCCGGGACCTCCATTGTCTGCCACTATGAATAATAAAAATGACATTACAATTGACATTGCTTTTCGCAAATTGACAAAGTTTTTGGTGGGATATGAGAGAATTGTCAAAAGTTCACACCGCGCGAAACTACTATCAAATAACGTATTAATAAAATTAAAATTATTTTATATAATATTGAAAATAATTTAAATTTTTATTCATTTATTTAATATATATTTCTGTTTATTATAAAATTTAGTTTAATACAATATAAAACTATAAAGTATTAATGACTTGCAAAGAAAAAGAAAAACGAAAGAAAAAAATACTCACCCGACCAAATCGAGCAACTCATCTAATAAATAATGAAAAAGGAAAGAAATTTAATGACTTGCATACAATTTAGGATCTGAAATTAAAATTACATAAAAATTAAGGCTTATGTACCTTAATATTTACAGCTTATTTGATGGCCTCAACAAGCTTGATCTGCATGCAAATGTCGTGGCTTCTTAAAATGAGCCCGAGACATGGTGCAACTGATAACATTGACTTGTTTGATAGCATCAACAAGGCTACGATGATCAGAACATGAGCCCCTCAATCAAGAAAGCTCCCTGCTTCCTAAATGATAAATTAAAAACAACTGTAGCTTGTCGATATCAAGGCTAATTTCAGGCCTCTGAAGAACACAAATGATATGACCTTGAGCTAAAATAACTTGAAATCAAATTTAAGTTATTTAAACAAACAATAAAATGCTGTCTACATGATAATCAGTTTAATTTTTATTTAATTATTATAAATTATAGATTTCATCCAATGATCCACTTTAATTCCATTATTAATGTTGGTATTTTTAAACAGCATCATAGAAACATCATTAGTTAATTTGATCATATGTGATATTACAATTATTGATGAATAGATTTAAAATTGTTAGTTATGATCAACATTTCATAAGCTACTGTGGCTCAACATGCACCTCAAATGAAGTGTTAATAGGTCATTGCACGGGATCACGACGGGATAATCAAATAATGACAGCCATCCAAAAGTATGAAGGGTCTGCCAAAGTTTGAAAATGTCAGCAGCATTAAATCTTCAATTCTAAAACGAAGGTTGTGCTAGCGGGGGATGTGCTAAAAGAAAACAACATATTAGGAAGAAAAGCAACAGATTGCGCGGCACCTCTATCTAGATTAGCTTTACGAACTGCCACGCGCTACAACTAGTAACAATACAGGACCAACGATGATCCAAGATCAGCGAAGGAGTATTAGGAGGAGCTAATTGGCACGGAATCAAATGTAGGGGTGGTATTTTGGGTCAGAATTTATTTATTCGATTTGATTAAATATCAGTTAAATGGGTTTGAGTTTAAAAAAATTGATTTGTTTAATAAATACGTGAATTCGATTCGTTGAATTCGATTCGATTTTCTTATTAAATGAATCGAATCCAAGTTTGAGGATATTGATTCGTTTATTCATTTAGATTTGTTTAATAAATAAGTCATAAATGAATTCAATATGATCCCATTTATCCTTAAATATGCGTGAAAAAATTTTAAAGTTTAAAGACTAATATAGTTATTATAAATAATTATAAGACAAAATATATAATAATTCTATTCGTTATGGATTAGTTATAGGGTAAACAAATAGTAAACGAATGCAAATTTATTTATTAATTCTACTAAACGAATTAAACGAATCAAACCGAATATTCATTTAATAAACGAATTGAATCCGAATCCTGGGATTTCAATTTGTTTAATAACCGAATCAAATCCAAACTCTGAAATTTCAATTCGTTTAATAAATGAATCAAATCTAAATCAATAGAATTTTGACCAAATCCATTTATGATTCAATTCGAATTCTATTTGTTTTGCCACCTCTAATCCAATGATTATGAGAAAAAGGAGGAAGTGAAATGCCCAAAATGACATGCAGAACCCACACCACAGACTAAATCATCCTCATTATATGTTACAAACTTTGGCCTTATATTTACTCGGCTGTGGTGAATGTCAATAATTTTGATTGTTTCTAACCTTACATTTACGACCGCTGGGGCATTGTATTATTAACCATTTTAGCCGTTTAAATGAAACTTTATTTTTTAAAAGGAAAAGGATATCTATATCCTAGGTGTTGATGCGGTTTTCTACGTACTCTTGAGTGGTGTCAAAACTTTTGCTCGCAGGATGCTCGAGCAGGAACGCTTGCCAACCTCAATTCTCCTCTATTCATCGGAATAGCGATCTCCTCGAGCCTGTACTCACGAAAACACGGTCAGGGGTCGCCGGATGTTTTTTCGGCGAAAACCTTCTGACGTTCAAGTCAGTAATCAGGTTATTCTTTTTTTGTATCCCTCTTTGTTAGAGAGACCGGAGAAATAAAAAATGATGTTTTGATCGAAGTGGCCGTAACTAAAAATGACCAAATCGTGAGAGAGAAGAAGAGTCTGAAAATTCTGGAACCCCCGTAACTTACACATCGGTTTCCTTTTATTCTTCATTTTTCCCGCCCTTTTTTCTCCGGGGTCATCCGTTCCTGCGTTAATGGTGTCTGGACCCTCCGACGACCAATATTATCGTGTCATATCTTGGGAATGAGGGATGCCAGGTGGGCATGGGTTCCCATGGCCTGATTATGGTGTCTAGCATGCGCGCATGAATGATGACACTATGGGGGCGTGTGCCGACCATCGGTAATAGTCACGACACCATACCACGTGGGGTATTGGTCAGGTATCGATCATCGCGTCGAGTCGTTGGAGAGAAGGGTCAAACTGTCTCGAACCGACTGTACTCGAACCTTGCATTCTCTCCGCGCCGTCGTTGGTGTGGCTGGGTCATGCCTGGGGGTTTGAAGACCTCGAGCAGAAGGAGGAGCTCGGGTTTCGACCAACCTTAGGGCACTCAACCTTGACCAGCTTTGACGGGGCTATGAAGACCTCGAGCAAGAAAAAGAGCTCGGGGCTCGACCAATCTTGGTGTCCTCGATCTTGACCAGCTTTGACGCCTAGTAAGGTCGTCTTCGTGCCAGCGATCAAATCTTCTGCTCGAACTGGACTAACCTCGAAGTCTTCTACTCGAGTTGGATTAGCCTCGAGGGGACCTGCTCGGTATTACCCAAACACTAAGGTTTGGGAAAATGATTATGTGGATCTCAAATTTTTAATAAAGGAAAATAATACTCCTTTCGACTATAATATCCTTACTAGATAGTAATTGAAAAAATTTTATTTTAAAATTTTTAATAAATATAAATATAATTTAATACTTTAATTTTTATCATAGAGTAATATAATTTAAAAAAATTAATATCAATATTAATTTTAAAATGTAAATTATTTAATTATTTTGATAATATATTTGTATTTATTGTAAACATTCTAAAAAAAATTTGAGTTAAATAGAATTTACAGTTACTATAATATATCTCATGTATTAATAATAGTAAAATTATTTTATATAATATTGAAAAAAAAAATTTAAATTTTATACATTTATTTAAATAATATGTTTCTATTTATCATAAATTTTAGTTTAATATAATATAAAATTGTAAAATAATAAAATATTTTAAATATTGTATATATTATTACATTTATTCTAATATTATACTGATATTTATTGTAAAATATTAGAATTAATATTTTTGAGTTAATAAAGTTAAAATTATTGTAATAAAAAAATATTTGGAGTCCTTTATTAAAAATATAGTCATTTTCCCAAACTTATCCTTTTGCCCTTTTTATATCGTTTGGGCCCACGATGATAAAAACATTTTGTTATGGGATAAAACATAAGGAAAAGATATTTGATGTTTTGATAGAAGAAAAAGGGTCCACAAGTCTATTCATTATACTAAATGTACAAGGTATTATACATTATTTATACAAGAAAGAAAAGGTAACGAAGGAAATATAAGGAAAGATTAATTCTTGGAAAATCAATCATACTTAGTTGATACAAATCAAAAGATTTGATTGTGCGATCATGTAATTTAGTAATTAACGTTTTAACAAGAACAGGAATTGATGAGTTAAAAAATAAAATAAAATAAAGAATAGATTTAAAGAACGTTATTTACAATCACCAAACTGAAGAACAGGGGAACGAAAACAGAGGACCTCTGTTATTCCATTAAATGCACCATCATACTGTTGCATGCAATTGTACTGTATGATCCACCCTTTTTGTTTTGAGTTGATTAGTTCATGATAACAAATGAATTAATTTGGACGACATCGAAATTTAGGTGAGTGGTAAAAAATTTTCCCTCATTGATTGTCCCACAAATAATTAATTTGTAATAAGCTCATAATGAGCAGGAAAATTACTGTGAGCGTGATTTAGACTAAAATGAAATCTATTAAAATTACCATTTTTCGCTGTGTTCACGAGAAAATGACGTTGCATTTAATTCACAGACGACATGCATCAAAATTCTCATATTCAGTTCTCCAGATTCTCTTTAACTAAGTGGACCATAAGTATGAAAAACTTGTAGTATGATATTAAGAATGCAACAGCCATTTGATTGGTATAGGTCAGAATAAGTTTAATTTATGGAAAGAAGCTTGATCTAGCCGTAAAACTCTCTCCTCTGAACAATCAGTCAGTTTGGAGTAGTAACAAGATCAACGCCACAATGAATCATCACACGTTCACTGAAATTTTATGTTGTCTATAGGATGGAGTTTAATAATATATTTGAACCTCATCTTAAGTAAAACAACAAAAGCCTTCCCTTTTTCTAAATATTGCTATAACACAAAGCCTAACATTCTCAATAGTTTTGCCTTAATCACATTGTTTGGGTAATATCGAGCAGCTCTCCTCGAGTTCAACCGAGCGTGAGTAAAAGACCTCGAGGTCAACCCATCTCGAGCAGAAGATCCGACCACTAGCACAAAGACAGCTTCATTAGGCGTCAAAGCTGGTCAAAGTCGAGGAGTCCAAGACTAGCCGAGCCCGAGCTCACTCTTCTGCTAGAGGTCTTCATGGCCCTGTCAAAGCTGGTCAAGGTCGAAGTGTTTTACGGCTGGTCAAAACTTGAGCTCATCCTCCTGCTCGAGGTCCTCGAATCCTCGACCACGACCCAATGACACCAAAGGACTGGCGCAAGAGAAGACAAGATCCGAAGCATCGCTAACTTGGAACAGTTGGATCCCCCCTTTCGACGATTCAGCATGCTGATCGATGTCCGACCGACACCCCATGCGGTATGGCGTGGCCCCTGTTACCAATGGTAGGCACAAGTCCCCACAGTGTCATCATTCCGCGCAGCCATGTCCGACACCATGATCAGGCCACGGGAACCCATGCCCACCATACAGTCACGCATTCCCAAGGAACATCACGTTAATCGCGGCTATCAAAGGACCCAAGATACCATAGACGCGGGAACGGATGCCCCCGAAGGAAAATAGGGCGGGAACACGGAGGTATAAAGGGAAAATGGCAGTGAAGGTGAGGGGTTCCAAAATTTTTTACATGTGTTTTACTTCTTCTCCTCCTCTAATATTTTCCGAGAAGCATTTTTCTTACAAGAAGGGCATATACATCCCTTATATTTTCTCCTCTCTCTAACTCGAGGGATACAAAAGAACAACCCGATCATCGACTTGAGCGTCGGAGGGTTTTCGCCGAACAACATCCGCCACCCCGACCGCTTCCCGTGAGTACGGTCCGGAGACTTCCGCTCCAGTAAAGACAGAGGAATCAAAATTGAAAGCAGCACCTGCCGAGCTCGAGCTCGAGCTATCATGAGCTGAATGTTCCGACACTATTTGAGGGCACGCAGAAAAACAGCATCAACATTTTGGCGCCTGCCTGCGGGATCGGCTCAAAAGCCTCGATTTCCCAACATATCCGAAGACACGACATGGCAATGAGACGAAACAAGCAGGAGGGAGTAAGCCCTGAGGAGTCTCGTGACTCTGAGGGAAGTGGCCAATGAGGCTCAAAATAGAGAGATCCAGGAGAGAATGGATCGGATGGAGAAACAAATGGAAACGCTGACGTCCCTCTTACAAGAGCTTAGGGAGGGACAGAGGAAAGCATGCAATGACGTCCCTGAGTCTAGTCGGGGAAATGCCCCCGTCAGGGAGCATGTGGGGGACGAAGCCCAAAGACTGAGAGCACCAAACTTTACTATGAGGGAGGAGACGAACTTGGAGGAAAGAGGATCCCGTCAGTATTTTCAGGATACAGCACCAACCTCCTGCGCGGAGGAGTTGGAAGGGGAAGTACGAAGGTTGGCACAAGTTGTGGAGGACCTTCGGGGAAACGGGAAAAGCCCAAGTTGGAGGATAATGCTAGACAACGAGTCCCCACTCTCGGCGGAGATTATGGGCATCACGATCTCCCGTGACTTCGTTTCCCGGATTTAAAGTTTTCAGGAAAGAGTGATCCGCTGGTGCACATAGAGCGGTTCAACGACATGACAGGAGTACAGGGCCTGTCAGCAGCCCACAGATGCAGGCCCTTCCCACTCACTCTTGATGGAAGGGCAAGAGAATGGTACCCCAGGTTGCTGCGGGGAAGCATTCTGAGCTTTGGACAGATGTGTAGAGAATTTACAGAGTAGTTTTGGGGCGCAGTGACCCCCGAAGATGACATGATGGAGTTATCAGAGATAAAACAGAGGGAGGGGGAATCACTCTTAGAATTTGTTAAAAGATATCACTGATCAGTTCTGGATCTTGGGGCATTTAATCATCCCCAGGCTTTAAGGGGATTAAAGGATGGAATCGGGATGGGGAGAGCATGGTACAATTTACGAGGCCCTTCGATCCGCTCATACTCAGACGTGTATGAACAAGTAAAGATGGACATGGTCATCGAAAAAGAAAAGGTTGCGAAACTGAGAAGTGAACAGGGCAGTGGAACAAAGAGGAAGGAAAAAGGAGGCCCTACCCGACGAATGTTGACTTCCAAAGTGTTGAGGGAACGGATTGCTCCCTACAATCCTTACCAGAGGGCTCCCCAGCCGCGGATAATTCCCGTGCCACCTCACAAGTCCCCAGGCCAGGATCACAGGGAGTACAGGAGTCGTGGCGACCACCCATCCCGCAACCAACCACCGAGCAAATCTGCGCCAGACTACAACAGAGCTGACCGCCCATTGCCACCTCCACCGAGAAGCTTCCCGAAAGATCGTGCGATACAAGTGGTAGAGCAGAATCCCGCCTACGGGCAATGCACCAAGCTGAAGGTGTCACTCGAAGAGATACTCCAAGTGGCAGAGGATTGAGGACTGCTAAGCCCCCCTACACCGATGGCTAAATCAGCTGGTAAACGAGATAGGGGGCGGTTTTGCCGCTTCCATGGTGACCACGGACACTCAACATCACAATGTCGGGATCTGAAGAACCAGGTGGAAGATCTGGTTAGAAATCGGTATTTGGATGAATTCATTGAAGGAGGACATCCGGTGGTTGAGCAACAACCAGAGGAGGATGACCGAACCTATGACACGGAGTTGGAACCACCGACAACCAGAGTGATATCAGAGGGACCAACAATGGCGGGAAATTTGAACAGGGCTCGGAAAAATTATTGCAGATACGTTGCCGCTGGCAGGGAAGTTCTGTTCGCTGTACCTGCTGTAAAAGGAACTAAAATGCGGCAAGTACCCATCATGTGGACGGAGGAAGACGAGGAAGGAGTATTATATCCCCATGAGGATGCCTTGGTCGTGAAGGCAAACGTTGCCAATAAGGAGGTAGATCAGATATTGGTGGACTCGGGAAGCTTAGTGGACATTCTCTTCAAATCCACGCTTGAGGATTTGGGAATAGCAGGTGCGAGCCTCGAGCAGACGAGCACTTCCTTGAAAGGGTTCGGGGGAGGAAAGCTAATACCTATGGGAATCATCAAATTGGCTGTGACTATGGGCTCGAAGCCTTTTGAAAAGAACATGATGTTAGATTTCGTGGTGGTGGATGAAGTCAGCCCCTACCAAGCAATTCTGGGGAGGCCGTTCATGAGGATCAGCCAATCCGTGCTATCCACCCACTATAGGGGTCGTAAAAGGCAGCCAGAGGATTGCGAGGAGCTGCTACGCTGTGGCAGCTAAGGAAACCATGCAGATAACCTCATTGGACTCGAGGGGGGAGTTTAGTAATGAAAGACAGGAGCCAGCTGAGGAACTTGAAGAAGTTAGAATACAGCTAGACGACCACGAGAAGAAGGTCAGAATCGGCTCAGGTATTAGTAAGGAGCTGACGAAAAATCTGGTCGAGAGCCTGCAAGCACATTCTGACGTGTTCGTTTGGATGCACGAGAACATGCCCGGGATCGACCCCGAGGTGGTGTGTCACAGGCTGGCGATAAAGAAGGGCGCTAAGCCAGTAAGGCAGAAGAAGAGGTGCATCAACCAGGAGAGGTACGAGGCCATAAATCGCGAGGTGGAGAAGCTGCTGAAGGTGGGATTGATAAGGGAAGTTTCTTACCCCGAATGGATTTCGAACGTGGTGTTGGTGAAGGAGGCAAGTGGAAAGTGGAGAATGCGTGTGGACTTCACCGACGTGAATAAAGCTTGTCCAAAAGATAGCTTCCCCTTGGCAAAGATAGACCAGCTGGTGGATTCCACGATAGGACACGGGTTGCTCAGCTTCATTGACGCCTTCTCAGGCTATAACCAAATCCCCATGCACCAGCCAGATGAGGAATGCACGGCTTCATCACCAATCAGGGTCTATATTGTTACAAGGTCATGCCTTTCGGCCTGAAGAACACGGGGGCAACATACCAGAGATTGGTGAATAAGGTCTTCAAGCCATTGATTGGTCGAACGATAGAGGTGTACGTGGACGACATGATCACCAAGTTAAAGGACGCAGAGGAGCATGTAAGGCATTTGGAGGAAACCTTTGTACTCTTAAGGAAATATCGGATGAAGCTCAACCTTGAGAAATGTGCTTTTAGGGTCGGTTCAGAAAAGTTTTTGGGCTTCATGGTCAGTCACAGGGGGATCGAGGCAAATCCAGAAAAGATAAGAGCAGTGGTGGAAATGAAGTCCCCCCGTACCCTCAAGGAGATACAAAGTCTTACCGACAAATTGGCATCCCTCAACAGGTTCATATCTCGGGCCACGGATAAATGCCGAGTCTTCTTCCAGGAAATGAGGAAAGACAGGAAGACAAAGTGGACCCCAGAATGTGAAACGGCATTCCAACAGTTGAAAGAATACTTGTTGAAAGCCCCGTTGCTGTCTACACCTCGAGCAGGGGAAGTACTGTTTATGTATTTAGCTGTGTCCCAATGGGCAACGAGCTCGATTCTGGTAAGGGAGGAATCAAGGGTGCAGTACCCCATCTATTACACGAGCAGGGCTTTGCTGGAAACTGAAACTCGATATCCGTTGATGGAGAAATGGGCACCGGCCCTGGTAATAGCAGCCCGAAAGTTGAGGCCTTATTTCCAAGGGCATTCGGTAACGGTTCTAACGAACCAGCCACTCAGACAGACTCTGCACAAGCCAGAAACCTCCCGAAGGTTGGTCAAATGGTTGATGGAACTTAGCAAATTCGACATCAGCTACCAACCCCGAATAGCTATAAAAGTTCAGTCCTTAGCTAACTTCGTGGTTGAATGCACGGAAAGGAACGAAGAGGGGGAAGACGAGCACCCACCAGACTCCAGACCTCAACCAATACATGGACAGTCACGGTTGATGGGTCATGCGGATATTAAAGAGCAAGAGCAGGAATTGTGCTTCTCAGTCCTGGAGGGGTAGAGATGCAGTATGCCGTGAAACTAGAATTCGAAATCATCAACAATCAGGCCGAATCTAAAGCTGTGATCGTGGGATTGAAGCTCGCGTTGGTGGTAAAGGCAGAAGAGGTAAAGCTTCAAACAGACTCGCAGCTGGCAGCAAATCACCTCAACAAAAGCTTTCAAGCAAAAGGCGAGAAGATGGAAGCCTACCTTCGGAAAGTGGAGCAGCTAATGAAGAATTTCTGAGCAGTCGAGGTGGAGCAGATCGCGAGGGGCAAGAATTTTTGAGCTGATATGATAGCTCGAATGGCCACTACATCCGACCTTAAAATACCGAAGTCTATCCCCTTGGAAATCAAAACCTGCTCGAGCATCAAGCAGGAGGACGAGGTAATGAGTCTATCATCGAGCAGCACCTGGATGGAGGCAATTGTTTCTTACCTTAAGGAAGGGGTGTTACCTGCCGATAAGAAGCAGGCGAAGAAACTGAAGTGTAAAGCGGCCAGGTATACTCTGATCGATGGGGTCTTGTACAAACGGGGATACACTCTCCCACTATTGCGGTGTTTAGACCAGGAGGAAGCTGATTATGTCCTCCGAGAGATAAACGAAGGAATTTGCAGAAATCATTCGGGCGCGAGGACCTTAGCTTTTAAGGCCCTGAGGCAGGGATACTTTTGGCCACGCATGCATCAGGATGCTCAGGAGAAGACCAGGAGCTGCAGAAGTTGCCAAAGCTTTGCCAACTACATGACTCAGCCTCCTGAGAACCTTACGGTTATGAATTCACCATGGAAGTTTGCTCAATGGGGAATTGACTTGATCGGGCCACTGCCGAAGGGGAGAGCATCTGCAACACATGCCGTGGTGGCAATCGATTACTTCACCAAATGGGTCGAAGTGGGAGCTTTGAGTAGTATCACAGATTGTAAGACCACTGATTTCATCTGGAAAAATGTGATTTACAGGTATAAGATTCCCCACGCATTAGTCACAGACAACGGGAGACAGTTTGATAACAACAAATTCAGAGACTTCTGCAAAAACATGGGGATAGAACTGAAGTTTTGTTCTCCGTCACACCCGCAAGCCAACGGGTAAGTAGAAACCACGAACAAGACTATAAAAAGTCTCCTGAAGACCAGACTCGACGAGCAGAAGGGAGCTTGGGTGGACGAGCTACCTGGTGTCTTGTGGGCTTACAAAACCACACACAAAAAGGCCACAGGGGAAACCTCATTCTCCTTAGCATGTGGACATGAGGCAGTTGTTCCAGCTGAAATAGAAATGGGAACGCATGCAACGTAGCACTTCAACGAAGAACAAAATGATGAGGAGATGTGTATAGGCTTGGACTTGCTGGAGGAGAAGAGATAAAAGGTCGCTGCAAAGATTGCAGAGTACCATCTGAAAATGGCTCGCTATTACAACCGGAATGTGCACATCCGTCGGTTTCAAGTGGGAGATTGGGTACTCAGAAGAGTCAACCAGAACACGAAAGACCCTAGGCAAGGTGTGTTAGGACCGAACTGGGAAGGTCCCTACAGGGTCTCTCAAATAGCCAGACCAGGAGCATACAGGCTTACTCAACCAGACGGAAGAGAAGTTAAGAGGCCATGGAATGCACAACATCTGATAAAGTACTTTCAGTAAGTTCCCTTGTATTGTAAGCATTAGTATGCAATTCCTTCCGAAATGGGAATGTATAAAATCTCGAGCATATGTAAAAGCAAAGAAGTGCTTCCAGTGTAATTCAATGTAGGAAAATTGAAGCCAATAAGCTCGTGAAGACAACGCGAAGGCCAAAAATCCAAAAGCCTAGCTTAAGGCGAGATGGTGCCAAGCGTGGCCAATTGTAGGCCCGAGCAGGATAAGCTCGCGAAGGCCAGAAGTCCCAAAGCCTAGCTCAAGGCAGGACGGTGCCAAGCGTGGCCAATTGAAGGCCCGAGCAGGATAAGGTCGCGAAGACAACGCGAACGCCAAAAGTCCCAAAGCCTAGCTCAAGGCAGGACGGTGCCAAGCGTGGCCAATTGCAGGCCCGAGCAGGATAAGGTCGCGAAGACAACGCGAACGCCAAAAGTCCCAAAGCCTAGCTCAAGGAGGGACGGTGCCAAGCGTGGTCAATTGCAGGCCCGAGTAGGATAAGCTCGTGAAGACAACACAAAGGCCAGAAGTCCCAAAGCTTAGCTCAAGGCAGGACGGTGCCAAGCGTGGCCAATTGCAGGCCCCAGCAGGATAAGCTCGTGAAAACAACGCGAACGCTAGAAGTCCTAAAGCCTAGCTCAAGGCGGGACGGTGCCAAGCGTAGTCAATTGCAGACCCGAGCAGGATAAGCTCGCGAAGGCCATAAGTCCCAAAGCCTAGCTCAAGGGGGGACGGTGCCAAGCTTGGCCAATTGCAGGCCCGAGCAGGATAAGCTCGCGGAGATAACGCGAAGGCCAGAAGTCTCAAAGCCTAGCTTAAGGCGGGACAGTGCCAAGCGTGGCCAATTACAGGCCCGAGCAGGATAAGCTCACGAAGACAACGCGAAGGCCATAAGTCCCAAAGCCTAGCTTAAGGAAAGCTCGGGGAGACAACGCGATAGCCAAACATGAGCTAATATCAGGCTCGAGCCGAACGAGCTCGCAAAATGCACAGCTACCGAGCACAAGCCAAACATCGGCTCAAGTGGACCGAGCTCACAAGATAAACAGAAGGCTTTCAGCCTAACTCAAGGCAAGGCTTTGTCACACATAAGCTAAGGGATGATACGAGCAGTAATAGCTTGGGGAAAAAAATAAAGGCCCAACACTTGTAACAAATTTTACTTAGTAGATGCACGAAGTCAATCTCGTACATAAATGTAAAGCACAAGTATACACATACAGACACAGAAACAAGTTACCCAATGTATACTTTTTATTCATTCATTAAAGATTACAAGTACAAGAAGTAAACAAAAAAAAAACATCATCATCGATCTACTGGGGGAGTAGGGCTAGCAGGAGGAGTAGAGGCATCAGTAGTAGAAGGAGCATCATCAGCAGCAGCAGCCGGAGGAACAACTTCAGTAGGCTCGGTGGGGGCCTAAGATGGGGAGGCTTCCGACCCTTGGATTGGGATGTTATGCTGCGCTGCAGCATGTACTCAGCAACACCTGCTTGGACCTTAGACAGGTCCACCTCGGGATGTTGCTTGCTCAAGGCAAACATGAGGCAGTTGTAGCTAAAAGCCACCCCTTCATTGTACTCGGTCGTAAGCCTATCTTCCAGAGAGTCCACCTTCTCCTGGAGACGAAACGTTTCCCCTCCATGGTCCTCTTAAAGGAGAACCTCTGGATGTCCAAGTCCTTCTGAGCCTCGAGTAACTCTTCCCGGACAAGGGACAGCTCCCTCTCGAATTAGGTGGCCCTAGAGTCTGACATCACTGCCTTCTCCTCGAGGGTGGAGTTCTCCTCGCGAAGCTTCGCTGCTTCCTCATCTTTCTGCCCAAGACCCTGCCTCAAGCTTTGGATTTCTGCTCGAAGCTTCCTCTGAGAATCTTGAGTCTTGGTCTTGAATCTGGTAGCAGCAGCTACAGTACGAGAAGAGAGGTGGTGGAGAGCGTTGACCAGCTCATCAGCATCATAAGATTCCAGCCCATCCAGGAACCTATCGTCCATCTCCCCGAAAAAATCCTTAACGTAGGGTTCAGCGCGGCCAGACCGATCCTGCTCCTGCACGCGTTTGGATCGAGGCTGAGCCGAGGCTGCAGTCCTCGGACGCCTATGAGGTGGACCTTCTTCCGCTCGCTCTACCTCCTAAGCAGAAGTGGCAGCTCGAACTGGTGAAGTGGGGGTATTAGTTCGAGGCCTTTTTGCAGAAGAGCTGTTCGCACCTCCCGCTGTCCTCGTAGGCCTCTGCATCATATCAAGCACCCCCCTCATCCCTTCCTCTGACACCAGGCCGAACTTAACAAAATTTTGGGTTGTAAGCAGTTCCCTGCATGAGCTCGAGTTGTTAAGTGCTGTATTGACACGTGATTGAAGCTCTTCCCCTACCCTCTGACCGTTGGCTGACCCTTTCCCCTTGATGCGACTGGGTCTCTGCCACAGGTAACGCCCCTTCCGAACTAGAATCTCTCACCGGGATTATGCTAAGGGGTTCTACTTCACTAGAAGAGAAAAATTCCTCAAGTGACATCCTACGGGGTTGTTTGGTGTTTGACATTATCTCCTAGAGTTACAGTCTACCCGGTTGAAATCAGAAACCCAGATGAAGGAAGAACAGAACAAAAACAAGAGAAAAGAGAGAGGTTTGTACCTGAGTGAAGAGAGAGGTTTATACGGCCGGAAATCGCTCTGACGCAGTAGAGGAAGACGAAAAAAACACTTGCAAGCGGATTAAAGAGGAATGAGTGACTATCTTTTAATTTCTAAAAATTGAATTTATTAATATTTAAGCAACAATAATTAAATTGAATTATATTATGTTGATGAATCAATTTTAAAAAATGATATTAATGATTTTAATGTAGGCGGACATAAAACTTGGATTGAAAATGGAGATTTCATAATAGAGGTTCGAAACACATTCCTTAAATAAATAATTAGTGCCTGAATATTATTTGTAAACACAAAAATGGTTATAAAATTATTGAACGTTATTTTAAACAAAAACTCAAAATGAATATAACAGCCTTACCAATGGAGGAAAAATATTCATTAGGTTACCACACTCATCTATCTTCAGATTCTTCAATTTGCTAAAAGACTCCCAAGCAAGCTGGTGGTGCCATATTTTTCTCAACTTATCCATGCCGAAAATTTCTAAAACCTCCAAACTAGGGAGTCGTACCTAGAAGTTAAAGATTCAATGCAATTAATTAATCAATTAATGGAACAATCAATTGATAACTAAATTACAGACGGATATGAAGACTCCAGGTAAAGAGAAATTAAATATTGTGAAAAAAATTGATTTAAAAAAAAAAAACCTTTTTGTCAAAGAGAGGCTGAGGTTGCATTTCAGTATGAATATCGTCTTCCTGTGAGCTTGTAGAGATGAATCTTCCCATTTTATAGCAATAACCAATCTTGAGTATTAGCAAAGAGGGGAATTCAACAACTGAGTCTGAATGAATATGTCCCGTATTGGCAAAGCTTGTTATTGTTCCAAGATTTATGAGCCGCAGGGAGTGTAGTTTAGGAAAAACTTTTAATTCAATCAACTTTCCTTCATCTCTTCCTAATCCCGTGGTATCTACTACCCCTTGCATTGAGTCACAATTCACTATCTCAAGATGTTGGAGGTTCACAACACTATTAACCATAGAATATGAAAACAGATACTTCAGACGATGACAACTCTTCACCGTCACTTTTGTTAAATTTTGACAATAATACGTTCCTTGAAAATGATCGGCCCATAATTTTTCAATGTTTCTTAAATTGTCGAGTTCCAACTCCTCCATGCTTGGAAAAATAACCTGCAAAACAAAATAATGCGTTTTTATTCCTTCAAACATAACTGTCTACTATAATATTGTTTTTGTTGATTGAGATTAATCGTGATAATATGTTTAGTACTTAATTGATTAATGACATAATCAACTTATAACTAAATTAGTGATAGATATTAATTAAATTTGAAGACATAAGGAAAGGAGAAATTTAATTAATTAATTAATTATTAAACAGCAAATTATCACCTTCTGTAGAGGATCATCCACTGCAATGATTTCTTGGGATCCCAAAGTAGTTGTTAGTTTCTCCATGTCGGGTCCTGTAAACAAACAAAAACAATAAATAATTAATCTCTGTTGTTTTTTTCTCCAAAAAAATTGAGGTGAAGTCAATAATCCCACCAATACTTAATTTCAACACTGACCAACAATCATATCCAGATTCTCGCAATTAGCCAGTTCTACTTGTTGAAGCCGCAATAGGTTTTTGGCCATGGAGAATGAGAAGAGATGCTTCAATTTTCCACAATCGGTTACTTTAATGGTTCTTAAGTTGCTGAATGATTGATCTTCTATGAGTTGGCTGTCACATATCGTCTCCAGATTTCTAAGCGATAATAGCTTCATGGAGTGTAGTTTAGGAAAAACCTTTAATTCAATTAACTTTCTTTCATCTCTTCCTAATCCCGTGGTATCTACTACCCGTTCCATTGATTCACAAAAGCTTATCCCAAGATGTTGGAGTTGCACAAGACTATTAACCATAGAATATGAAAACAGATACTTCGGACGACGACAACTCTCCACAGTCACTGTTGTTAATTTTTTAGAATAAAATATTCCTTGAAAATGATCGGGCCATAATTTTTCAATTTTCTTAAATCGTTGAGTGTCAACTCTTCCATGCTTGGAAAAATAACCTGCAAAGCAAAATAATATGTTTTTATTGCTTCAAATATAGTTGTCTACTATAATATTCTTTTTGATGATTGACATTAATCGTGATAATATATTTAGTACTTAACTGATTAATGGAATAATCAACTGATAACTGAATTAGAGATAGATATTAATTAAATTTGAGGACTTAAGGAAAGGAGAAATTAAATTAATTAATTAAATATTAAACAGAAAATTATCACCTTCTGAAGAGGATCATCCTCTGCAATGATTTCTTGGGATCCCAAAGTAGTAGTTAGTTTCTCCATGTCGGGTCCTATAAACAAACAAAAACAATATATAATTAATCTCTGTTATTTTTTACCAAAAAATTGGGGTGAAGTCAATAATCCCACCAATACTTGATTTCCACACTCACCAACAATCATTTCCAGATTCATGCAAGAAAAAACAACTACTTTTTGAAGCCGCGATAGGTTTTTGGCCATGGAGAATGAGAAGAGATTCTTCAATTTTCGACAATGGGTTACGGTAATGGTTTTTAAGTTGCTGAATGATCGATCTTCTATGAGTTGGCTGTCACATATTGTCTCCAGATTACCCAAATAACTAAGAGACAATGACTCCAGTAAGGGAAAGACTTTGCAATGGGCCCGTCCAACTGAACCTACAATATGTAAAATCTCAGAACAATTGAATACTTCAAGATGCTTCAATTGTGGAAAACCTTCGCCAACGTCTAAATCACGAACAACTCTCTGAACACCCATCAGTCCCACTAGACAGAGATCTTCAGTACTCTTCAGCAAAAATTTCATCATCTCATTATTCCTGAGAAGAATGCTAACATTTTCTAGCATATGGAGCGACATCAATCTTGAAGTTTCAGATTAACGGACAGGCTTCTCCAAAACTCGTCGTCTCCTATACGTACCCTATATCTGTGCAATTCCACAAAGACCAATTTCTGCGGCAGAATTTCGGCATCCGTAACGTCTATCTCCAAAGTAGATAGCTTTGACAACCCCTTCAACTTCAGAAGACTGGCATTACTTCCTCCTTCAACCTTATCCCATTGTGAAAAGCTGTTACGCATATACAGTTCTTCTAACCGAGATAATTTTGATATGACATCAGGTGGTATCACCACAAGGCTCCTACAATTGCCCAAATCTAGCAACTGTAACCGCGTCAATTGCCCAATTTCAAGTGGCAACTCCTTAATGTTGGAATGTCGAAAGCTGAGAATCTCTAATTTCTTTAGCTGTCCAACTATTGCTATATCTTTTAGTCGGCAACCATGTAAACACAATGTTTGAAGGTTAATGAGGGGGCCGAGTAATGAAGGTAATGAAGAGAAACGAATTCCAGTAAAATTCAAAACTTTGAGTCCTTCCGTCCCTTCCAAAAAGTGGTCTGAAACTTGCATAGGGTTTGTATGCAACAAAAATAACTGTAGATTGGGACATTGCAACCTTTCAGGGAGCTCTTGAATATCTCTATGAGGTAATGAAATAGCAATTGGACCTTTCCGTATTGTCTCTTCCATCTCTTTCTCAAAGTCAGCGACATTTGGAATATTAAACATAAGCTTCTTTGTGGCAATTGATACAGCAACAACATGAATGACGTCGTGCATTTTAACTTCACCTTCAGCATCACCGTCCAGCAATAAGCTTGAAGCTTTGAGATTGTCGATCAACGAATGCACTCTATTCCTTGCATCTTCCAATGTGTAGACTTTTTTAAACAAATCTAAACCCATACCATGTCTCAATAAGTGATGAACGTCTATAGGATCACCTTCACCATACAGACCACAAAGAAGGAACAGAGATTTTGCTTCATCACTTTCCAAGAAGTCGTAACTTAATTTTATGGAAGAATACACATTTGCATCCATTCCATGAATTTCTCTTAGATTGGAAAATTTTAGCTGATTCAACGCATCCATCCAAATGGCAAAACTCTTATTTTTCAGAGCATTTGCAACTGTACTCAGTGCAACAGGCAAACCTCCGCATCTTCCAACAATCTCATTTGCAATAGGTTGAAAAGAAGATGTTTTTTTCGAATCACCCACTATCTTCTCAAATAACTGCAATGCTTCATCCTTTGATAAGCATCGATGGAGAAATTTTTCTGAGAATTCATATCATTGCACAATATATCTCGACTTCTAGACGTTAGAATTATTGTGCATCTTCTCTGATCATCCGTTCTTTCTTTCTCCACACTCCCAGAAGGAATTCCAATTTTATCAAACTCGAGTTTTGTCAAAATATTATCCAATATGATGAGGATCCGCTTCTCTTTCTTCAGTCTTTCACATAATCGATTAGTTCTTCGGAATTTATTTTCATTCGGGCCAAATTCCATGCCCAAGACAGAAGCAAATTTGTCTTGAATTTCCTGATTATCTGGTTCCTGTGTTACCTCCACCATAACGACCTTATCGAACAATTTATCTTCCATCACTTGCTTTGCAACTTGCTTGACTAGCGTGGTTTTACCCACGCCGCCCATCCCGTAGACCCCAATTATGTTGAGGTTATCATCCATCACCGTCTCCATAACATCTTGAAATACTTACATTCTTGAATCAAAGGCCTCGTAATCCTTAACTTGTATATGTTCTGTACTCTTTGGAGCAGGACGGTAGGAAACATTAGAGAAGTTGCCTTTTCCCACGAGATTAGCGGCAGTTTCTGCGGCAGTTGCAGCTTGTTTACTAAGCTTGTAACGAGAAATCAAATTTGGGCACAATCCTTTGAAGCAGGACTTCTTAGCTTTATCCACATCATCAATGATGGATTATGCAACCCCTTCACTAAATTCATCAACGCTATTAAGCCAGTCTGCAACATCCTTATAAATCTCATCTCCTTGTAGAGTAGCCTTTTCAGCCGGTTTTTCCACCCTCTCTCTTTTATATCCCAACTGCTTCACTTGATCTTTAAGCCCATCTATGTTTCTCCGGTACTTGAACACATAAGATATATGTCGCATAATTGGTTCAAACAATGTCTTTGCACCTTCTGAAACAATGCTGGAAAAAGCAGTGAGACCCACTTCCGCAGCCATTGCCTGTTGAAAAAATTGGATTCAAATAAATTAAAATGATACTGATATTGATCATTAAGAAATGACAGCAAACAATTGATATTGATCTTGAACCGACAATTGAACAGAGAACATTTTTCTTTCTTTTTTTGCGCTCTCTTTTTTTTTCCTCTCTCAAGGAACAGAGTTTTTTATTAACCAAAAGGTTTCAATGGTATGAAAGAAAAGCAACAATTTTTTTTTTAGAAACTATTTTAGAAGAGGGATGCAAATTAACAAATGCTAATAATAAGAACGCGGCAGTTAAAATGAACAGTAACTTAAAACTAAAGAAAATTAAATGACAAGATTAAGACAACCAAGACATATTTTATGTCAAAAAAAGGAATACAAATAAATTAAAATGAACTAGACTGAAAGACAGAGAAAGAAAAGACAGCAAACAATATCGCAATATTGATCTTGAACCAACTGATACTTGAACAAAGCATTTTTTCTTCTTTCTTAAATTACCCATAGAAATTTTTTTATATTAACAGACACGTACTTTAAGTTCCTGAATAAAAACCAACCATAAATTAACCATAGAAATTTTTTCTTGGAAAGTAGATGGAAATTAAGAAAGAAATGCTATAAAGACTAAGCATAAGAGATTATGTTATTAAAAGATATTAATTGAAGGCACCTCTTTAATTTTCTGGGGTCAGAGAGTTGATGAGCTTCTGTATTCACCTTGAATATTTAAGACAATTTTAATGAGCAAAAAAACTTATTGTTACCTGCAGGCTGCAGAGGAATGAGATTAAAGAAAGCTTATGACAGGAATGACAATGATTTTGGCAATTGAAGAAGATTTAATCATGCACCCTTTAATATTTATTAAATGAATAGTGACTTATTTTATGAATAAAATGCCAAGAGAAAAAAGGACTAAATATGACATAATTAAAGCAAATTATGAATAATACAATAATCATATATAATAATAATTCAAAAGATCCACGTATTTATAATATTAATGATGGGATCCATAAGTTTAAAATAATTAAGTTGGTGGACCAGAATTTGTTTGGTCTTGCTTGTTTTCTATTTAGCTAAACATTGAAACGACAGAGAAAAATTGTCGTATCGGCAGTTTCGATGGTGGAGGTCTGTTGACCATAGAACTTCGAAAACTCAAAAGAAGCTTTCACCAACTTTCGCACATGGACACCATCATGCATGCTAGAAAAGATAGATTAATTCTTTTAATAGACAAATGCGTAGGTGGGAATTCATTCTTTAAACAAATGATAAGCATGCTTAAGCATGATCAAGAATCAGAGATCATGCTATTAAAAGAAATTATTAAAGAGTTTAGAACGAAAGTAACTCTTCATTTATCTCGGATCAGAGAGTTAATAAGTTTTACTGTTGGCCTTGAATATATAAGAACAATTTTAATGAGCAAAAGATCACTGTATAGTGCAGAGTAAAGAGTTTACGGGAGCAAGTACGAGATTAAGTAATACCAATCAATTGTTCTACTAAAAAAAACACACGCACTAATGAATTGTGAAGAACCTCTTAGATTTATTTCTCACATATTGTGGACTAGCATAAATTATTTTAATTGTTTTATGCTTTACCGAATTAATACGTGACTACTGTTAAATATTAAGGAGCAATCTTAACAGACTCATATATTAAGTGATCAAATATTGTGTTAATAAATCTGATTTGACATATCCTATATGGTAGTATATTATGGACAAGTATAACCTTTAATTGTATTATTATAGCTCATAATGGATAGGCAATTTTATACTTACACATGAGGGGTCCCTGCACTCAGCCACAGTATATAAGTGACTTCAGCCCATTAGGAATTAACTGTTGAAAAAACTGGGGAATGAGTGCAGTGCACCTCTCTCTCTCTAGTTTCTCTCCCGACTTTACTATTTATATACACAGTACTTTCAAGCAATTTCGATCTGAGGTGAAAGCAGCAGCTTTGCAGTACTTGGATCAATTTCTTGGCAATCCATACAAGCTCCATAATGTGTTTTAAGCTTGGATTCATGGCTAATCAAGGTAAATCTCAAATTTTTCCTAAAATATATGTTTAATTGGAAACACAAGATTAAGGGCATTTAATGCATATTTATTACAACAATTGGTATCAGAGCCCATGGTTATGCATTTCCTATTGAACCATGGCCATTTTTGGGGATGAATCAAGCTTTGACCCCATGGAATTTTTCTTTATTTTCGAATTTTTTTATTCCGAGCATATTTGAACAAAAGGTCATTGAATAATTCATGGGTGATGTTTAAGGAATCAAAATATAATTTTTTCATGTTTTTTGGTGGCCAAAATCGGGTTGTTCAAGAAAATGCATCTGTACCTACTGTAGCTTCATCGCGAGGAAGGAGATGATGTGCAGTGAAATTATCGTTTGGGTTCCTATAGTTTATAAATTTATGTTATGGCCTAAATATTTGTCAAAAGTTTCGATTTAGTCCTTGATCGAAAGTCAACATGGGATAATATCATTTGTAATAATTAATTTTTAGCCCAAATAATTATCACTGGAATCCTTTGTCTATTACAAAATTATATTATAACCCAATTGTTCTCTAAATATTATTTGTACCCCATATAGTTTGGGTAATTATATTAGAGACTAGAAAGTAATTTAATTTTTTTTTTACAGTAAGGGCCAAATGTTTTGTTATTATAAACAGTGGCTATAATTCTGAAAATTCTTTATTTAAGTCCAAAATTTTCATTAATTTTGGCAATTTTTCAAAATTTTAATTATAAAATAATCCATCATTGTTGTATATTATGGGCGTGGCATTCATACATTTTATTGAGGTATATTAAATATTTTGGTAAAAGCTTTAATTATGGTTTATCAAGCTTATTTTGTCTCAATTTTAGTTATTGTATGAAATATTGTGCATTGAAAAACTTCAATTTAGAGTGATTGAGTATCTACACGTCGTAGAACCAATCATGATAAATTATTCGGTGTTTTGCAAGTAATTGTCCATTTATAATTATTGATTATGGATTGTGTGATGGATTATTGTTGCTATAACCAAGATCCATACGGGTGATGATATTGCCCTGTTAGTAAATCATTACTTGGTAGGATGCTTGGGTAGGTAAAGAGATTTGTTGGGTATTTTCTACTGAGTGACTTAATTACCCTGTCGGTAATATGTCAATGTTGTTGTTATATTCAACTTGTCTGCTTTATCTGTGGGTTAGAACACTCCTTTATAGTTAAAGGATGTCTAACATATTGTGTGATTAATGGAGAATTGTAAAATGAGAAATCATTATTTGTGGCATGATTTTGTTTTCACATGCCTATTAATACTTATTGTTGATTTCTCAGCTCTAGATATTCTTTCTTTTCTCCAAGTTGCCTCCATTAAGACTTTGAATGGGACAAATTATGAGGACTCGTGTGAATCTGTCATGTTCTATTTATCTACATTGAATAGAGACTTGGCTTTGAGAGTTGATGAACCATCCAAGCCCACAAATAAGAGTACTACTACTGAAAGGGCAGAGTGGATGGCTTGGGATGAATCCAATAGACACTGTCTGGACACAATGAAATACACCATTGAGAGAACGATCAGAGATAGCATCCCTGCATGTGACAAGGCTAAAGATTATTTGGCAGCAGTGGGAAGAACTTTTAAGAAGGTAAACAAGGCTGAAAAGGGTAACTTTCTGATATTGCTTGCTAATACACAGTATGATGGGGTTTTTGGGGTGAGAGAGCACATTCTGAAAATGACAAGTTACCATAAGAAGATTCATGTAGCTTTTGTGGGCTTTGAATCCAATCTTGTTGATTTTCCTTCTAATATTTGGTGGTTGGATACTGGTGCAACCATTAATATAACAAATTCCTTACAGGAATTCAAAAGTAGGAGGGAGTCCAATGAAAGAGAGCTAATTGTACATATGGGCAATGGAATAAAGGCCAAAGTTGAAAGCATAGGAGTTGTCAGACTACACCTAACGACTGACCAATATTTAGATCTATCAGATACAGCTTATATTCCTTTTATTAGAAAAAACTTGGTATCTGTATCTATTTTGGATAGATGTGGCTATACTTTTCATTTTGGTGACAGAAAAGTTTACTTATTCCGCAATTCAGAGCTAGTTGGTTCTAGCACTCTATCTAATGGCTTATATATGATTGATTTATTTCCTTATGCTGCTGAATCATCATCCAATGCTCATGTTATGAATGTTGTTAGCTCTAATAGTAACAGGGTTGATGAAAATTCCTCTATGTTGTGGCATAAACGGTTAGGTCACATTTCCAAACAGAGGATGGAAAGACTCATTAAAGATGGTATTCTCCATAATCTAGACTTTTTTGATTTTGACACTTGTGTTGATTGTGTCAAAGGTAAATTTACTGCAAAAACTAAAAAAGAGAGAATTCAGAGAAGTTAGCAGGTTCTGGAGTTGATACATACAGACATCTGTGGGCCGTTCACTCCTGCTGCTATAGGTGGTTATAAGTACTTCATCACATTCATCGATGACTTTTCTCATTATGATCATGTTGAGCTTCTTACTAAGAAGGCTGAATCCTTATCTGTTTTTCAAGTCTTTAAGGCTAATTTTGAGCTCTAAAAGGGTAAAAGGATTAAATCAGTGAGATCAGATAGAGGTGGTGAGTACTATGGGCGATATGATGAAACTGGGCGTAATCCTAGACCTTTTGCTAAATTTCTTCAGGAATGTAGAATAGAAGCTCAGTACACAATGCCTGGGACTCCTGAACAGAATGGAATTGCAGAAAGAAGAAATCGTACCCTTCTTGACATGGTGTGATGCATGTTAAGCAACTCCACCTTACCAGATTTTCTGTGGGGTGAAGCCTTGAAAACTGCTGCTTATATTTTGAATTAGGTACCTAGTAAGTCAGTGCCCAAAACGCCTTATCAATTATGGTCAGGAAAGAAACCTAGTCTTCGTCACTTTCATGTCTGGGGATGCAGAGCAGAGTGAGGCCTTATAATCCACAATCAAGGAAACTTGATCCGAAGACTATTAGTGGTCATTTTATTGGCTATTGTATAGGCTCAAGGGGTTCTAGGTTTTATTGTCCTTCCCATACTACCAGAATCATTGAGTTTGATCGTGCCATTTATTTTGAGAATGACCAGAATAGTGGGAGTACTGAGCCTCACAATCTAGCATTAAGAGAAGAACTTGTGGTTTTACCTGTCCCATATTATCCAGCTTCTGCAATGGGATTACCACGTATTGATGTTCATTCTCTTGATCCTGAACCTCATTATGTTTTAGAGCCTATGGCTATGGAGGATGTTGTCACTGATGTGCGATTGAGAAGATCCGAAAGGGTCAGAAGACCTGCAATTTCTGATGATTATGTGGTTTACTTGCAGGAACATGATATTGATGGTGATTTATCATCTGAACCTGTTACCTTTCAGAAAGCCATCAGCTGTACAGAATCTTCATCTTGGACACATGCCATGCAGGATGAGATGGCATCCATGGATCATAATGGGGTTTGCCAGATGGATGCAGGCCAATTGGTTGCAAATGGATTTTTAAAACCAAAAGAGATGCTAGAGGTCAGGTGGAAAGATACAAGGCCAGACTTATGGCCAAGGGTTTCAGTCAGAGAGAAGGTATTGATTATACAAAAACCTACTCTCATGTTTCTACCAAAGACTCATTCCGTATTATCATGGCATTTGTAGCTCATTTTAATTTAGAATTACATCAGATGGATGTGAAGACAACTTTTCTTAATGGAAGCTTGTCTGAAGATGTGTATATGGAGCAACCTGATGGCTTTGTTGAGCTTGGCAAAGAAAACATGATGTGTAAGCTTAAAATGTCTATTTATGGACTTAAACAAGCGTCCAGACAGTGGTATTTGAAATTTCATGATATTGTCACCTCTTTTGGATTTCAGGAGAACATTGTTGATCAATGTATATACTTGAAGATCAGTGAGAGCAGATACATCATTTTGGTGCTTTATGTGGATGATATATTTCTCGCTGCTAGTGACACTGATTTTTTACTTGAGACAAAACATATGTTGTCATACAAGTTTGATATGAAGGATCTCGGTGAAGCCCATTATGTATTAGGGATAGAGATTCTTCGTGACAGATCTAGAGGAGTTCTAGGATTGTCTCAAAGGACCTATATTGATCGTGTTCTGAAAATGTTTAATCTACAGTCTTGTACTCCTGAAAAAGCACCAATAACAAAGGGTGACAAACTTTCCAAGTCTCAATGTCCAGATAATGATGTAGATAAAGCTAGAATGCAAACAGTCCCATATGCATCAGTTGTGGGTAGCTTGATGTATGCTCAAGTTTGTACACGTCCTGACATTACTTTTGCAGTGGGTGTACTTGGAAGATACTTGAGCAATCCTGGTTTTGAACACTGGAAGGCTGCAAAGAAAGTGCTCAGATATTTACAAGCTACTAAAGACTTTGCATTGACATATTAGCAATCTGACTACTTAAATATAGTTGGATATTGCGATCGTTGATTTGCAGTATGTCTGGAAGACAAAAATCTACATCTGGTTATATGTTTATGATGGCAGGAGGAGCTGTATCATAGAAGAGTGTCAAGCAGACACTTATAGCTTCTTCAATAATGGAGGCAGAATATGTAGCATGTTTTGAGGCTACACTTCAAGCTTTATGGATGCAGAATTTTATCACAGGACTAGATTTTTTATTGGCTGTGCCGAGGCCATTAAAGATATACTGTGATAATTCTGCAGCTGTTTCTTTTTCTTATAATATAGGGAGTTCCTCACGTTCCAAGCATATTGATATTAAATACTTATTTGTGAGAGAGAAAGTTACTCTATCTTATGTATCCGTAGAGTATGGGATTGTTAGAATCCTCTTTTATATGTTGAGTCAGGAGAGTTCTGGTTTGTATTATATATTTCCACTTAAATGAGATTTTGTATTACTTATATTTTGTTATTATGCATGCATATTGTTCTATAACACTGATATGCCATATATTGTGTACACATTTGGTTGAATATGGCATTATGTATATCGTGAGGATATTGTAGTCCGAGACATTTAGTTTAGTCTCATTATGGACATTTTGAACTGAAGCATTTTGGCTTGGCTTCAGTGTGCTTTCTTGAGACATTTGGTTTCAGTCTCATTATAATTATAAGAAAGCACAACTTCCTTGAGACATTTTGATACTAGTCTAATTATGATAAAATGGAAGCTCGCTTCTTGAGACATTTTGATCTAGTCTCATTATGGTTATATAGAAGCGATGGTCTAGGAGACATTTTGGTTTCGTCTCATTTTGCTAGACATGTGGACCTTATGGAAATAGGCATGTTGATCACATTTCCATGCTATTTTCATTATTATACTTGTATACTACTACTTAGTCACGTGTTTATGGGTATCTTGTTGTGTGGAGCATCCTGTCGGTGCACACATGATTTAATACTTGTGACACATTTTGGACTAGTTGATGTTTGGGTGATTGCTCACATTTGATTTTTTGCTATAGTTGCATATGGATTAATTCGGTTGTTTTCCAAATATTTGATTTTAAAACTATCAATAGAATGACTTATGTCGTCCAAGTGGGAGATTGTTAGATTTATTTCTCACATATTGTGGTCTAGCATAAATCATTTTAATTGTTTTATGCTTTACCAAATTAATACGTAACTACTGTCAAATATTAAGGAGCAATCTTAACAAACTCATATATTAAGTGATCAAATATTGTGTTAATGAATCTGATTTTGTCATACCCTATATGGTAGTATATTATGGACAAGTATAACCTTTAATTGTATTATTATAGCTCATAATGGGATGGGCAATTTTGTACTAACACATGAGGGGTCCCTGCACTCAGCCACAGTACATAAGTGACTTCAGCCCATTGGGAGTTAACTGTTAAAAAAACTGGGGAATGAGTGCAGTGCACCTCTCTCTCTCGTTTCTCTCCGAACTTTACTATTTATGTACACAATACTTTCAAGCAATTTCGATCTGAGGTGAACATAAGTGACTTCAGCCCGTGTTTTGTTTTATTACATAAACAGAACATGTTCATTTTTAACAAAGTGGTCAATAACTCTATTCGTTATTTAATTGATGTTGTTGCCAATTTTAAGAGAATATAATAACAATCGTTCAGTGCATAAATTTAGAATAATTTTTCAATCACCGAATATAAAAAAAAAGGGGATGAAAATAGATGAATCTTGTTTTACATATTTAAAGAGCAATCTTAACAAACTCATATATTAAGTGATCAAATATTGCGTTAATGAATAAATCATTAAGTGGTTGATTGCTCACATTTGATTTTTTGCTATAGTTGCATATGGATTAATTCGGTTGTTTTCCAAATATTTGATTTTAAAACTATCAATAGAATGACTTATGTCGTCCAAGTGGGAGATTGTTAGATTTATTTCTCACATATTGTGGACTAGCATAAATCATTTTAATTGTTTTATGCTTTACCAAATTAATACGTAACTACTGTCAAATATTAAGGAGCAATCTTAACAAACTCATATATTAAGTGATCAAATATTGTGTTAATGAATCTGATTTTGTCATACCCTATATGGTAGTATATTATGGACAAGTATAACCTTTAATTGTATTATTATAGCTCATAATGGGATGGGCAATTTTGTACTAACACATGAGGGGTCCCTGCACTCAGCCACAGTACATAAGCGACTTCAGCCCATTGGGAGTTAACTGTTAAAAAAACTGGGGAATGAGTGCAGTGCACCTCTCTCTCTCGTTTCTCTCCGAACTTTACTATTTATGTACACAATACTTTCAAGCAATTTCGATCTGAGGTGAACATAAGTGACTTCAGCCCGTGTTTTGTTTTATTACATAAACAGAACATGTTCATTTTTAACAAAGTGGTCAATAACTCTATTCGTTATTTAATTGATGTTGTTGCCACTTTTAAGAGAATATAATAACAATCGTTCAGTGCATAAATTTAGAATAATTTTTCAATCACCGAATATAAAAAAAAGGGGGATGAAAATAGATGAATCTTGTTTTACATATTCACCCCACGCGTAATTCTTGTTCTTAGATAAACAATCTTGTTTTGATGATAGTGCTCGTGAATGTGAGAAAATTTCCAATGGAAACAACTCAATTTCGGAAGATAAGCTTTAAGTTTGCGAGTGATGAATTTGTTCAGTTTATTCTGTACTTGAACTTGTTGGATTGGTTGATTTATGATTGGCTGAATTTGAATTCTGTGTAAAATATCTTTAACCAAAGTTTAATAGCTGCCATGTACACCTTAAAAGCAAATGTAAATCTTTTTTAGATTTGACTGAATTTGAACATTTTGGATTGGATGTTTTTAGATTATTAATATGAGATACTACAATGTAAATATTTTCCAGTGGTTGAGCCCGATTCTAAAATCTGTAGGTTGCTTTAGGCAAAGGGCTTTTCTCACTTATATTTAATCTTTAAGTAAAATTAGATGCAAAGCAAATCTAATAAAATGACAAACAAACAAAGAAATAAAATACAACAGACAAGCAATATTGATGTAGAGCCAACTGAAATTTCAACAGAGGATTCTTTCTTCTTCTTCCATTTTTTTTTTCTCTCATGTTTTGTTTTGTTCAAGGATTACAGTTTTTGGCATTATCAAAAGGTTTGAAGGGTCAGAGTAAAAACCTACAATCTGTTTAAAATTTTTTTTTTTTGTTTTTGGATGCAAATTAACCAAAGCTAATAATGAGAACATAGACGTTAACAATGAAAAACAACTTAAAACTCATGCAAAATAAGTTGAAGAAAGCACTAGTTCACAACTTCACGTTTCATATATTCTGAAGAAATAATTCAGTACATTGCCCGTGTACTGCGAAATTGAAATGAATATTGATTGACAGACCAATGTATATGCCTAATAAAAGAAGCAAAAGCTTGAATGAACGATGAGGACCAAAACTTTTATAAAAGCAGATACCGAAAACACACAAAAATCATTTGAGAGAGAAACTGAACAGCATATCATCAAAGTAAGATCCATAATATATGATTTGATTTTTGCATATTCAAGATCAAAAAAAAAAAATCAATAAATAATCAAATTTTGATTTTGTATTGCCAACATTGCTTTTTCGTTATTTCATTTGTTCTTTCCATAAATGATGCTTGGATATAATTAAGTTCCGCATGGCCATTACTTACAAATTGGATTAATGATAACAGAAACATGAAATGTCACATTACACAAAATTGCAAGATCAAATCTTAAGGATAATAATAATCACTGAGTACATTAGGGTAAATTTAGAATAACATTTTCTAATTCTTTTTATTTAATAAAACCCCAACGGAAAATCATAAAAATTTAGATATAAAAATTTTCAACCACCAAACAAAAAACAGGGGAATGAAAACAGAGGAAACTGGTTTTACCTTTTTATTTTTATTTTTTTTTAACCTTAACTCGTGTTCTTGTATAATATGTTCCCGGGGATTTTAGCAAGCCAAAAAAAATTGAAAAAGAGCAAGTTGCTCAAATTGATTTATCTTGCTTTTCAGGCATTCTTGTGACATGATGATGGTGCTCGTGAATGCTGGGAAATTTCTAATGCAAACAACTCAATTTGGGATGATTAGCTTAAGTTTATGAGTGATGAGTGTAAATAACTTTTGTGGTTAATTGAATCTGTAATACTCTTAGCCCTATTCTAAAATTTGTAGGTTGCTTCAGGAAAAAACGGCATTTCTCACTCACCTTTAATCTTCAAGTAAAATTGGATAAAAAGAAAATCTCATAAAATGAGAAACAAACAAACTAACGAAGAAAAGACAGCAAACAAACAACACTGATCTTAAGCCAACCGATATTTAAACAAAGAATTCTCTTTTTCTTTTTCTTCTTTTTTTCCCTTTTGCTCAAGGATTAGAGTTTTTGCTATTAACAGAAAGGTTTCAATGGTCTGAATAAAAACCCACACTTTTTGGAAAATGGATGCAAGCTAACCAAAGCTAATGATAAGAACACAGACTTTAATAATGAACAATAACTAAAACTCAAGCAAAATAAATAGCAAGATTAAAACAAACTAGAGAAAATTTTCTTGGAAAGTAGGTGGAAATTAAGTAAGAACTGCTATTAAATGAAATTATTAAAGAATTTAGAACATGTGTACCTCTTTAATTATCTGGGATTGGAGAGTTGATGAGCTTCTCTATTCGCCTTGAATATTAAGTAAGAACTGCTAATAAAAGAAATAATTAAGAACAATTACAACTGTCAACTGCAGAGGAATTTGTGAAAAAAAAGTCGGTGAGTGTAATAGCAATGAATATCAAAAGAAGAAGACTTAATCATGCATCCCTTTCATACCCGATCTTATTTGACAGAAGTTGTTAAAGAATAATGACGAAGCTTTAGTACGTGTAAAGCATGCAGTGGGATACAAGAAATGGATCGTGTAAACTACATTAAAAAATTTTGTTCAACCCAATTAAGTTGAAGAAAGAACTAGTTTATGGCTCTATGTTTCATATATTCTAATGAAATAATTAAAGATAAAGCAAGAGCTTGAATGAGGAATGACGTTTTAGAAAGAAACTAAAGTGCAATCGTCAAAGTAGGATCAATAATGACTTCATTTATGCTTTTCGTTATTTCAGTTGTTCTGTCCACAAATGATGCTTCGTTATTGCTAATTCCGCATGGACATTATCTACAAATAGTTCTTATGTTTAACAGAAAAATGAAAACTCGTCATCATACAAAACTGCATGTACAAATCTTTAATTTGATTGTTATAAAATAATAAATTTTATTACACTACTAGAAAAATGGCCTTTAGTGATACTAGAATAGTGTCACTAATTACTTTTAGTGACACTTATTAATAGTGTCAGTGATCTGGGAGTCAGAAAAATACTGACACTTAAATGTGGTGTCAGGAATTACTATTACTATAGTGTTACAGATTTTATGATACTATAGTGATAGAAGTTACTAATAATTATTACGTGTCAAAAGTTCGTATCACTATAGTGTTACTAATTTTGTGACACTCTTGTAACACTATTTACAAACAATTATTACATGTCAATGTAAATGCTATGTAGTTTACCTGTAGACTACAGTTTTATACATAAGAAAATATAACTTTCATTGATATAACTAAGAGAATAAGTACAAGATGTGGGGTGGGCAAGTCCTCACCCATACAATAGGTCCAACAACCTTTGAAGGTAAACTAGCTAAAGTAGTGCTATTACAGCTTCTAGACGTATGTTGAAATATAACATGATTTAGTCTTTTAAGCATACGTTGAACTTCAGAAATAGTCCAAACAATCTCCATCTTGCTGCTCTTCTTTCTACAATTAGGCCCCAATTTGCTGTTTCAGCTTCTGCTGATGCTGCACTGCCATAAAATATGGATTTCTTCACAGCAACAACAACAAAATCTCCCTAATGGCAATTGTCAGCCCAACATATTGATCTTTTGACTTGATGTCTGCATCCACATTCATTTTAAACCAACCTGCAGGGGGGCATCCAGCTTGGCTAACAAGAAGACAGGGGATTTGAATTATCTCGCCTTTGAGGGGCATTAACTCTTTAATACGACTCCACTACTGCTTCAGTTATAGCCAATTCTATCTGAACATCTCCTTTGTAACAATGATAAGCATTGCACTCTTGGGTTAACATGGCAGCTCTCTTCTAATATCTAATAAAAACAACTCGCATTAATATCATCGACAAATATCAAAAGGCTCATCAAAGACAACTTTATGAGAAGAAAGAAAATAAGATTATAAATAAATAATAAAAGAATCACAAAGTAGTTGAAAGTAGCAAAATGCAAGTGCATAGTTCGATAAAATGCATGCTCCAAACCATGCGTAGTTGGAAAATTTCACTCTCAATATGACAGAATGACCAATCAAAGGAAAAAGATAGCACTTTACTTTTCTACGTAAACCACAAAAGATTCTATCCTCCTATGTTTATATTTGCAAATATTAGGCAACAAAAATTTTAAAGCAATAAGTATATAAGCACCAATCTACAAAATGAATGAGTATCAAAGCCGCTAAAACTTAAATAGTACAAAGTTTTGGCATGGTTGGTCTGGAGACTATATAAATACTGACCAGCCATAAACCTGAAACAACGATAGATGTAAAAGAGCATATGAGCAATGTTGATAATGTGAGTGGCCAAGATAATGTCAAGCAAGTTTATGAATGCACCGCTCCTACTTAATACAAACAATGAAGGAAAACGGAAAAATTTAGTAGTCTCGAGTCGGACTAATATCAAATGATAATTCAAATGACGAAAACAGCTTCGGAGGGCAAAAGAAAAACAACTCGAAGAGAATTTCGTAATATCATATAATTAAAAAAATCAGAACCACACGTCCACACGCTGTGACAACCGACACGCCCACACCACCAAATTGAAACCCTAAAAGTCTAAAACAACTTAAAGTTTAAGTCTTAAACAAGAGAAGCTGTTTGAGTTATGCAGCTACTTCCGTCACAGCCGCGACTCCACTCCAAGACTCCACCGACCTGAGCCAACGACTCCACGACCGCTGACCGACGCCATCCCGAACCGTGTTTAGCCGCGCCCACACCAGCTGCAGCTGCTTCCGTCACGCTAGACCACAACCACGACTCCACCAGCCCAGGCCAACGACTCTATAGCCGCGCCCACACCAGCTGCAGCTGCTTCCATCACGCCAGGCCACAGCCGCGACGTTATATTACTCCGTACCACCGGCGATAAAGGGAAATCAGTGAGTACTGCTGCTTAAACCCTAAAATCTTTTTATTATTATCATTAATATACGTGAAAGATGAATAAAAATTCTGGTGTGCTTTATGAAATTTGAAGGATTTTTTTTGTTATTTATTATGATTATACGAGTACTTTCGACTACCAGATGATGCTTGGGACCAACATTAGCTGAAAATCTCTTATCTTTTTTTAAACCAGCATTAGCTGAAAATCTCTTATTAGTTATCACCTCCCCTGTTTTACTCTGTTAAAGAAAATGGCTCAAATTTCTCCAAAGTTTTTGATACCGGAGTCATTCCAAGTGTCAAGAGATGATATTGCAGGCCAAATTGGTTTGATTTGGGAGCTAATTAAAGCACCATTGATAGTCCCTATGCTTAAACTTGGTGTTTACATTTGCTTGGCCATGTCACTCATGCTCTTCATGGAAAGGGTTTACATGGGTATTGTTATAATTCTTGTTAAGTCGTTTTGGAAAAACCGGAGAAGCGTTACAATTGGCAACCTATTCAAGATGATGTTGAATTGGGCAGCTCTAATTTCCTGTTGTTCTTATTCAAATTCCAATGTTCAATGAAAAAAGGTCTCACAATTATTCTCACTCGCTTAATTTTCTCTTATTTGTGTTTCCTGCGTTTTCATTTCAAGATCTAAATGGAAGTTTCTTTGCCTTTTTATTTGCAACAGGTTTACAAAATCTCCATTTGAGCAGCTTGTGGACTTTCTTAGCCCTTCGATCGTCTCGTGATCCAAGTCCTCGATGATTCAACTGACCCTGCCATCAAGGTAGTATATAGTTCCCACCCCACCAATAATGTGTACATATTTTCATTTACCAACACGAAGATTCAACTTTTCATCATTCTAGTCCAATTTATCTTGGGAATATAATCACAGTTGCTGGCTTGTTTTTCAGAAAGTCTTATCTCATTCTGTATGCTTTTATTCACATTGAGCCCACTGAAATGTTACCTCATATGATATTATTGGTAATTTTTTTTTATTCATGCTATTTTTCAGCTATGTTTGAGTTAATTGTTTATGCATGCTATTTTTCAGCTATGTTTGAGTTAATTGTAAATTTAGTTTAATTATGTTTTAAGTTTATAAACTAACTTTAAATTGTTACACATTTAATTTAGGTCATGATGTCAAATTCAGATACACCGATATCGGATTTACATAAAGGTAAATATAATAAAGATGATGCCATTGAAGAGATCGAAGTGGTTGAAGAGGCATCCCGTGATGATGATGGTGTACAACAAAGTAGTAATAAAAGAAAGCAAGGGCAAGAACCTTCTCATGTTTGGGAACACTTCTCAAAGGTAACCGTTGATGCTGAATTAAAGGCAAAATGTAACTATTGTCAAGCTAAGTTGGTAGGCTCTAGTAATTGTAGAACCTCTCATTTGGATAGGCACCTTAAGAGATGTAAGGCAAAAGGTGTTCCCAAAGTTTCTGATAATCTACAAAAAACTCTTAGCGTGATAAAAAAGATAATGGAACAAGTTGTGTTGAGACGAGAATATTTGATCCAACTGTTGCTCAGAAAAGGATTGCAATATTGGTGGTAAAGCATGAGCTACCACTTAATTTTGTGGAGTATGATGCATTTAGGGATTTGATATCTTATACCAACCCATTGGTAAAGATGATGAGTAGGAACACTTTAAAGAGTGAGATTCTTAAATTGTATCAAGCTGAAAAAGCAAAAGCAATGAACTTGTTAGAGAATAATGATAGTAGGGTGGCAATTACTACAGACATGTGGACTGCTAGTAATCAAAAGAAACGGTACATGGTTGTTACAGGACATTTTGTGGACAAATCTTGGAAGTTGCAAAGTCAAATTTTAAGGTTTTTTTATTATTATTTAATATTATGTTTATTTACTTTTACTTTAATTTATTTAATTCTAAAATTTATTTTTTTGGGTAATGAATAGGTTCATATATTTGCCGGCTCCACATACTGCTGAATTTCTCTCTGAAGCAGTTTTTAAGTGTATGTTGGATTGGACCATAGATAGAAGGATATCGATTGTTACTTTAGATAATTGTTCCACTAATGATGCTATGGTTGATAGGTTGATGGGAATGATTCCAATTGATTCTATGATAATGAGTGAGAATTATTTTCATATGAGGTGTGTGGCTCATATTTTAAACCTAATGGTGAAGGAGGAAATGAAAGTGATTGATGAGTGGATTAAAAAGATTAGGGATAGTGTGGCTTATTGGATAGGCACACCAAAGAGGGTAGAAAATTTTGAGATGACTGCACGTCAATTGCAAGTCAAGTGTGAGAAAACATTGGTGCTTGATTGTGTAACTAGATGGAATTCTACGTATGTTATGCTTGATGTTGCTGTGAAATATAAAAATGTCTTTTCAAGATTACAGCAGCGTGACAAACACTACACTTCTTTGCCAACGGATGAGGAATAGGAGATGGTTGAAAAGATAATGGAATACTTGCTACCTTTTTGCTCGATGACAGAGCTATTTTCAGGTACACAATATCTCACATCTAATCTTTTTTCTGAATGATATGTGAAATGAGGATTAACTTGGATCAATGGGAATTTTCTGATATGCTTGTGGTTAGAAGAATGGCTGGTCAAATGATTATGAAATTTGATAAATATTGGGCTCAAATACATGAAATTTTGGTGATGGCTGTTATTCTTGACCCGAGGTTCAAGATGAAATTGGTTAATTATTATTTTCCACAACTTTATGGTGAGGGTGCTACAAATGAGATTCAAAGGGTACGAAATCTAAGTAACGATTTGGTTAAATTTTACGAAAGTAGTAATGGGAATATGAGTGATGCAATTGTTGGTGAGTGTTCTTCCGTCGATGTTCGCTTTAATTTTAGTATAGGTAGTGGTCGTAAATTTTTTGATATAAGTAAGTTTGAGGCATTTGCAAGCCAAAATAGTCAGTCTATAGTGTCAAAGTCCGATCTTGAGAGATACTTAGAAGAGCCTTTAGTCAAATCCACTTTGGACTTTGATATTTTGAGTTGGTGGAAGGTGAACCAAGGCAAATATCTTGTATTGGCTCAGATGGCCAAGGATATCTTAGCCGTTCCCGTGACAACCGTTGCCTCTGAATCTGCATTTAGCACTGGAGGTAGATTCTTGACACCACATCGGAGTAGACTTCATTCTACGACATTGGAAGCGCTTATGTGAACTCAACATTGGCTATGGGCTAGCTCCAAAGGTATAATGTATAAATACAATTATATAAATAATGTAGAAAATATTTAAATAATTGGTTTAATAATACTTAAATTATTTTCTCATTTTCTTTTTTTAATAGGTAAAATTATTGACAGCGAAATTTTTACTGGAGAGGAATTTATGGATGAAGAAAAATGTAGCCCGCAAGCATTGGAGTAGTTTATTTTTTTCTTTTGTTGGGTTGCTGATTGAATTATGTGTTTTTATTTGTATAATATATGAGTTTTTATGTTTATTTTTAATGTTAGGTTATGTTATTGAATTGTGGATTGTGTATTTTTATTTGCATAAGACATGAGTGTTGTTTTTTTTTTATGTGTTTTTATTTAAGTATTAAATTTGAACTTCAAAGAGAAATAAAATTAAATTTATTGTGCTGGCTCGGCCACTTGCCCGACCTTGGCCCGAATCATCGGGCTTTTTGTCGGGCCGGGCTTTCACTCTGAGTTGTCGGGTAGGGCTCGGGCCTGGTTGGAGGGCATAACTTTGGCTACAGGTGTTTGTTTTTGGCGTATAATATACCATTATGAAGCTTGCGACGAAATGAACAAAACTTAAAACTAGTCAAAGTCGTTCTGGTCCATATTCAGCCCAGAAATTCCCTTTCTTTCCGGTCGTCTTAGGTTTTAAGATTTTTTTCTATTTTTCTTGATTCTTCTTGGAGTTTTATCTTTTTTTTTCTATATTTTTCTTGATTTTGTTTCTTTTTTTTTTGCCTTTTTTATTTTGAATAGGAGAATTTTATTAAAGAATTATATTTCAGATTTACCTATTTTGGTAAATTCGTGATATTTAGGTTTGTTAAAAAAGGGATTCTAAACCCTAGTTTTTATTCATTCATTTTTTCCACTAAAATTTGTATTATTTAAAAACTGTTGTTTCCATCTCACGAACCTTTAAGCTTTCATTTCGTCAGTTGGTATCAAAGCAAGTTTGCTTGTCATCATGGTACGCCCATATGAACAAAGGAGTAACCATTTTGATGACACTGATCAGGGAATGCAGGCAATGTCTGTGGAGACTATAAGACATATAGTTGCAGAAGCAGTCTTGCAAAATATAAACAATACAATTAACCCAAGAATGGCAGCAATGGAGCAAGAAATCCAGGGTCTCATGCTAGGGATGACAAAAAAGCCCAGCCTAAATTTTGTCCCAATTAGCCTAGCTTGATTTTTTTGGGCTTTGGCCAAAATTTAAGTGTTAAAATTTAGGCTCGAGCTTGAATTTTTAGGCCTGATTAAATTCGAGTTAAGTCTTAGGCCTTATGTGACCTGACTCGACCCGACCCGATTATTTAATAAATTAAAAAAAATCACATGCTGCTGACACACACACATATATCATTGCCACATTAAAACTCACACAACTCACACCACACGATTACACAACGTACACATTTCTTATTTCCCATTCTAAACCTTAAAACAAGAGAACTGGGAAGCCATCACGCCAAACACCACTAGCCCGCCACCAAACTAAGCTCAGCCATGACTAACGCCACAGCTGTGGCTGACTCCACCAACCCATGCGACAATCGCTACTCACGCCACCAGTCCACACCACAACCCTGACTCACGCCACCAGCCCACACCGCATCCATGATACATTCCATCACCAGCACCTCTTGCTGCTACGCCAACCAGCCACCACCACAGTACACCAACACCACTAAAATTTTACCTCATTGAGTCATTGTAATTTGTATATTTGCCTTTAATACATTAGTTTATGTATGCATAACTGTTGCCTGACTGCCTCTCTCAATTTTTGGCCTAATAATAGAAAAATTAAATAATTCTCAAAATAATAGTGTATTTAGTAGTGTGTTAAAAAATAAATGACCTAAAATTGTTTGTATAATGGTAATCATCGTTAATTAAATTCAATGCCAGTCTAGTAAAGCGAAAACAGTCCCATTAACAGCATAATCATATGATTGATATATTTGATTATTTGTTTCTGAATTATGATCATATTATATGATATTATTAGTAATTCTTTTTATTCATGCTATTTTTCAACTATGTTTGAATTAATTGTTTATGTTTGGACTGTTTTGTCTAAATATTTTAATTAAATTTAATAGTTAATTCAATTTTGTAGCTTATTTATTTTAATTAATGTAAATTCAGTTTAATTATGTTTTAAGTTTATAAATTAACTTAGAATTGTTATACATTTACTTTAGGTCATCACGTCAAATTCGGATACACCAAAATCATATTCATATAAGGGTTTTCATGTGGGTAAAGATAATAAAGATGATGTCATTCAAGAGGTCGAAGTGGTTGAAGAGGCATCCCTTAATGATGATGGTGTACAACAAAGTAATAATAAAAGAAAGCGATGGCAAGAACCTTTTCACTTTGGGAACACTTCTCAAAGGTAACCATTGATGGTGAATTAAAGGCGAAATGTAACTGTTGTCGAGATAAGTTAGTAGGCTCTAGTAATAGTGGAGCCTCTCATTTGGGTGCATTGCTCCAAGTTATTATGTATTATCGATTCTATATTTTTTCTGTATTGCACAATTATATGTAATAATTTTTTTAATATTATTTATTATTGCAATTATGTGTAACACCCATTTTTTTGTTTTTTATGCACAATTATATGTAATTAAGTACATTAATGACAAAAAAAAAATGCTATATATCAATATTCAAATGACTACAATAACTTATAATCTAATATTGTCATTAAATATGTCTACAACAATCTTCTTCCTGAAATACGCTCCATGACTACTGTTGAAATCAAGCCTGAGCCCGAACATTAAATATATAGTAAACATCAATAAAAATATACCGCAATTGCCACTACTAGGCTCTTGTTGTGGTACACTCTTAACTGCGACTTTCTAGCAGTCAGCATGCTGTATGTCATGTTGAATATTATAGATACAAAAATGTTCTAGCCATCGAGGGAATATGACTTCAAATGGTCTAAATTGATCCTTGTATATTTTATCATCGCAAAATGTCACCAACGATTCATAAATCCAAATATTGTTGATATGAAAGTCCACTCGAGCTAGTACCCAATGGTCGCCACCAAGGTTAACAGGGATGAGTACCTACATATAAAAATATTTATTAATTTTTTGTGTTTCTTATGCCTAAAATTTCACATTAAAAAAAATGTACACATACCATATCCACATCTGTCAACTTTTTTGACATTATAAACTCGCGTTCGCAAATGTAGCTATTAAAATTATTGCTACATTGTAATGATTCGACTGCACATTCTTCGTTGTTCCATAGCTACTTCAGGAATACCTGAAACGTCATATACATAAAAATTAAGAAATTAACAAGGTAAGAAATAAAAACGATGAGCATATGTTATGTAAATTAATTACCCAAAAATTTGTGTCTATATATGTGACCCGTTGAGACAGTGCATTTGGATACTCATTGTGCTTCTCACCGATTAAACGAAGATACTTATGAATATACTGTGGATGAATAAAATGGAAAAGTACTGTCAATTTGGAATACAATCATAATACATAAAATGAACAAAACTTGAATAAACTAAAAAAATTACCTCATCAACTAGCCATCCCATTTAAGTGTGGTCCAAAAGTATTTGAAAAAATGAGTGCGAGAATGGGATTGAACAATCCACTATGATGTTACTAGCAAACCACTGGTCGAATTCATCATATAGATTTGGATCATACAATCCTCGAAGTGGATTTATATCTACACTCATTCTTTCATTAATCTAACAGTCCATTAGTTGGAGTGTAGGTAGAGAATTGATGTTTCTCCCTCGCTTGAATGACAGAATCAAGTATGAACAATTGAAGACATAAGATCGTATGTATGGATAGCCAAACTTACTAATGTCAAGCGATGCCTCCCTAAGGATATGTACGCTCTCTCCGTTGACATCCTCATAAGAGCTATACAATTACATAGGAGTTGAATCGTTCTAATTCTTCATATCAGTATGCACTCCATAATCATCTAGGGCCTATTCATTTGTCAAGATGAACATATTCAATAAATATTGGATTAAAAGTTAAAAGAACGCAATAGTTAAGTGTTAAATTTGCTCACCGTATAAGAGCGTGTCGTTGGATAAGGACCGTTTGAGCGTTCAGTATACAAATTAATAAATCACATGACCTCTTCTCTAAATTATTTATGTTCTTTGCGCTCTGCCTTAAAAGCTGACTTCAATTCAGAAATAGAACGATCAATCTTGTCCATCTGTCGAATGATGTAATCATTATTATACTTTGTATATATATATATATATATATATATACAGAGAGAGAGAGAAAATTGTGTATATATGAAGAAAATAAATGATTTATAACCTCTGAATCATGTGTGTCATCAAATTCGTGTGTCTGCTCATGATGGTCATCCGCGAGAAGCTCATTCCCAACAACATTTTGCTATTCTAGTGTTGGGCTAGCAGCACTCGTAATGTTTTGATTCTCCTTTGTTTGCCTTGTAATGGGAGGCCCGTTGATGGATGGTTGATGTTGTTTTAAGTAACATTTAAAATAAGTAAATAATAATCCAAAGAAATTCTAGTTTGTAATACTAGAATGAAACACTGAAGGATACCTACATTATGAACCCAGCTTAGGATATGTAGAATATAATCTTTTATGGCCTGCCAATATTTTTGGGCTTTCACCTTTGAGTTCGGCTCGATGGTTTGTAAAACATTTTCCTGACATAATTCCACCCAAATTTTAGGTTAGTATAATCATCTAGTATTATTTAGTAATATGAAAAGTAGTAATATACAGTTATCAATGTATATTACTTACTAGACGAGAGTTATCATTGAGCTAGGAATAAACTTTAGTAAAGCTTATTTTAGAGGAAGCAATGGGCTTCCACTGCACGATGTGTGAAATCTTCTTTTTTGTTTTCACGATTCACTTTGATGGAAGCCCTCCAATCACTTCAAAAATTCATGCCTATAACAAGCAAAGTGAGAATGTTAAAAAATCTTTAAACATTCAATATTATCAAACTAATTATCTCACAAAATAATTTAAAAGGAGTACGATCTTAACATGCCTGAACTCCAGATGTAAAGCCATAAACATTTTACTTTTCAATGTTATAGTCTGGATTTTCCAAGTGAGTCTTCTCAAATTTTTCGTTTTAATCATACAATGTATTGTTAAGACTGTCGTATATCGTTTTCCACAACAAACTACCCCATGGACGATTCCAAAAGTGATCAATGTCATCTACTTCGTTAAGCAATGAGAAATTAATTTGGCTATGGAATTTTCTTCCATTTAGTACTTTGTCTGCAAAATAAAAGAGTGCAATCTTTATGGCATTAATGCCGTTTATAGTGTCAAAGTCCAAGTTACCAAATCTTTTGTCGAATTTGCTAAGATTTAAGTTGAGAAACAAACCATCAAAACACGTATTAAGCAATTTATGATTCTTTTTTTGGCATTTTGGATACAGTATCTTCACTATAAGAAAGTCTTGTAACTAAACATCACTCTTTAATTGATAAGCGTATCAAATGCTCACTAATTTGAAACCAAAACTGATCTCTATCATTGCAGTCCACTTATTTAAGCAATAAATTATACATAATGACACCACTAATGGAAGGTTTCGGCATTCCAAGAAATGCCCAAATACGACTTTTTTGAACAATTGCAAATGTCGTTTTGTTAACTCTCCCTCAATGACTTTTATGACTACATCTAGTTTACACATACTCATAATACGCACTAGAAAGTGATCAATATAAGGTATCAGCATCATGCCCGGTATATACTAAGACTCCATCATGTATCTGTTACATTTATAACATTATTCTATTACATTTATATAATTTAAAAATAAAAAAATTTGATGATAATCTCGAAAACTATCATTTGGTCACATTGAAATTTGGTGCAATAGGCACACTATTGAACGAAACTTTTATGCAATAAGGTCTTATCACAACAAGTTTCTGTTGCACTCTAGAATTGAGTAATCTAGAGTTTGGTGCAACAGGCGTGCGCTGATAGCACGCTTGTGCCAGGCCAGCATGGTCATCGCGTTCTCGTAGTGCGATGACCGTGTGCTAGTCGCGCCCTTGTGAGTGATAAGCCCTTGCTAGGCACACGACCAGCTAGCAGATCAGGTGTGATCCACACCGATCCGTCCATCGCTGCCAAAATAATCACCCACGACCTTCACCCACAGCGATCCTCCATCACCATCACCAACACAATACAATAACAACAACATAGAAAAATAAAACTAAAAATTTAGAGAATTTGAACTAACTCGAGATTTTGAGAATAATAACCATCGAATGAAGTCACTGGCAATGTCGACTGATCGAGAGAGAGCGTTTAGTGTGTGAGAGAGAGGAGAAGATTAGAGAGAAAATTGAGAGAGTATATCCGTCACTGGCTCAATTGTTTGGCTAATGTTAACAGAAATAAAATGGGTGGGTTATTTGTGAAAAAATAAAAAGTTTAAAGGGTTATTTGTGTAAATTTCTCAAATTAATAGGGTAGAAGACATTATATCATTCTAGTACCCGACCAAGCTAACGCAATTAGCTTATGCTCTAGTCGAAGCGTGATTATATCTCGTTCTTATCCAAAGGACTCTACAAGAGAGATTTTGATATATAATTCCAAAGGAAATTTTAAAATAGGGGTTTTTATTGAATAATTGAATTTTAAGTTATAAAAATGATAACAAAATCTCTTTATTTATAATAGAATAAACATATATACCTAAGTTAACTTTAAAAGGAAAACTAAATCACAATTGTAATAGAAATAAAAGATTGAGATACATACTATAATTGACTCTAATTGAAAATAGGAAATCCTAAAATAACATCCTGCATCAGTCTCCCCTTCTTAAAAGCAAACTTGTACCCGGGTTTATCTAGAGGATAGAACTTGTAATGGATTATCAACACATCTTCGAGCTTGAACTTTGAACTTGTAGCCTTGCTCATCAGTCATGCTTGAAATTTGAAATTCTTTATGCTTTATCTTTTTCTTGATCTTGTCGGTCACTCTGCGAAAAGGTGAAGTCTTGTAGCAGCAAACAACTTCTAAGCCTCTCAAATCTTTTGCCAAATCTCTCTCAGCTAAATGTTCTTCAAGAATAACCCTCTTGTCTTCAACATGCATATGCATAATCATGTCAATCATTGTTGGGGTCTCTTCAACTTTATTTTGTTATGAAAACTCGATTGCATTATTAGGGTCAATGTGCAAATAAAGAGTTGGTTGTACCTCTACTTTAAAAATCTTAGATAGATAAAAAATCTCAACATCTTCAACAATTGCCTTATCCTCCGGAGAAATATCATGCACACTCTCGCACAAATTTTCATATAGAAACTAGGAATCATGACCCAAATTAACAAATTTATTAGCAAAACACTATTGCACTCCCTAAAGGTGTGACAATAAAGGTATTCAACATTTAAACCAATATAATAAAATTTATTCTAATTATTTTCAATAAAAAATTTTTGTTTTCAATTGATGAGTAATTATTTTTCTTTGCTTAAATAAATTACTTTTATTAAAGTTTAATATTGATTTACAGGTTTTATATTATTTTTTTAAGCGTTTATTATGTTTGCAATTTTAAAATGTCAATTTATCACTTTTATATTAATTTACTTGTTTTAATTTCATTTACTAGTCTTATGTGTAATTTACTGAAATTTACATTTATCACGATATTGATATGGTAATTTTAATCACGGCATCATAGAATTTTTCTATGTATAAAACAAAAATTAGGTCTAATTTTATTGATATTTCATATATATCAAGAAATATAAGAATATCTTTTTATGTTGTTTTGGTTTGATCTACATCAATATAAATAATTTTGCGTAATTAACTTTTATAGTAAACAAATACTACGATAAAAAAATAAAAAAATTTATAAATGTCCGAGCAAAGATATAGAATTTTTTTTTGTTTAAATGAATAAAATAAATAAATTATTTTTTAAAATTAGTTTTTTATGTTGATTTATAAGTTTTATAAAATTTTAAAAGTATTTTGTTTGTTTATAAGCTTTGACAATCCCTTCAACTCAACAAGGCTGGCATTACTTCCTTTTTCAACCTTCTCCCACCGTTCGAAGCTATTACCCATATAAAATTCTTTTAGTAGAGCTAATTTTGATATGACATTCGGTGCTATCACTTTAAGCCTCCAACAACTGCTCAAATCTAGCAACCGTAAGCGCTGCAATTGTCCAATTTCAAGTGGCCATTGCTCAAAGCTGAGAGTATCTAATTTCCTTAGCTGTCCAGCTATGGTTATATCGTTCAGTCGGTAACCATCTAAACATAATGTTTGTACGTTCATGAGGCAACCAAGTGATGAAGGTAATGAACGGATTAGAGCTTTAGTAAAATGTAAAACTTTTGAGTTGTTTCATGCCTTCAAAAAAGAGGTCTGGGATTCGCAAAGAGCCACCATACTTTGCAAACAACAAAAGTAATTTCAGTTTTGGACATTCCGACCGTTCAGGAAGCTCATAAGCATATCTTATGTTTAAAGGTAGAGAAATAGCAGTTGGTTCTTCCTCAATTGCCTTTTCTATCTCTTTCTTCGAGTCAGCAGCATTTGGGATATTAAACATTAGCTTCTCCGAGGCAATTGAGACAGCAACATCATGAATAATTTCGTGCATTTTAGCTTCATCTTCAGCATCACCGTCCATCAATAAGCACGACGATTTGAGATTGTCCGTCAATATATCCACTCTATTCCTTGCTGCTTCCAATGTGTAAACATTCGGAAACGAACCCAAACTCACACCAATTCTCAATAAGGAATGAACTTCTAGAGAATGACCTTGACCAATTAGACCACGAAGAAGGAACAAAGATTTTGCTTCATCACTTTCCAAGAATTTGTAACTCAATTCTATGGAAGAGTAGACATTTGCATTCATTCCATGAATTTCTCTTGAATTAGAAATTCTTAGCTGATTCAACGCATCTTTCCAAATGGCAAGCCTCTTATTTTTCCGAGCATTTGCAACTGTACTCGCTGCAACTAGCAAACCTCCACATTTTTTAACAATCTCATCTGTTAAAGCTGACAAGCAGATGTTTTTGTTGAATCACCCACTATCTTCTCAAACAACTCTAATGCTTCTGTGTTTGTTAAAATTTCAATTGAGAAATTTTTCTGAGATTTCTTATCATTTTGCTATAAATCTCGACTTCTAGACGTTAATATTATCGTGCATCTTCTCTGATCATCCTCTTTTTCTTTCTTATCAACATCCCCAGAAGGAATTCTAATTGCATCGAACTCGAGTTTTGTCCAAATATAATGAGGGGCCGCTTCTCTTTCTTCAACCTTTGACACAGTCGAGTTTGTCTGTGGAATATGCTCTCATTCAAGTCAAATTTCATGTCGAAATCGGAAGCGAGTTCGTCTTGAATTTCTGAGGATCTGGTTCCTGTGTTACCTCAGCCATCACGACCTTATCGAACAATTTATCTTCCATTACTTGCTTTCTAACTCGCTTGACTGGCTTGGTTGTACCCAGGCCGCCCATCCCGTAGACCCCAATTATGTTGAGCTTATCATCCTTTAACGCCTCCACAACATCTTGAAATACTTTCATTCTTGAATCAAAGGCCTCGTAATCTTTCACTTGCATATGTTCTGTACACTCTTTGGAGCAGGACGGTCGGAAAAATTAGAGAAGTTGCCTTTCCCACCAGACTAGCCGCAGCTTCTGTGGCCGTTGCAACTTGTTTACTAAGCTTGTGACAAGTAATCGAATTTGGGCACAATCCTTCGAAGCAGGACTTCTTAGCTCTATCTTCATCATCAATGATGGATTGTGCAATCCCTTAGCTGAATTCATCGACGCTATTTAGCCACTCTGTGATACCTCATAGATCTCATCCCCTTGTTGTCTAGCATGATTAACTGGCTGTTGCCCCATTTCTCTTTTATGTCCCAGCTAGTTCACTTGATCTTTTAGCCCATCTATGTAGCTGTGGTAATTGAACACATAAGATATCTGCCGCATAATCGGATCGGAAAATGTCTTTGCACCTTCTGATACAATGCTGGAAAAAGCAGCGAGACCCACTTCTGCAGCCATTGCCTGTTGCTTAACAATATATATTTTTTTGGTTGTTGAAAAAATTGGATTCAAATAAATTAAAACTTGATATTGATCATTAAAAAACGATAGCAAAAAAATGATATTGATCTTCAACCAACTGACAATTAAACAAAGAACTTATTTCTTTCTTTTTTTCTGCTTTTCTCTCTCTCTCTCTCTCTCAAGGATCAGAGTTTGGGCTACTAACCGAAAAGTTTCAAGGGTATGAATGAAAAGCAACAATTTGTTTTAGAAACTTTTTAGAAGAGGGATGCAAATGAACAATTGCTAAAAATTAGAACAAAGAAGTTTGAAACTCAAGAAAATTAAATGACAAGATTAAGACAAACAAAAGATATTTTATGTCAAAGACAAGAATACAAATAAATTAAAATGAACTAGAAAGAAAAGACAGCAAAAAATACCGCAATATTGATCTTGAACCAACTGATACTTGTTGCTTTAACGATCAAGCATCAGAGATTATGTTATTAAATGAAATTAATTGAAGGTTTTAGAATAAGTGCAACTCTTTAATTATTTGGGATCACAGCGTTGACGGGCTTCTGTATTCATCTTTAATATTTAAGAACAACTTTAAGTAGCAAAATTACTCGTTTCTTGTAGAGGAATGTGATCAAGAGAGCTTACGAGAGTAATAATGATGATTTGCAAAAGAAGACGACTTAATCATGCACCTCTTAATATTTATTAAATGATTAGTGATCGCTTCTTTTATGAATACAATGGCAGTAGCAAAAAGAAAAAAAAAAGACTAAATGGATTAAGTCTTATTTTATTTTTTTAGTTTCTTATTTTCATTGCTAAAGAGGAATCCCTTTTTGGGAAATTAGGGATTTCTGTTGGTTCTTGGCTTTCTCCGTTTACTAGAGCGGTGATATTTTCTGACCTGCGTTCACAGAAACGGTGTCAGGGGTCGCCGGGTGTTTTTTTGATGAAAACCCTCCGATGCTCAAGTCAATAATCGGGTTGATTCTTTTGGAATCCTTCTTAATACAAGGGACAGAAAAAATGGTAGGTTTGGAGAGAAGAGAAAACTAGAATCTAGATAGAAAAATTGGAGTTGGAATCCAAATCCTTTTACCTTATCTTTAGTCCAGTATTTATCCCCCCTGTTTTCCTGCCCCCCTTTGCCTAGGAGCCATCCCTTGCATTAATCGTGCCTGCGTCTTTCTGATAGCTATGGGTTGCTGTGGCACAACTTGGGAGTATGGGATATCAGACGGCTATGGGTTTCTGTGACCAAATGATGATGCCCTGTAGGTTTATATGAAATGATAACACTATAGAGGCGTGCGCCGGTCATCGATAACAGTGATGAGATCTTATGGCGTGAGGGTGTCTGTTAGTTATCGATCGTCGTGACAAGTTACCGGGGGATGGGGCCGCCATGCTCAGGTCTGCTCTGCTCGGGCTTTGGTTTCATCTTGTTCGTGGTGTTGTCCATAACGCGACTGGGTCTCGTTCGGTGGTAGAGGGTCTCTATGACTTTACCCGAGAAGGATAGGGAGATCAGTGCTAGACCAGCTTTAGAACACTTGACCTCGACTAGCTTTGACACCGAGCAGGGGTGTCTTCGTGCTAGTGACCAGGTCTTCTGCTCTGCCTGGATTGTCCTCGAGCGGGTCCTGCTCGGCATTCCCAAACACCAGTCCCCTAGTTTCTAGTCTTGAGAGTGAAACGAGATAAGACTGGAAACTACTTATTCGAGCAAGTTCCTCCCCTTTTTCTTTTTCACGCTGAGTTATCTGCCTCTTCTGTCACTTTGCATTTAATGCGAACGTGGATTAATCTGGGCCACTCGTTTGAAATTTGAAGAGGTGGTTACTTGAACAGTCGTGTCCCCTTGAGTAACGTGCCGTCTGTTGGCATGACCTTCTTTCCGCTTTATAAACCTTTAATTTTACTATTGGGCACTTTTTTTCCACTCTTTATTTAGAATTGAAAACCGCCGCCACCGGTGAGATCAATCTTCTTTGTTGCAGTCATCGCTATCTCGCCTTTTCGGATCGGTTCGGATATATATTCTTTGACTTCTTCTTCTTATTCTCATCCCTTTTATTTTCTGGTTTGGTTTCCCACTTGGTAGACTGTGTCTCGAGGAAAAATGTCAGCCACTCAATAACCTCGCCAGATGTCCCCTGAAGAATCAACTTCTTCTAGTGACTCTGAGGTCGGTATAAGGGTTCCTGCGAGGGACCCAAATCTTGAAAAGGTCAAGGCTGCAGGGGGAACACGGCCACAACAGAGGCAAAGGGCCGACCAAAGATTGGGTGCCGAGTCATTTGCCATTGACAATATAAGGGGTGAAATTTCGCACCAAGACTTAGACTAGCTTAGGGCCATGTGCCACATCCCCACCAGTGTTGATCTGCGTCTCCCTGGAAAAAACAACACCCCTTGTCGCCCTCCTCGGAGGTACGTCACCCTTTGTCTAGAATGTTTTAGGTGGGGCGTTAGGTTGCCCATACAGCACTATTTTACCCAGGTTCTTTCTCAGTTGCATCTAGCACCGGGGCAGCTGAACCCAAATGGGTGGAGGGTTATATTGGGGCTGTATGTCTTGTGGAGGTGGTGTAACTTGGGCGAGCTGACGGTAGATAAAATAAAGCATCTCTACTAGTTGAAGAGCAGCCCAAAGGACGCGGGCTGGTACTATTTCACTACCAGCTTGAAGGGTAAGAAACCTATCACCGACCTCCCTACCTCCGGTGGCAACTGGAAGGGTAAATTCTTCTTTGCCGGAGGGAATTGGAGGTGAGCAGCCTCTGCCATCGAGGAGGTTTCTTAAATTCCTTCTCGCTTTTGTACACCAGGTCGTCTCGCTGCTCATCAGATCTCCTGCTTTGATTTCTCTATTTAATCTCTCTCACTTTTCTTTTTAGCTTTTTTGCAGTCTCTTGGAGCGTGTCCTATCGGGTTGGGGAGGTGTTACGGTCGCGCGTCAATACTACCTTGGACAACAAGAGCTCGTGCAAGGAGTTACTGACCCATCAAAACCTTTTCGAGTTCGGCCTTGGTTCTAAGAAAGAAATGAGTGGCATCCTCTCTCGATTGAAGAGACGTTTGAGCACGATTGAGGGCCCAAGCACCTCTTCTGCTCCATTCAGGGCCGTTCCTGCAGTTCGGGAGAGTGAGTGAGCTGCCGAAGAAGCTCCCTAGAGGGCTCAGAAGCCAGCACTCCTGCTAGGCCTAGATCGGCTCGCGCCCGGGAGCAGGCCGATTCTGTTGATCCTTACGTCTGGGATTTCACCAAGCACATGGGAGAGAGCTTTGTGGTGTAGTTTGAGTCCTTCAGTGTTAGTGAGCTGGCCAACATATTTCAGTGCCTCTCATGCCAGGCTTCTGCTACCTCTACTGCCTTCAAGACAAAGGCCATGAATTTTGAGAGGAAGATCAAGGCTGATAATCAGGGCCTGAGGCAGACGCTTGAGCAGAAAGAGGAGGAAACGGCCAAGCTTCGCGCTGAGAATTCTACCTTCGAGGAGAAGGCAACTTTGGCCGAGTCTAAGGCACTCCAGCTCGAGAGGGAGTTGTCCATGGTCCAGGACGAGCTTGTGAATGCACAAAAAGACCTCGATGTGTAGAGATCTACTTTCGTGAGGACTATGGAGGCAGAAACTTCTCCCCTTCAGCTTAAGGTGGACTCCCTGGAGAATCAGCTCACGGAGGAGAACAACAAAGGGGTGACCTTCTGCTACGAGTGTATCATGTTAGTCCTGGGCAAGGACTACCCCGAGCTGGATATGTCTAAGCTTGAGGCGGGCGTGGATGCTTACATGAACGAGCAAGATGCCCAGAATCAGGAACCAAAGGATCCCTCTGCTCAGGTGGAAGTGGATGCTGTAAGGCCCGAGAGGCTGCTCCTCCAACCGATGAAGCCCAAGTCGCCATCGCTGCCGAGAAAGATCTTCAATATGCGCCATCTTCTGAAGCCCCTGCCCCAACTGCTAGCCCAACTGCTCAAGCCCCTTGATTGGCTTTGATGTATTTTTATTTTTTATTTTTTATTTTTTTGCACTTGTACTATGTAACTTTGGCAATAAAGGAACTGGATTCTCCATCTTTGGTTTTGTATTTCAGTCTTGTTTTGAATTCCTTGTGGGATGAATTTTCAGTAGGCCTCAAGCCTTTCCCTTGTTCTTGGGACTCTGGCCTACTTCTGCTCGCCTTACCCATTTGCTAAGATGTGAACTACTGGATTAGTCCCCTTAGGGACTTCGTACTGCTTTCCTTACCCAACCAGGCCTTAATATCTATGGCCGTGGTACTTTTCTCAGCGAGCTTATTGTCTCGAGCTCATCCCGGCTTTGAGACTTGCATTCTTTAGCTTCGTTCACGAGCTGATCTTACTCTAACATTCTCTCGCTCATACTAAGCGCCTGCCTCGCCTTAAGTTAGGCTCTGAGACTTACGACCTTTATCTTTATTGACGAGCTGATCTTGCTCGAGCCTTTCTGGCTTATACTTAGCACCGTCACGCCTTAGGTTAGGCTTTGAGACTTATGACATTTAGCTTCATTAACGAGCTTATCTTGCTCGAGCCTTTCTGACTTATGCTTGGCATTGTCTCGTCTTAGGTTAGACTTTGACACTTACGGCCTTTAGCTTCATTAACAAGCTTATCTTGCTCGAGCCTTCACTTGGCTCATTCTAGGCACTTCGTCTCGCCTTGAGTTAGGCTTTGAGACTTACGGCTCTAGCTTTTCTTCACAAGCTTATCTTGCTTGAGCCTTCTTTGGCTTATGTTAGGCACTTCATCTCGCCTTGAGTTAGGCTTTGTGACTTACGACTCTAGCTTTTCTTCGTGAGCTTATCTTACTCCTTCTTTGACTTATGATAGGTACTTCGTCTCGCCTTAGTTTAGGCTTTGAGACTTATGGCTCTAGCTTTTCTTCGCAAGCTTATCTTGCTCGAGCCTTCTTTAGCTTTATTCTAGGCACTTCTTCTCGCCTTGAGTTAGGCTTTGAGACTTACAGCTCTAGCATTTCTTCGCGAGCTTATCTTGCTCTAGCCTTCACTTGGCTTATGTTAGGCACTTCGTCTCGCCTTAAGTTTAGGCTTTAAGACTTACGGCTCTAGCTTTTCTTTGTTTTCATAAGCTTTAATCTGCTCACATGGGATTAGTTTTAGACAAGTTTTTCTTGATTTTATTCATGTACAAGATTTTACATACTTCTATTTTGAGAGAAACTAAATACTAATGCTTGTAATACAAGGGAACTTACTGAAAATATTTCACCAAGTGCTATGCATTCCATGGCCTCTTAACTTCTTGTCCATCCGGATAAGTCGACCAGTATGCCCTCGGACCGACTACTTGTGAGAATCAGTAAGGACCCTCCCGATTTTGGCTCAACACTCCTTGCTCAGGGTCTTTTGTGCTCGGTTTACTCTTCAAGTACCCAGCCTCCCAAGAAGATAGAAAACCGCATGATTTTAAGCGACCCTCACCTAGCTTCTCCATCGTGCTCAATACCCTTAACTTCCAATACAAAATCTAAAATGTTGAAAAATTCAAATTCAAAGCCAAATTATTCAAAGTTTGGCAAATCACATGTTCAAAGTTTGGCCAAAATTATTCAAAGGTAAATTGTTCAAAGTTTGACTAAAAATTAGGTAATCACCAACCAAACTTTGAAAATTTTAAAGGTTTGGTGAAATAGTGCTACCATGCATTCCTATAAATAGCTATTGTTCTTCATTTGTTAAGGCATCCCAGAATTGAGAGCAATTGCAAGTGAAGCAATTGAGAGAGTTGAGAGAGCTTCCAGTTGAGTGCTAGGAGAATTTATTTGGGTGTATTGGGCTATTGGGTTTTGTGAGTTTTTCCCAATTTGTAAATTCTCATTTGTTAGTAAAATTATCTTCCGCCTTTGCCCGTGGATGTAGGCTTTACGTCGAACCACGTAAATTATTAGTGTCAATTTTCTTTGCAATTGTTTACACCAAATTTAAGTTTCTCTGAAGTCACAGCTACCATCAATTGGTAATTTGCTCAACCCACGCTCCGCACAACAATTGGTATCGAGCCGAAGGTTCGTGCATTGGGGTATATGATACTATTCATAAATACTGGTACTAGATACGATCATTTGTACTTGGAGAACAGTCTATTGTAAGTAATGTGTATTTTGCATGTCTAGTAAAATTCATCAACAAGACGATAAGAGTCTAAGGAGTCCTGGTTTTAAGTGGGACCATTGTGACCCTCCATTCTCCCGGAACTTTCTCGGTGCATTTATTCACACGAAATAAACATCATAGAGACTGCTTTTCAAGTGTGAATAGTTGTTGAAGGCACCGATTATTTGAGGTTGAAAAGGATGGCGTAAGCGTCGTCATCGCCTTCGCCGCGAAGCGACCATCGTGACTAATGCAAAGTTTGAAGTGGAGAAATTTGATGGTACCAATAATTTTGGTATGTGGCAATGTGAGGTGTTGGATGTCTTATGTCGCGAAGAGTCGGATCTTGCTCTAGAAGAAAAGCCTCGAAAAGATGGATGACAAGGAGTGGACAAAAATTAATAGACAGGCATGTGGTACTATTCACCTATGTCTGGCTAAAGATCAAGTACTCGTCATGAGGGAGACATCAAGAAAGAATTTGTGGAAGACACTCGGAAGAAAATATATGAAGAAAAGCCTTGAAAATAGGCTTTATATGAAAAGAAACTCTATCGATTCACGCATGCACCGGTATGTCGATGAATGACCATGTGAACTCATTCAATAAAATATTAGCGGATTTGCTAAATTTGGATGAGAAATTTGAAGATGAAGATAAGGCATTGTTGTCTGTTGAATTCACTTCCGATAAATATGACCATCTCACCACCACTTTGCTTCACGGGAAGGACAAGTGTCACATTTGATGTCAGTATGTAGTGCAATCGTATAATCATCGAGACCAGTAAAGAAAGATAAAAGGATCACGGAGATACAATTGCGTAAGTATTGAAAGTAAGAGGTCGCTCACAAAGCCGCAAACTCGGAAAAGGGGCAAGTCTAAAGGTAGGCTCGCCAAAGATGAATGTGCTTTTGTCGCGAGAAGGGCATTGGAAAAAGAATTGTCCTAAGTTACAAAAGGGCAAGGCTATTTCGATGCATGTGTAGCCGAGCATGATGAGGAGTTAGAATTTAGTCTGGTTGGCATGACGTTGACATGTCAATCAGATGAGTGGATTTTGGATTCGGGTTGTACTTATCATATGTGTCCTAATAAGGGCTGGTTTTCTAGCTTTAAGGAGCTAGATGGTGGAGTTGTTTTTATGGGCAATGACAATGCTTGTAAAACCATAGGAATAGGTTCAATCCAATTGAAGAATCATGATGGCTCAATCCAAGTCTTGACAGAAGTTTGCTATGTACCAAGCTTAAAGAAAAATCTCATCTCATTAGGAGTCCTAGAATCCAAAGGGCTTACAATCACTATGAGAGATGGGTTCTTGAAGGTAATAGCTGGTGCACTGACGATGATGAAGGGCACAAGAAGGAATAACTTGTACTATTTCCAAGGGAGTACAGTTATTAGATCAGCATCAACAGTTTCGAGAAAGGATGCAGATTCGGAGGCAACCAAGTTGAGGCATATGCGTTTGGGACATGCCTGGTGAAAAAGCTTTGCAGACTTTGGTTAAGCAAGGCTTATTGAAAGGTGCAAATTCTTGCAAATTGGAATTTTGTGAACATTGCGTTCTGGGCAAGCAAACAAGAGTAAAGTTTGGCTCAACAATTCACAATACAAAAGGGATTCCGGACTATATTCACGAGTGATGTGTGGGACCTACCGAGTAGTTTCTTTGGGAGGTATGCACTATTTTGTTACTTTGTTGATGATTATTCAAGAAAAGTATGGGTGTATTGATGAAGAACAAAATGAAGTTTTGAGTATATTTCGAAATGGAAGAAGATGGTCGAAACTCGGATCGGTCGAAAGGTTAAAAGACTTCGCTCGGATAATGGTGGTGAGTACAAGAATGATCCATTTTAGAAGTATGTTGAGATGAGGGCATTAGTGCGACACTTCATCGCTCGAGGTACACCACAATGTAATGGGGTGGCAGAACGCATGAACCGAACTATACTGGAGAAAGTTCGGTGTATGTTGTCCAATGCTGGATTGGGCAAGGAATTTTAGGCTGAGGCTATTGTATACGCGTGCCATCTGATTAATCATTTGCCAATCACTGCAATTGAGGGCAAAACACCCATGGAAATGTGGATCTGTAAACCCGCTATCGATTATGATACTTTACATGTCTTTGGTTCCACTACTTATTATCATGTAAAGGAATTAAGTTAGACCCAAGAGCGAAGAAAACATTGTTCATGGGTATAACCGGTGGAGTAAAAGGATACCGTTTATGGTGTCCAGATACAAAGAAGATCATTTTCAGCAAAGATGTGACTTTTGATGAATTAGCTATGTTAAAACAAAAGGATTCACAAAAGGATGATAGCTCCAGTAGTACTCCGCAGCAGGTGGAGCTTGAAAAGGTTAAAGATGATCCAGCTAGTGTTGAAGAGGCAGATGATTCTCAATCAACCGAAGATGAAGAAGAGGTTCTGACTCAAGAACCTTTAGAGCAACAAGATTCAATTGCATATAGAAGGCCGCGGAGAGAGATTCGTAGACCTGCTCGCTTTGTTGATATGGTGGCCTATGCACTTCCAATTGTAGATGGTGATGTTCCTTCCACTTACAGAGAAGCAGTAAGTAGCCCTGAAAATGTACAGTGGAAGCAAGCAATGGATGAAGAAATGCAGTCTCTTCAAAAAAATGGAACTTGGAAGTTAGTTACACTGCCTAAAGACAAAAAGGCAATTGGGTGCAAATGGGTATATGCAAAAAAGGATGGATTTCCTCGAAAGGATAAAATTCGATACAAGGCTAGATTGGTAGCGAAGGGTTACGCTCAGAGAGAAGGAATAGACTACAATGAGGTATTTTCTCCAGTTGTGAAACATTCGTCTATTCGGATTTTGCTAGCCATTGTTGCGCAATATGATCTGGAGCTAGTTCAACTTGATGTGAAAACTGCATTCTTGCATGGTGATTTGGAAGAGGAAATCTACATGACTCAGCCAGATGGATTTAGAGTTGCTGGAAAAGAAAATTGGGTTTGCAAACTGACAAAGTCGCTTTATGGATTGAAACAATCTCCAAGGCAGTGGTACAAGCAACTTGATCGGTTTATGAAAGGGCAAAGGTACACAAGAAATAAATTTGATCATTGTGTGTATTTTCGCAAGCTACAAGAAGGATCTTTCATATATTTGCTCTTGTATGTCGATGATATGCTAATAACATCTAAGAACAAAGATGAGATTGAGAAGTTGAAAACTCAACTCAATCAAGAATTTGAGATGAAAGATCTAGGTGAAGCTAAGAAGATTCTTGGCATGGAGATATGCAGAGATAGAGCTCGTGGTAAAGTCAGCTTGTCTCAGAAGCAATATTTGAAGAAGGTATTACAACAGTTTGGCATGAATGATCAGACAAAACTCGTAAGTACCCATTGGCTTCTCATTTCAAGCTTTCTGCACAACTATCTCCTTCAACAGATGAGGAACAAGAATACATGTTGCAAGTTCCGTATTCAAATATAGTTGGTAGCTTGATGTATGCAATGGTGTGTACAAGGCCTGACATTTCACAAGCAGTTAGTATGGTGAGCAGATATATGCATAATCCTGGTAAAGGACATTGGCAAGCTGTGAAATGGATTTTATAGTACATTCAGAAAACCGTTGATGTTGGTTTACTGTTTGAACGAAATGACACACTTGGTCAAGGTGTGATTGGGTACGTTGATTCTGATTATGCCGGTGATATGGACAAACGAAGATCAACCACCGGATATGTATTTACTCTTGCTAGAGGGCCAATTAGTTGGAAGTCTACACTACAGTCTACAGTTGCACTCATCAACCACGAGGCCGAGTATATGGCAATTACTGGAGGCTATTAAAGAGGTCATGTTGGTTACAAGGCTTGCTTGGAAACTTGGGATTAATCCAATAGCATGTTAACTTGTATTGTGACAGTCAAAGTGCTATTCACTTAGCAAAGAATCAAGTTTATCATGCGCGTACGAAGCATATTGACGTACGTTTTCACTTTGTGCGGGAAATTATTGGTGAGGGAAAGATTCTTCTTCAGAAAATCAAGACTGCAGAGAATCCCGCAGATATGTTGACCAAAGTGGTGACAACGATCAAGTTTGAGCATTGTCTAAACTTGATCAATATCCTGAAAGTTTAAAACAGATGAGAAAGGTAGAGATTGGAGGATCATTTTATACAAGGAAGTTCAGTAATATTTTGAACTACGGTTAGCGATCACAAAGATGCAGCCACTTTGGGAATGATGGTTTTGTTGGTAGTCGACTCGGATTTGGGTAAATCTTCACCGAGGTGGAGAATTGTTGAAAAATTCAAATTCAAAGCCAAATTGTTCAAAGTTTGGCAAATCACATGTTCAAAGTTTGGCCAAAATTATTCAAAGGTAAATTGTTCAAAGTTTGGCTAAAAATTAGGTAATCACCAACCAAACTTTGACAATTTTAAAGGTTTGGTGAAATAGTGCTACTATGCATTCCTATAAATAGCTATTGTTCTTCATTTGTTAAGGCATCCTAAAATTGAGAGCAATTGCAAGTGAAGCAATTGAGAGAGTTGAGAGAGCTTCCAGTTGAGTGCTAGGAGAATTTATTTGGGTGTATTGGGCTATTGGGTTTTTGTGAGTTTTTCCCAATTTGTAAATTCTCATTTGTTAGTAAAATTATCGTCCAGTCTTTGCCCGTGAATGTAGGCTTTACGCCGAACCACGTAAATTATTGTGTCAATTTTCTTTGCAATTGTTTACACCATATTTAAGTTTTTCTAGAAGTCACTGTTACCATCAATTGGTAATTTGCTCAACCTACACTTCCGCACAACATAAAAAGTCCCAATCAACATAATCATATGCTTTCTTAAAGTCAATTTTGAAAACAAGACCAGGTCTTTTGCATTTTTCATACTCTTCCACAACTTCATTAGCAATTAAAACTGCATCCAAAATCCTCCTATCCCTCACAAAAGGACTTTGAGAGTAAAAAATGGACTCTCCTAACACCTCTTTGAGTCTAGGAGAAAGAACTTTAGAAATGATCTTATAAAGACTTATCACTAAACTTATGAGCCTAAACTCACTCAATTTTGAAGGCCGTTTCTTCTTAGGAATAAGATAAATGAATGTAGAGCACTAGAGCTACTAGAAGAGTTCACAACACCAAAATTGTAGAATTCCTTAAAAACCTCTAACAGGTCATGCTTAAGAACATCTTAAAAGTCTTAATACACCCCTATCGAATACCCATCAGGACCAGAAGATTTATTTCTACAGCAATCCTGAATAGCCATCTTAATTTTCTCCTCCTCAAAAGGTCTCTCCAACCAAAATGCTTTGGCACCTGAAATAGGACACCACTGTAACCCTTCGATTCCAGGCCTTACAACATGGTCTTTTGAATAAAGCTACTAGAAAAACTTTAAAATTTGATTCTTAATGGCAATCTCATCTTCTACAACCGAACCATCATCAATCTCCAATCTATTAATAGTATTTTTGCCTAATCTTCCTTTTAAAATCTGGTGGAAAAATTTTGAGTTACTGATCTCCTTCTTTAGCCCATTGAACTTTAGCCTTTTGTCTCCACATAACCTCTTCCTTAAAAACCATATATGCCAACTGTTGTTTTGTTTCACATCTCTTCTTTTGCCTCTCCAGTTTAACCCTCATTCCCCCTTCATTTTAAGTCTAATTCCAGAAGCCTAGTATGCAGCCTTTGTTTTTCCTCCACATTCCAAAAAATCTCTTTATTCCACCTCTTGATACACTGTTTCACCAAATCAAGCTTTTTTATAAATTTGTATCCTTCCCATTCATAAACTTAAGCTTCTTCCCATCATTTTTTAAAGCTATTCCTAAATGTATGATGCAACAGCCATACATTTTTAAATCTGAAAGGCACAGGACCCCAATTTTTGAAGTTAAGAGTCCATTAAAATCGGGCAATGATCTGAATCTACTTTCACTAAAGCCTATTGTCTAAAGCAAGGAAATAGCCTCTCCCACCCACTGGAAAAAAAAACCTGTCCAACTTACAATACACAACCTCCTCCCTAAAATTTGACCAAGCAAATGAGGCATTAATTAACATTGGATCAGTCAACTCGCTTTCTCTAATAAACTCATTAAACATCTTCATACTACTACTCTCTCTACCTCCATTTGATTTCTCATAAGGAATCTAACCACATTAAAATCTCCACTGACACACCAATTAGGACTACACACCATAAAGACCAGCTGATTCCTCCCAAAAAAACCATTTTATTTCTTGGTCTGCAAGGACCATAAACTCCAGAAAACCAACACTCATCACTGTTGCCTTTCTTAATCTTAATAGATACTGAAAAATTCCCTCTAAGACAATCTGACACTTCTAATAATTTTGTTTTCCAAACCACAATCATGCCTCTTGACCCCCCAAAGAAGACAGAAAAATCCATTCTTTAAATTTAGCACCCAAAATACTGGATACATCTTTCCTATCAAAATTTCCCTTCTTGGTTTCTTGAATCACTACAACATCCGACCCTATTTTCTTCAAAATATCTTTTATCATCCCCCTCCTTTTAACATCCCTCAACCCTCTTACATTCAAAGGCAGAATCTTCATAAATTATCTAAAACTCCCTTCCCACCCTCATTCCTATTACGCTTTTCATAATTGATGCTAGACTTCAAACTACTTAGCTCTCTAACTCCTTTAGTTTTCCTGCCTCTCGAAGATTTGCCACCTTTACTTCTTTCCTTTTTCATAGGAACTAATGACAAATTCATCTCCTCAAAAAATGACTGAAAAATTCACCACAAATCTTCGTTATGAAAATTATAAGAACCATCCTTCTCATGAGCTCCATTCCCAACACCAACCTCTTGGTCTTCTTTCTCTGATGCTAGCTTACACTTTCACTGACACAGTGATTTTCCCATGGCTGATCTTAATTGTTACAAGAATATTTCTCTCTATAGGATATAGGAAGCTTGTCACTTTTATTAGAGAATAAAGCAATCAGCTCATTTCGATAATCGTCATCTTTCGTAACTCCTTGTTTTGCCTCAACAAACCTCAGCAACTCATCTTGTTCTGACTCAGACACTTCCTCACTACTTGAGTACAGACCGAAATGATTTTGCATGTCATTAACTCTACCCACAACATCCTCCTCCATAGAGTCCTTCACCTCAATAACATTAAGATAATCAGACATCTAGCAGTGTATGTCCATTTTTTCCAAACTGACCCCATGAAGTTCACTCTCAAAATTAATTCCATCAACAATTTCTGTGTCCCTCAAGTCATACTCCATAACTTTCTATTAAATTTTCCTATCATCCTTCTCTGAATCAGAAAATTGAAGACAAGGCTTTCTGGATTTAATGTTATTGGAGAATTCATCTCATTTCAATTTGTAATTTTGAGGTTCAACTCTTAAAAGATTCAGATTATTTTGTCCCTTTGGGTCACCAGCCTTTTAAAGATCATGGATGTTTAAAAGAAATGTATTCTTGGGCTTGAGGTTGACGATTAGAGAGAATAGGTATGGGCTTTAAAAAGTTTTGAGAACTAACCATGTCAAGCCCACTTTGTAATCTCTTAAGGCTGAATACAATCCATTTGGTTTTTGGACTCAACACCCAACTCAAGCCCATCTTTTTTAACCGACTTTTGAATGTTTTGAATTTTGAAAACTCTTACACGGATTAGAAAAAGTAAATTTCCTTACCTTATCCACTTTGTCGGAGGATATTTGAAGAAAAGATGCTTTATACTTAGGGATGGCAATTTTGAGTCCGAGTCCAGGTTTGGGCTTCCGGTTCTGAGACTCGGATAATGAATTTCTATCTGGGATCCGGATTAAAACCCGGGTTTTTCAATCCGGTCCGGTTCGAGTTTAACCTGGAAAAATCCAGGTTTCGGATTCGGGTTTTAAACCCGAATTTGTTAAAATTTATTTAAATTAAAATAAAAAATAATTATTTACAATTTAAAAATAATTTTTGACTAAAATAAAAATATATATATTTATATTTATATTAAATACTTTTAAAAATTAATATATAAATAAATATATCCAGGATTCGGGTTCGGATTTAGAACACTTAAACCCGGACCGGATCCGAAATATCCGGGTTCCCATTTTAACATCCGGATTCGGAAAAAATTAATCCGATGCAGGTTGAACCCGGTCCGGAAAATCGAGGTTCGTCCGGCAGGGTCCGGTTGAGTTGCCATCCCTATTTATACTCATTTACAACCTCGCCATGCACTTGCATTGTTA